>VCAZ01000007.1:407500-782500 GCA_005784505.1 Bagarius yarrelli
GATTGATGAACGCAGCATTACAGTGGTACAAGTTTGCTGGATAAGATAAGATGCACTAGTGAAAGGATCGCGTAAAAAAAAATACTAAAGTAACAGTCTGACCACACACCATAGCTAACATCGAAATAACCGAGTAGCCAGAAAGAGAAAAGTGACTCTACAGCAATATGAGCTCCATCTTGTAATATGCTGGAAACTCACCCATGGATTTGTAGGGTGTATCAACCCCATAACAAAATCCCTAGACCAATCAAAGTTAAAAACATACGGGAGGAAAAAAAAAAAAGAAAACCACAAATATTCTGCAGACATACAGCACAATGACTGCCTTAAGCAGGAAAGTTCTTGACATAACAGAAGTTGCATTGTTCTTAAGTACTTTTGAACCAATTTTATTACAGTAAGGCATTCTTCTTGTTTACGAGCTCGAGAAGGCTAATGCGCGGCCAAGCGAAAGGTCAAAGAGAACAACAGACAATACGACGGCAGGTGGAACGGATTGGACATTGTGTGAGGGCATAACAAATCACCTCACCATCAGGGAGCGTGTTTAAATAGCTGAGCTTCAGGCCACGGCTGACTGATCTGCTCTGATGACCCTTGTCGCTAGCTGTGGAACATGTGTTATTCATTTTTCAGCTGCTGAACATTAGAGGTGTGTATGTATGATACACTCTGGGGAGATAAGGTCTTAGAGTCTACTGTAAGTATAATTGAGGGAGGTGATAGTGATAAAGGGAAGGCAGCAGCTCAGTTAAGCCCCCCTTCAGGACCTCATAGGTCACCAGTTCAAATCCCAGATGTGCAATTAGGATTAATGTTGAGGCAATTGGTTTGGCTATTCCCCGTGATATTAGGCTTCTAGGCAAAGCTGTTCTGTTAAAGCTTGGCTTTAAAAAAAAACCCAGCAAGGCAATTTTGTCTGCCATCGTATTTGATTTCCGTTTGTAAACATAATCAGATTGTGCGCTGGGAAAAGATTTAATCAGCCGCACCCTGTTTTATTTTCTGTGCAATTAATTTGCGTAATAAGACAAAATATGCAAACTCCCCAAACGATTCGGAAATTAGCATTCTTAATCACAGACGATTACTTTAATAACTGCAAGAGCGTGAGACAGCTGCCGCCGTTGCCATCAGACCTTGCACATTTACTTCTTCCACCCCTAACTATTATAGCTGGGCAATATAGCAAAAATGCAGTCTCTATCATTTTTTTCTTAATATTGTTTGATAACGATATATATTTCGATATAACCTTACTAATGCAACCACCTGTGCTAAAATCTGCCCGTTTGGTGTAATAAATCGGTACTTTTATATTGAAAACGGCCGTGTTTGAAAGGGCATGACACACAAGTATAGTGCAGCAGCCATTTTGTTTGTCGTGTTAGCACAGACATCGTGATTCGAGTTTAGCTTCATGGATGTTAATCCACATGAAATCTGAACAACATATTTCACTGAATTTGAGGGGTTTTTTTCTTTTAAAATGGCTCAATAGCTTTATAGTTTTGGGGTTTTTTTTTTTTACAGTTCTGTTGCCGGTCGGACACTGAGACTGATTGTACCCCGTGTCCATTGTCTCTTTAAATGGTTAAGTTTTCCAAAGATATGTAACATGCATAGCTATTTTCTTTCTAAATGCTGTACGACACTAAAAGATTTCCTTTATGAAATGCAGTGTTTCACCAGGAGGACGGTAAAACGATAACAGGTCTCAATCCATGTCGAGTAAAAATGTCCAGATCTTAGTGTCCAGATCTAAAACTTTATTGTGATTCAATATGATATTGTGTATCGGCTCAGCCCTACTACCCAGTCATTCAGAATTAAGGTTTTATGGAAAGAGAGAGAGAGAGAAGTGTGTGCTGCAATGAGAACAGTTTGGACTTATCATTTGTTCCTAACTAAGTGGAGAGCGGACAAAAATTGTGTAACGAAGAGCAGTGCAACCTCAGCCAAATGTTCATGATTCGCAGCAGCCACTGGAGGGTAAATGATACAAAGCGTGAACACTGGATTCTTTTAGCTGCAGAAAAGAGAAAGTCACAATCAGCACAAACACATGTACTGTCCTGCACGGGTTCCTTCCTTTCGATGTGTGTGTGTGTGTGTGTGTTTGGTTGTGTTAGGTTTTTTGTTATTTTGCCAGAGATCTGTTATATTATATTACATTAGACATTTATGTGCAACATTGATTTTGAAATTAATACATTTCAACTATGTGTGTGTAAATAATAAGGCCTTAATCATACAGTATTTTATGCTTACAGTATAAGTATATTGTGTGTTATTTTGTTTTTGTATGTGTGTGTGTGTGTTCTCATGTGAGTGGGTGAGAGAGAGATGAACGAGAGATTGTGTATATTTTACTGTTGCATGTGTGAATGATGAGCCTAAGGGGCTTGTTGAGGTTTTTTTGTATCCCGGCTTTATATACCAGCTGTTACGCTTCTAATCCCAAGGCTCAAGCATTATTCTCTCTCTCTCTCTTTCTTTCTCTCTTCTTTCTCTGTCTCTCTCTTTTTTTCTCTCTTTTTCTCTCTGTCTCGCTCTCTTTCTCTATTCTCATAAGCTGTGACCTGTTGCCAGGCCGTTTGCTCTCCTTTCATAATGTACACCAATTATGTCCCTTCTGTTTCCCTGCCTCTCTCTCTCTCTCTCTCTCTCTCTGTCTATTTCTCTTATGACACTCTTTGTCTTATGTTGGCAGAAAAATGACAATGGCTACACTTTCAAAGACTTGGGTAAGCATTTCTGCGTTTTTCTCGATGTATGTTTGAGTCACATGAAAGCGTCACCCCCACGCATGCCTGCGGGGACCTACGTCATTTTAGCCTCTTTTTCTCTCTTTTTTAATATTAGCAAGCTTTTCGCTCGTTCGATGGATTGTTTGAGGAACAGCATTCTTGAGGCGAAACACCAGCTTTGCGAATAGCTTTTGATGTCTGATTTCGAATGCTACCCCAGATGGCTGCTGGATTAAGACCTGGTATAGGTTTCACATCAGAATACAAAAAAATGCACTGTCAGAAAAGCAGAGAAGAAAAAAAAAAGTTGTGTGTGGTGCAGTGATGTTTTGAGCTGTTTGTGTGATGATGATGATGATAATGATGATGATTGCACACAATTTGTGCATCTATGTGATCTACTATACATTGTGCAAATCAGCACTAACCATCACTTTTTCTTCAGTGTTAGTCGTGTGCAACCTCTGCCTCAGTGGCCTGGTCTGGAAATCTTTTGAATGACTTCACATTCTATGAGCAAGAGCATCTTGTGAAGACTCCAGCTCTAGATATACGCTCAGCAAGACTTGCGGCAGAGTGTCTGAAGATCTCCTATGGACTCCACATCATCTAAAGGTTATTGAGCCATTTTAATATGCGTTCAAGAAGGAAGGCAGAAACCATTTTTCTTTAACAGTATCAAGTAGTAATCTAGTGACTGTTTTTAAGAGGAGGTAGAACTGGGTAGAACTTGTTTCTGTCATTTCCACAATGCACACATGATGCTGTATTGGACGCAGGAGGAGGCCCGACTAATAAATGATTGCAAGTGGTAGTTCAGTGGTTAAAGTGCTGGACTGCTAACTGGAGGATCAGGGTTTAATTCCCAGCACCACCAAGTTGCCACTGCTGGGCCCCTGAGCAAGGCCCCGAACTCCTAATTGCTCAGTTGTATCAAGTGCATCTGTCAAATGCAGGAAATCTAAATGTAAATGATTGTAGTCTACATATACAGTATAAGGCCAGAGGTTTGTAAACACATTACCAGCAAACCCATATAAATGTGTCTTCCCTTAACTGTTGTATGACGCCGGAAGCAAACAGTTGTCTAAAATGTTTATGTATGTTGTAACATTCGCTCGCTGGAAATAAGGACACTTAAACGAGCCTGTTCTCTAATACAAGACATGTTTTGATTGGGTTGGAAGAACTGGAGAGCCCTGAGCTCAACCCTCAACTCCATAGAATACCTATAAGATGAACTGAACCCTGAACCTTCTTAGATGAGACTGAATCTGGAATAGGATGTTTAAAAAAAACACATGGATGTGATGGTCAGGTGATCCAATACTTTTGTGTATACAGTGCATATTGACATGAATAGAAGTGAAAGCTGAAATCATAGACGGTCCCTGTCTGAGTCTAATATAAACACGGAATAACACTAAACTCTAATCTCAGGCTTATCTGATCGGAAACACACACTGGAATGCCATTACCACGGCAAAAAATGAAGAGAAATCCTGCAATAAATGCACTTGTTTCCATTTGGTCTTTGTTTTTTAGCTGGCTGTGCCTGGCGCTGATTCTGAGCTCCATATCAGACTTATTTTTGAGTGACATGGCTCTTACTTCCTTACGAGCGCAGTGTCATGGTTAATACAGTATTTATATGTGTATAAAATTACACAAACCTTACACAAACATTGTACGACATATTTATATATAAATATATATTTACATGTACAGAATTTGCCAGACGCCCTTATCCAGAGCGACTTACATTTATCGCTTTAATACAGCTGAGCAATTAGGGGTTAAGGGCCTTGCTTAGGGGTCCAACAGTGGCAACTTGGTGGTGCTGGGAATCGAATCCTGATCTTCCAATTAGCCTTCCATGCCATACTTAATGTTTAATATTGTTTAAATCCATTTTATTTTCAAGCCCCTAATTAACATTAGAGTATCTGTTTATTAAACACAGTGGTATTAAATGGCCTTGGACGGCTCTACGTGACTCAAGAAACCCAGCGTATTTAATAAGTTTTTGCTGAGAAAGCAAACTTACATCTGAGCTTGCACTTCTTGCCTATTAAAATTCCCAGGGTCTATTTGAGCATATTAGTAGTGTCCTTGCTATTAGAGCAGGGCTGCTATTTTTCTCTTCACCTGAGTCGTTCTATTCGGTTCCAGAAGGCTATCGCACTCTGTTGTTACAGTACGGCCCTGTTTGTGTGCACATTTCCAGCATTTACTCGATTTTATGTTTTTTTGGTTTTTTTTAGAACCGGGCTAAAAAAAGAAGTGCACACTGGATGTACTGTATGCTTAGTGTTGCATAAAAAGAAAAAAAAGCAAACAGAAGAGTGATCGTAGTTTACTATAATGAAATAAAACTGCTAAACTTTTAAACAGCTTCCAGTAGAAGGCAGTTTTCATTATAAGGCAAGTTTATGAAGCAACCACACATCAATAATTGACGAAAAAAGAAAGAAAGAAAGAAAGAAAAGAAGAAGTAATAAGTAACAGATTAAAAAAGGACTGGCTTTGTGCTTGAAAAAATGTCAAAGCTTTGCTGGAGATTAACTGAATTCTAAACTCATTTAAAACCTAAACAAGGAACTGAAATATTAAATTCCGCCTGCAGCTCTTTAAAAAATAAATAAATTCCTTCTCTCTCTCTTTCTCTCTCTCGCTCTCTCTCTATATAAAATGGATGCATGCACATTGGCAAGCTGCCATTTTGGACATGGAACACTCCAAAACAGCACAGAATCCAGTCCTAATATAAACCCCCGCTATAGGTGTTTTGGTTTTCTCCAGCTCGGGTTCAAGGGGCTCGAAAATAATACAGTCTCATCAATGCTTCGATTGCACTGCATTACAAGCTTTTCTTTTTTTCCTTCAAATCGTAGCCAACAGCAGGGGAGTAAATTAAGGGCACTTAAAAAGAACAGCTAGACAAAAAAGAGCAAAAAAAAATAAAAAAAAAGCAAATAAAGATTAAAAGTCAAAGCAAGCTAGTTCAATCTGGCTTCATTGATTAGTGTCTTAAGAAAGTGTTAAGGGGCGGCTGCTAGTTCGGCTCTGCTATTTTAAGAAGAAAAAGAAAAAAAAGGCAGTCGGCAAAAAAAAAAAAAAAAAAGGACTTGCTCCAGACCAGATGTCAGCAGCAGCCGTGCCACTTTCGCTTGGCTCTTGTAATTTGAAGTTTACCCTGTGCTACCGAGAGCTGTAACCACACTCGGAAAAACAAACATTTTATCTGGTATTCACAAGGGTCAGAGGTTGGAGAGAGTGTAGCCTGGGAGGAAAAAACATGGCAGCCGAGAAGCGGAAGTTGGAATAGACAGTAACGAAGGAAGAAAAATAAAAGAAGAACGGAGCTTGATTGGATTTTGTAAATGTGGTAAAAAAAAAAAAAAGTTTACTTTCTTCATCCTAGATTCACCTGGATTTCATCAGGAGACATACTGACGGTCTTTATGTTTACAGTAAAGCAGAGCGGTACCTCCAAGTTACCAAATAGAAAAAAAAAGCCACAGGATTTCTTTTACCAAAGTCTGCAGCCAATTATGCTTTGATAACATACACACACACACACATGCTTCAAGCTCACTTAAAGACAGACATAGCACAATATATTTATAGTTCTCAGAGTACAGATCAGCCACAAGCTTCTGGCACACACTAAGCTATACACACTAAGTTATTTGCTTATCTAGAACCCGAACTGAGCTTCTTTATTTCTGTGATGTGAGAATCACGTAATTACAGGGAGGGGGTAGGGGTGGTGAAATCTTCCTCGCCAGCTTTTTCTTTTTGAAAACATTTCGACTGGGCAATTGAGTGAAACTGTATAAAAACGGCGCTAAATTGCTATCCCAGGATGCCGAGAGTATGATAAAGACAGCTGTCAGTTCCTGTGCCATAGTGCCTCTATGCTGGATGTGATTACCAACCCACATGTACCCCAACATCCTGCCATTCATACTTGGAAAGGGGGGGGTGCGAGAGAGAGAGAGAGAGAGAGAGAGAGGGGACAGATTCCAGTGTCTTTGTGTCAAAGATTAGGAGTGATTAGGAGTGAGCTGGAATAAGAGAGCTCTCTGTTTGCAGTGTGATCTTACTTTATCTCTGCTACAACAACACATCACATTCCTTACTAGTACATACACAGACACACACACACACACACACACACACACACACAAGCTCTGCAGCCAACAGAACCTTACATTACAATTAAACACACTATTTACTTAAATACACTATTACGTCCCAGACATACTATTATAGTCCTGATATTAATACAATGCTAGGATAGACTTTAATAAAAAAAGAATTTGTACAGTAAGGCTGTCCCCCGTAGCCATGTTCTGTACGCTGTAACACATCGAGGTGAAGCGTGTGTTCCAGGAAATGAAAGGTGTAGTGATTGTGACTGGGAGGGTCCCTGCTCGGCTCAAAGTTCACACTCCGGCAGGACAGTCATCTGTAAATAGTGCAATAATAGTGTAAGAAGTATTTTTGTGCACATGACAATGTGAGCCATATCGTGACAGTTGTAGTTGTAGATGACAAAGCAAGCTGTATTTACAGTAGCTTAGTGGTAGCTCAGTGCTAAATAGATAGGGCTACTGAGCCGAAGGTTGTGTGTTTAAATCCCTGATCCACCAAGTTGCCACTGCTGGGCCCCTGAGAAAGGCCCTTAACCTTCAAATGCTCATTTGCATTCATGAAGTATGTAAGTGTAGATTGCTTTATTACAGTATGTACAGCAAGCTACAAAAAGTATGCATGTATTACATGGAAACGTGTGTGTGTGTGTGTGTGTAAGAGAGAGAGGGGTCTAGAGGGATAGCTCCTAATGGAGGCCCCAGGCAATCGTAAGCTAGGCTTAAAGCCAGTTAGCTCTGCCACTGTTTGCTCAGGACATGCCATAGGAAGCTAAGACAACTGCCTGTGTTTGCCCAAATTCTGCTCTCTCTCTCTCTCTCTCTCTCCCTATCTCAATCTCTCTCACTCTCTCTTTTAATAAATCCCCACAGTGCATTCCTGTCCTCTGTCTATACCACTTTGCCTGCTCTGTTTATTTATCCCATATTCTCCTGCTTGGTTTATGGATTCTTCACAGCTGTCTTTTAACTTCTTAGAAACTCTGTTAAGAAAGTGTGAATCTGGTTTGAGTGGATGAAGATCCCTGTTCATCTATTGGCGTTTTGTTTTTTTTCTTGTTTTTTTTGTTTATCTTTATAATAGTTTTGTTTTGTGGAATAATATGTATCTTGTACGCTTAACATTAAAAATCATCCACAGAGCTATGTGCCAAAAGAAAGAGGGAAGGACAGTAATAATAAGGGGACGAAACCTTAGTCATGAATATAAAATCTTTAAAAAAAAAGGTATAAACTCCAAGAGAGTTTCAGCAAACATATATAATTCTAATGTATAAATAAATAAATATATATACATATATATATATATATATATATATATATATATATATATATATATATATATATATATATATATATATATATATATATATATATATATATATAATATTTTCTCAGGCATGAATAAGTTTGTTGTTCTATCGTTGTCCAGATGAAGGATAAGTCATCTTTCCATAATATGCATTTTTCAGTCGTTCCAGCCTGAAGCGTAATGAGACAAATAAAATAACTAGGTATCTACTAATATCCGGATTTTAGGGTTATAACTGAATGGGATACCTATTCAATTATATTAGATCAATTATATATTTCCAAATAGCGACTAATACAGGACTATTCCAAAGCAAACAAAGTAAAATAACTTTTGTATATCCATTCTCGATTTCTTCTTTCAATGACTATAAGCATGAACTGTTTCCACACGTTCATCGCATTTCTCCTGATCAAAGTTTTTGATAATCGACACACTTAATATACTATCTGCAACTTCCGGCCCATGTCAAACTTTTTCCACATTGCAGGTAGTCAATCTTCATAAAATCATCCCTCTCTTTCTTTTCTTTTTTTTTTTTGTTAAATCATACATACTCACTTTCCCCTCATTTCCTGACAAAGGTGTACAATCCGAGTCCATTTCACACTGCTCAGCTACATTCTTTTATGCTATGCGATGATGCCAATCTACCAAAATAACTCTGTTGTACAAAAAAAAGACCTGCATCAAAAACTGGCTATTTTTTCATGCTAATGCTGCATGAAGCTCGAGCTAAAAAAAGCCTTACCATAAATCACTTCAAGGTTAATAAAACACAATCATCTTCTGACAAAAAAAACCAAAAAAAACCTAAAAATGAAAACGTGCCCTTCATTCCGGCCATAAAACTAATGAACATAAAACTCAAAGCAAACATGGAATTATCAGCGGTTAAAAATAAAGACATTTTAATGACAGAGTGAAATATTTGTGAAGCGGGGTTTTTTTTTTTTTCTTTCCAGAAGATAAGCTGTGCACATTAAACAGCACCTAACATTCTTCTGCCATGTTTAATCTTCTATTCTGAATTCATGACTTCATTCAACACACTACAAAAACAATGTATTCTGTCGCCATGGTGGGAAAAAGGTACATTGTTCTGTCTAAAATTTTAAACTGGCTTCAATGTAGGAGAGGTTTCAGACACAATGGCGTAAGCTCATGGTTACGAAAAAGAACTGTAGATCAAAAAATGCTCTGAACGAAAGGATATCTAAGCAAACGCACTTCAAAAGCTTGAACTACAAGTTTGCAGGTCTGCCACAGATGAGAAAGGTCTGCAGGCGGGTGGGCTAAAATAAGGCAAGCAGTTTCATTGTATTTATGTAACGCTTCCTTCAAAAAGTCCCTCATCAGAGAACAGCACAACACTAAGAACACCGATCATTTGCTGGGAAGTAAACAGACCAGATGTGTATGTGGTGGTATTATTTAATGAGTATTTTTTCCCTCACAGTTTTTTTTTACTAAGCTTAAAACTGATGCCATTATGTTTATGAGAAAATGGTGGCGATTAAGTACAAGCGTTCACTCGCAAGAAGTTGACAGTCGCACTGCAAAAGCCTGGTTTTATTTGGACTTTTATTTCATTACCTTTATTTATTTCCCCCTAGAGGCCTTGTGAAAAAGACCTGTAACATTTGCCAGCTAACACAGGGTGGAACAGCGACAACCGTAAATCAAAGAAATGCGATTAGAACCCTTAGTTCCCCTTCGATGACTTAAGCTGCATCAGGACGATATGGGAACTCTTCCCACATGACAGCGGATCTGATCACGCTCAATCACGCCTATCAGCGGAACGGCATGTCCCTGGCGAGGTGATGTCATTGACCAGGAAGTACAAATAGGAGCATCCAGCTTAGGTAAGCAGGCTTCTTTTCTTTAGGGAGTGATCTTTACCCAAGATTTTACCAATTTTACCCAAAAAAAGCCAAAAACCGTGGCAAAGCAGGAGACAAGCTACAAAGTTTAGCTTTGGCTTGTACACAGACAAGCAGTGCGTAGCTTGTCTAGCATAGAGTGCAGCGCGCTAGGTCGGCTCTTGAGAGAACTGACTGCTGATCTTGGCTCGCCTCTTTTTGATGAGACCGGCCAACTGTATCTTTCCCGCGACTCAGACTCAGACTGTGCTGTGCTCTGCACAGTGGAGGCTGAGATTGTGGGGGTCGCAGACGGAGCTAGTGGAGGTGTCCGAGGAGCCCTTGTCTCTCTAAGCCACCTTTAGCTCTGAGGAGGAGTCGGAGACTCGCGCATTGGCTGCCTCTCTACTCGATGACGTGCTCTCGCTTTACACAGATGAGCACCAGCATTGGAGCATTTGTGGAGCCACTGCCACAGTCCTCAGGGTATGAGGAGCTTGTAAAGGTGAGTTAAAACTGGCCAACAGAGCCCAGGGCCACAATTCCTAGCTTGGGTTATCTGGACGAGCTAACGTGGTTGGCGCTAGGAAGAGGGGATATCTGCAGATGCCTCGTGAGCTATCTAAAGCTATCCCCTAGCACTGCAGCATCACCCTAAAACTTCCCACTAAGCCACTATGGGCCACAGCAACCCTTGGGGGAAGGTTTACTCTGCGTCCAGGCAAAGTTTTTAAGGGACCTGGCTGAAGGCAAGGTTGACCCAAATGCAGTGCCGGAACTTCGCTGGACTGCAGATGTAGCACTCCGGGTGCACTGCCCCCGTCGGTCTGTGGCATGAGGTTGGGAGCCTGCTGCTCGCATAGTAAAACCAAGACCACACTTTGCGCTAGTTCCTGGGACACTCAGACCGGACATCACCCTGCATAGTCAGGGAATCGTTCTGACACCTCTAACAGGCGGGGAAGCCTGGCCAGAACCCTACACACCCAGGTCACTGGGTGACCAACTTTGCGTTGGTCTATCACATAAAATCTCAATAAAAACATTTCAGTTTGTTGTTATAAGGTGTCAGAAAAAAGTTCAAGGGGTATGAATACTTTTCAAGGTGCATATATATATATATATATATATATATATATATATATATATATATAATTATACATTATTAAAATAAGGTGTGTGTTTTTTAGCCTTGCATGTGCTACCCTATATACAATTGCACAGTTATACATATGCGCGCACACAGGCACATTTTGCAGGGTTTAAAACATTTCCTGACCAGAAAGCGCAATACTGAAAGCCACATAAACGTGGGTGACAAAGAAACTGTGTTAACTGTGAGATGTCATCCTGTTTGGTTGAGGCTCTGCTGCCACAAAGATATTTCCTATGTTAAACTAAGCCAAGAAGCCATATGTACCAGCCGGTCCAAACAATGGCTCTGCCTATAACGGAAACCAGAACACATAAACGCTTTTCATGTCCATGGCACTGTTTTCAAAAGCTGCACAATAACAGCGCCGTCCGTCTGCTTGTTCATCATGACTGACATACTCCATGTTTTAAACGCTACAGACTGGAATATTAAACCGAACTGTAGCATTGCTGTTGAACAGGAACACTTGTATTTGGCAGCTTTGCATAGGATTCTCCTGAGGCGCAAAACAGTTAAGGCCTCTTTAGCTTTTTATTTCTCTGTAGAGAGAGGAGACATCAGTCAGCACTTTATGGGTTCTGTGTTCTCAACTACGCTGGGTGGACTAGAACAATAAACCTCTGTCTTTAAAGTGACAGTCGGAGTGTGGCAACATCTGGTGGCAGAGCTCATTCTGGGTTTCTACACCACTGATTGACATTATAGTCATCTTAAAAAAATACTGGGCACCTGAATATATACAATATAGCGTGTCCTTGTATCTATAACCTGCCATTTCTTTCTCGCTGGTTTCCACCCCACTGAATGACATTGTTGTCCCATGAAAAATAATGGAGAAAAAAAAACCCTTTCGTTATCCACAAGGTTCACCTTTCCACATTGAAGTAATGAGAAGCAGGGGAAATATGATGCTGGTGTATGTGTGTGTGTGTTGGGGAGGCTAAGTGTGCTGCTGCTGTAGCTTCTACTGAAGCACCACTTCCTGAAGTGGGTGGGAGGGCACCATGGTAGCTGTAAGACGGATGGGTAGAAAACGCAGACCCACATCAAGGACTCACTGATCAAAGTACCAATAAACTGACAAGGCCTTAAATTAAAAGTCCTTTATGAAGTTGACTTTATTATTTATTTTTTGTACTTCGAGATTATATTCAAACAAATTAGCAAGATCATGCAAAATTAATTTTACCCCCTTGTCACTTTTTATTTTAAATTTAATTTGCCAACAGAAGACAGTAAAACTTTTAACATTTAAGGAATGTGAAGTCAAAGGATTGTGATTTTCAACACAATTCCTGTTTCATCATTTAAATATTTACACATTGAAGAATTTTGTTGCATAATCAGTCGAAATGTCACTGGATCACTGGTTCTCATTGGGATACGAGATGTTGTACAGATTAACTAAATGGCTACTGAAGAAAAATGCTCGTTACCAAACTTGTCTTTTGTTTGACATATGTCTTACTAATTACTTTCACCTGGGTTTCTTTATGTCTTGTTAGACACTTGTTCATTTTAGTTTTGTTAGTGTTGGACAGTAAGTATTTATTAGTCAAATATTACTAAATAATAAAATACTTTTCTTTTATACCCCATCTCAAGGGCCAAGCCTCCGGTCAACAACTTCTTAACCATTTTGTGCTACCACTGCCCTGATATATATATATATATATATATATTTTGGTTGTTTGTTTGCACTTAATAAATTGCCTGCCCTTGCATCTGCCTCACATTCATGTCACATTCCATTTCCCAGAATGTGACCAAGAGTGAAGCTACAAGGGTCAACTTTTCACTTAATCTTTTAGAGTTTCACATAAACATTAACAAACACAATCAACCAGTCAACCAATCAGCACCCACATCTTTTCTCAACAAAAAAAACGCTTTTTAATTTAACTTTTGCTATTTCGGCAAATTGCCACAGAAGTCCATGGTGTTCTTTTTCCCCCCGTGAATGGAAATCATTATTGTTTATATTATGAATTAGTGAATCGGTCTATTCAGCGTCCAGCCAGCAGCCATTCAAAACACAGGCCTCAGCTTAAATCCGTCATTCTGCCATAGCTAATTAGCACAATGCTGGGCTAGTACTCCTATTGCTACTGACAAGTTGTCACAAAACAGCAGCTATATGCATCAGATTACTGTGTAAATACATATATATATATAATATATATATATATATATATATATATATATATATATATATATATATATATGTGTGTGTGTGTGTGTGTGTGTGTGTGTGTGTGTGGTGTGTGTGTGATTTGTCGATTAATTTCAAATAACAGAGTGAAGTTAAACATTTACAAATTGTTTTCAGGTCTGCTACTGTGTTCAAAGCTTTCAGACGCAAAAAGCAATCACTTTTACAGCTTTTTTTGTGCAGTTAATTTTACATTTGATTATTCAGTTTCTCTACCTCACCCTATAGTCTGCTTTTCCTGCCAGTCTATAACACGTCATCAACAGGGGCTGAGCAGGCACTTGTGAAATATTGCAGCGGGGTGGTTTATTATCATCTTTTATTCAGACGTGTCTTTGGAGGGGAGGATAAAAATAGGCAGTCTAAACATATATTGTCTAGTTAACGTACAATTTTCGCAAAAAAGACAGATGGCAAAAACTGAAGGTTTGATGGGGGTTTTCTTTTGTAGAAATTTTTTAACCACTTTAATTTAATGGTTACAAAATTACTGTTTAAGATGTTTGCTACTGTATGCGGAGGAAACCTGGCCTGAAGCCAGCAGGAAACTTAAAGAGTTAAAACTAAAATAGAAATCGTCAAAGCAGCTGCTTCAGTCACCACATACGTGTGTGTAGGTCTGTGTCATAGTTAAGAGTGTGTGATATCAACTCCGTTGCTGGACTAGTGATAGATTTTTGTTTTGAATTAACATAAATACAGTTTAAGCCCCAAACATTACTAACCATACAGGTGTATTTTTGCTATGCAGGGATACACAGAGAAAGAGAGAGAGATAGAAAAAGAGAAAGAGATCAAGAGAAAAAAAATACAGACCCAACTTGAATTTTACACCTTGCTGCTGTAATTAAGGTTTAATCAAACTTAAGTCTGACCCCATTTGCAAAGCTCAAATGATGTCCTAGTATTAAAATTCTCACTGTTATTTACAGCACTGAATCCTTTACAGCTAAAATACTGCACAGCTTCACAGAGACGAATACAACATACATTAGACTTGCATTAATTGGCGTCTCGAATGCAAACTGTTGCACTAAAGACCTTTCTGAAACAAAGGAAATTACAGGTAAATATTTTTTGTTTAAAATTTAAAAAATATTCATGTACTACAAACTTTTTCCTAGCAATTATATAGACTCATTAGACCTACTTAGAACCTACTATATATATATATATATATATATAATTTTATTACAAGCCTCAGATTGTGCATTTTATGTCTAATTTTTTTAGTTGTAGCTTTGTTTTTAAAGACTAATGGTGATCGGGTAGGGTTAGATTGAACGTAATCTCATCTACTATAGCGGAGAATTCCACAGAAAAGAAGAAAAGGAATCACAGAATGAAGAGATGAATGTATGGTGCAATAATGTAATTAGGAAAGGTAGAAATTTCTCTAATACCTTCAGGCAGGAAAAATGTTGATTTAATGTAAAGAAAATGTATAATGTATATTCTTGTATAAATTCTTAATTACAATTAAATAAAATAAATATATTTCAAATTCATCTTACATTTATGCCAAAGCATAATTTCCCAAACAAAATTTAATATTCAATTATTTATTAAATCTAAATTAAGACAGAACGATGCTCAATATAAATTGATTATTTTATTTTTATAGAAAATATTCAGACAGGAATTAATGTATTAGTCAGCGACATGCATCGAATCGAGGGGGCTCAAAGATGTGGACACCTTTTATTTCTGGGAACCATAAGGTCGGCTTTACTCCCTTAAACCCCCGCATCTCTCAGCCGAGTGGAGTAACAAACACACACACACACACACACACACACACACACAACATACACTGACTCATGCTGAATTCAGAGATCTCACCATGGGAAAAGTGTGTGTCACCAGTCATAGGGTACAAATCGTAACATTTCACTTTCCCCCATAAACTGCACACTATGAGGTTTACTACACCTTATGTAGCAAAACATCTTACGTTTTCTTTTATGTATATATATATATATATATATATATATATATATATATATATATATATATATATATATATATACAGTATATATGTGCATAGGCATATGAAAGGTGTAATTTGCTCACTGCAAGATGGTGACAACATGTAATTTGGCTTAGAGAAAGAGATTTTCACAAGGATTTTAAAGGTTTTCTCCAACCTACTCGAATCGTTTTCACACACAAAGAGGACTTTGATGACTGTCATTGCCAATTCATAAATATTCCTAACAGTGCTAAATCTTTTATCCAGTAGCGCATTCCATGCTTTATTATATGAGTAGTTTAGTCCTGTGTCTAGTGAGCATACAAGCGTCTCTCTGGTCGGAATGAATGAGTAACCCAAAGCAGCCTCACTTTCAGTCAGTTAGTCTGTCTCTCAGGCAGTTAGACTGCTTCTTTCTGCCTAATTACCCTTGCCATGTGTAAAGTGGTGTGCTGTGGGCCAACACTTCATTTTATACACGCTTGCCTTGTAACTGCCACTTTTAGAGGTCGCTGTGGATTCAAGCATCTGGCAAAAGAATATAAATATAATTGTTATATCTTAAATTTCCACAGTGGTTAAGTCAAGGGTGGGGCAATAAGGAAAAGGAGGGGGGGGCATATTGACTGTAAACATGGTTGTAGGGAATCAGTTTGGGAAAAGAGGAACAAACATTTTCATTGGACATGAACAACAGTTTATTTGCTGATAGTTAGTTCAACCAGCTGGATTTAAAAAAGGAGGAGAGAAAAAACAGAATCGAAGATAGAACTTAACCGAAATTTGTAAAATAGGGAAAGAATGTATCGAACCTGGAGAAAACAGACTGTTTGTGTGTGTGTGTGTGTGTGTGTGTGTGTGCGCTTCTGTTAAATCAGTACGATTGTACACCTGGGGCTTATTCCCATCGAATCATATGCTCCACAGATCTTGCCTAAGGGGTGTATTATCAATGTGAGCACATTACACACATGCACACACACAACGCTCACACACAGTAACATGCATTACGATTAAAAGTTAGGGTGCTCGAGACCTTATTTCTAACAACATTTTCCAAAAACATTTAATAAACATTTTGTTCCTAGTAAAAATCAGGCAGATAAAACTGCAAGTCAAAAACTTTTTTCCAATATTAAGGAAAAAAAGCCTAAAAATTACCAACTAATTATTTACTTTACTTTAAATCTTATTTACTTATCTATCTTGGTGTATATTATTATTAATAATACTACTAATAATAGTTAGTATTAATAATGATGTTGTTGTTGCTGGTATTGTTGATAGCTCTGTTGTAAATATTGTAATGTAGTCTGGGTGCTTTGGTTGCTTTTTATTGATAAAATTTTTTATGTCATAGGATCTATATATTCAAGCTCCAGATTCAGTGCTGTGCTACCCGTTTCCAGTAATTGCACTGCTTTAGAAGTTATTTTTAGTTGGCTTAAGTGGACAAGTAAAAGCTAGAGAGAGAAAGAGAGAGAGAGAGAGAGAGAGAGAGAGAGAGAGAGAGTGAGGGGGAGAGACCAAGAATGAGAAAGAGGAAAAGAAAAGAAAGAAAAAGGTTTGAATAATGTGCTGAGTTCACTAATGGGACTTCAAAGTATCCTTAAATGCATCCAGTTCTTTTACAGTCATCAGGCAGGTAACGAAGAACCTGTAATTCCTGCCCACCCCCTGATTAGCCATTCAGACTTAAAGATTAAAATGTCTGGACTGTCTTTTAAAGTCAGTGTAACTTTATATCGAAGGGAGGGACTCGGACCGTACGCGTCAGGTTGGGTTTTGACAGTCAGACCCTCTCGTATATAATTAACCGGTGGTAACTTTTAACTCGTTATAGCCAGCGTAACGTGAAACGAACGCATACATGTGGTACTGTTTTCCTTCGCTTCGTAATACGTTGTATTGTATCTTAAAATAGGTTTCAGGTTCTACTGTTTACTGTAAACCTTTGGGAAACTTTTTTTTTTTTTTTTTTTTTTTTTTTTTTTTTTTTTTTGCACTGCCACTCGTATGGCCTAAATATCCTTCGCTAATGGCCAAAAAGTGGTTCAGCATGCTCGAGAGCATGTATTGATATTGTTGAGCTTGGCAGGGCTGATTACATTTATGCTAGGCTTGCCTGATTTGTCTCATTAAAGCTGAATGTTTGTATTGTAGTGCATTTCAGCTCTATACAATAAGGTTAGCAGTAGGGTGAGGCGGTGGGGGAAAAAAGAAGGGGGGGTTGCTCTCGGGGGTTGGAGGCTGTTTAGGGGGCACTTCTCATAAACTTTCCAACTTCGTTTTTTTTTTTTTTTTTTTTTTTTTTTTTTTTTGCGGAGTGAACAAGCCCAGGGCTGTACACACGAATCATAATGCATTCAGCAAATATTCTTTGCACAAAACATGCATTTATGAAGAGATGGCCTTTACTGGAGGAATGCATAGAGAGTATGCTTAACAAACAATACGCCCACACACACGAGAGAGAGAGAGAGAGAGAGAGAGAGAGAGAGAGAGAGAGAGAGGAATGAATTTGTGCATTTGAGAAAGATAATAGCTTTCTAGATTACCACTGTACAAAATGGTTGCCACGCTGTTATAGCTGCTAGCTAATCTCAGTCCCAGCTATACTGAGTTCAACACAAACATAAAGAACAGATCAACTCCAACCCAACAGATCGAAAAAAAAAAGCAGAGCGCCTAAAGTTCAACGCCTTCTTCTTTTTTTTAAGTACTTCTTCACAAGGAAAAAAAGACATGACTTGGATGTAAAATGTGTCGTCTTTAAAAAAAATCCAGCACGTCTATATGGCACCGTTATTATTATTATTCTTCACATCCAACATCTTACAATAGGGGCTATATAAGCTGTCCTATAGCACACAAATCTGAGGATGTATGACATAAACAACTGAATGATCACTTGACTCTTTGCTATTATTACTTCATGTCTATTTAATGGCTAGTGTCCTGTAATGTTAACTGTGCTGGGTCTTCTGGGTAATATCCATTCCATATATAAAAGCATTTGACATGGCAGTTCGATTTTCTTGTGTTTGTAAAATTCATAAGCTTCTTCTATACATGCAAAGATTTTTTTTTAAACAGTGCTACAAAAGCACATATTTTGTATTTGCTATTGCAATGATTGACACATGATTTTATTCCTCAGCATCTACAGCTTTGAGGTGAGCTACGAAAAGCAGGTAAGAGAGTATCCACACTGTTCCAAGGTGTAACTTGGGTTTCCATCATTTCCACTGCAAGAGCCAGCATTCGGTGTTAAAACCCAGCAGCTAGTGCATTAACATACAAGCGACAGGAAATGAGAGCCGCTTGTTATGCTTGGCCTAGTTTTGAAGAACCATTTCCGGTTCAAGGGATGCCACAGAAACCCCCACTGCTTATTTCGATGCTTTTATTATGCACACGCGGGCTCTTATAGGATGCACAAGCTCCCAGCGCCATTTGAACATTTGCGTTATTAATGCAGACTCGCATAAAGGGGCTATTGTGGCCGAGAGAGAGAGAGCAGACGTTTTCCTTCAAATTTGCTGCAAAATGTCCACTTAAAAAAAAGATCATTTTTCAGCATGTGCAGTCGGCATCCTGTACCCTCTTTCTGGCTCGCCGGCTGATCTTTTCCATATGTTCCGAGCCACAAGCTAAACTCTGCGACACACTTATATAAACACACATCACCAAATTATGAGTTACTTACAGAGGAGATGGAGAGTTTTAAGTGCACTACCACAGGGTGAACAGCAAAGCCATACGACTCGTACATCAAGGCCTTCCATCCTACATCACTTTGCTTGTGGTTTTCGCGCCACGTTTTACTTTTTTATTAACGCTTACCCTTTATCTAAAAGACTATATCTGACGTGTGTGTGGGGTTTTTTTGCCAATTATCTCAGGGCTGTTTAAATAGAACCGGCCTGTGGCTGTGATTTTTTTTTTTTTTTTTTCAAACAAATGTCCGGTGTATGAATCAGACTCCAACTTGGACCTGACAATAGTAATAGTATCACTTGTGAATAATAGAAACATTTCATAGCACCATGATGAACCCCTGACAGCTGACACAACATGATGGGTTTGGTGGCATATTGATCCCAGACGCTTTTCTGCTTAACGGGCGGCCCTTGAACTGCTAGAACGCCTTTTCACCACTGAATCACTCGGCTTATTAATAGAAACATGCGAAACTCACAAACAGGGTTATTTATACTACGATATGTACATAGTTCTAGCCGGTAAAGCGTACTTTATTTATACTTAAAGAAGAAATTTACAAGCCTACATCATAAAATGTGCTACATGATTCTGCGCATACTACAAAAAAAAATGCATTTTTACCTCATCTGTTTTAAACATCGAATAAAATAAGGCATGAGTTTTTGTTAAAAGGTGCACGAGTTTCACTTGCATTGCAAAGCCAGACAGTTAACACATGTAAAAACAGCTCTGCATAAAAAAAGGACTTTGATCTATAAGCATGTTAGGAATTGTTCCAAAGCCCAAATCGACATTTTAAACAGCTCAACATGCATTAGTTAGAACTGAATCCTGAATTCACTGGAAGTTAGAAGTCAGGTGCACAGAGACATGCAACTCCCAAAAGACACAAAACTCCAAGTCAGTTCTGTATAAAAAAAACAAAACCCAAAATATAGATATGTGTGCATTAAGTTAACAGAAATCCTAACCATCTCGCAGCTCTGCGTCTGTGTGTTCATCTTTAAAGGCCCTGCGGCTATAAACATTTGGAACACATAGCTGATATTGATGTAACATGTAAGACTACGCCCTGCGACTACTTCACATGGTCCTGGGGGCACGTCCCAAACATTTACTATTATTTAGGGTTAGCTTTATTCTTATCTTATGATGCCTGATCATACAGGCTAAAGATGATGCTGGGATTTGGGGAGGAGAAAATAAAGTAGGGCTTTGTTTTTGTTTTTTTTGTTGTTTTTTGGTTTTTTTTAGATGCACAGTTTATCACATTGCCCTCTGATGACCAATAATAGAATCCGATTAGCTGAGAGCCTGTTAGAAGATAATTAAACCGCCCGGTCATTAATTGCACGACTTCAGCACGTGGAGCTGCGACTACGTCACCGCAGCGCCGTTTACAGGGTTAAAGTGGCATCAACACCAAACTCCAGTATACTGGATTGAGAAAAAGTCAGAATAAAATCGCATTAATCCACTCGGATCGTCTTTCCATCAACCACGTGACATTTGTCCTTCTGATTTGATCTTATTTAAATTCTTATACAAAATAAAATAAAAGATTATTTACCTGTTATTCCAGGCTCATTTTAAGCGATCAACTAAAGTAAAATGATTACTATAATAATAATAATAATTAAACTTTAAAAAAAAAAAAAAAGGTTATACAAAATCCATAAAAAATGTTGAAAGAAAAAAAAGCATTGGAAAAAAAAGTTCTACTGTCAATAATCATCACACCGAAACCCGTCAAAATTTCGATTCCATCAACACTGCCTGTCTAACAAAACCCCGCAAAAGTTTCATGTTTCGCATGGGGATCCTGTGGATCGCAGCCCGTGTTTAGATTTCTTCTCATTTTGGGAGCCGCGTTTCCCCAGAGGCGCGACGTCAAATTCAGCCACGCGCCCTATGTTTTTGTTGTGCCATCCAATTAACCAATAGTTAAAGAGCACCGCTTTTCTTTACACCTCAGTCATTTCTTTAAACTTTATCTATCTGTTATTTTTTTTGCGTCGTACCAGACCAAGCGTGGGGTTTTTTTCCCTATTCGGGACGCATCTCTCGCGCGCGCGTTTTTGCAATTGTGCGCAAAATAAAAAAAAAATAAAAGAATATAAGAATAAATGCGCACTTAACTGTGCAAAACAACTTCCGCACGCAAAACAGTTGAATCGCGCGCGATGGACGCACCGGCGGGCAACGCGTTTACGGCGAATCGGAAAAGATGGAAAGAAGGAAAGAAAGTAAGTAAGTAAGTAAGTCGGTGCGCATGAAGAAGAGAAAGAAAAAAAGATAGCATGGGGTGCACTGGGGGTCATTACCTTGTTGCAGTGGTAATAGTCCAGAGAGGCGAGGCTGGAGTCGGTGGATAACGTGCAGGAGCCCACGCTCGAAGGGGGTGCAGGATAAAATCTCACATCCATCGCCCGCTTCGCTCCACTGAAGGCATGAAAACAGGTTCAGCGTCTACGAGTCTCTCTCTCTCTCTCTCTCCCTCTCTCTCTCTCTCTCTCTCTCTCGGGCGCGCTTGCTCTATTGTTAACCCAAACAAAAAAGAAACAGAACGATAGAAAGAGCTTGAGTCTCTCTCTCTCTCTCTCTCTCTCTCTCTCTCTCTCTCTCTCCCTCTTTTTCTCACATCCGTCCGCGGTTTTGCACTTCAGCACAAACACACATACACATGCACACTTGAGCCGCTCGGTATTGCCCGAGGATAGTGTGCACGGACTTGTTTAGGTTTACCGGTTTACCGGTCCGACCGCTACTATTCTAATAATAATAAGAAAATAAATTAAAAAATGGACTTTCTTTAAAGCAGGAAAAAACGCAACTTGCTATAAAAAGTGTCTGTAAGAACGTAAAGCTAAACTGCAAGCTAACAACTACTGCGGGTGACCTTTTCAACAACACAGCGTTGACATCCGTGATGGTGGAGTGTATGGGGTTGGGATTAATTCATACACTCGGTGTGTGTGTGTGTGCGTGTGTGCGTGTGGAGCAGGAGGACGCGTCCATGCGCTCGGATAGTATGGGAAATGCCAAGCGACCTCTGCTGTTGGGAAAAGGAACATACAAACACACAGCAAGAGAGAGGAAGAGACCAACACACACACACACACACACACACACATTTACGGTATTTGGCAGACGCCCCTATCTATTTAACTAAGCAATTAGAGGTTAAGGGCCTTGCTCGGGGGCCCAGAAATAGCGGATTGGTGGTGTTGGGCATCAAACCCCGATCTTTCAATCAGCAGCCCAACACCTTAACCACTGTGCTTCCAGACAGACACATAACCTTGCTTGTCTTCCACTATGTTGTTGTTTTTTCATCAATGTAAATGATATCTTTAACTACCATGATTTTTTGTTATTATATGTCCATTTATAAGACTTAAAGTCATTAAGGTGTTGGACTGCTAAGATCATTGGTTCGATTCCAAGCACCACCAAAATGCCACTGCTGGGCCCCCTGGAGATAAAAATAAGATCTCTCTAAGTGACTTCACATAAGGTGCCTGCCAAATCCAAAAAAAAGTAAATGTAAGAACTGTTCTTGTTTTTTTTTGCTGTAATGCTCTAGCAATACTTTTTATATAGTCCTGCCAATATATTTTATTGCATTAAGAGAGAGAGAGAATGAGAGAGAGAGAGAGAGAGAGTTTTTAGCTTGACACTCATTATTAGATTGAAAATGTAAAACCGGATGCTGAACGTGCATCAGCTAACTAAGCTCCTGACAATATAGCCACAATTAAATGACCTAATCAGTCTAATCAATTTCCAGAATGTTTATTATTTTAATATATTTTCCTAAATTATATTAGTCGGGTGTGTGTGTGAATTTAATTACTTTCAAGTAAATGAGATTAATTATGCCCGATCATACCCTATGTGATGTAAACCGAGCACTTGTCAGTAATATATGGGAAATGGGAAGAGTACTTTATTTCTTATGAATATAAAAACTTTGACAGCATTTTGATGAATAATGTATCAATATAGCAAAAATATTGCGGCATATGTGACAATGATGTACAAAGAAGGCTTTTTTGGGTGTTTTGTTTTCAGGCTGGATTTTAAACTAAAATTTATTTAAACACATTTGCAAAACTTTCTTTTTTTGTTTCGTTTCACTTCACATAAATACATTTTAAACACCCAGGATGGCAACATCTACTGCACCCGAATAACACGATGTGTCTGAACTGATCAGAAAGGTATTGTTGATAAATGACTATCATTCTTATGCTATACATGCAGAATGAGGCAGCAATGCAGCCTTTTTGGAGCAGAATGTTTTTGAATAATGTCCAGACAGAAAAGACAGACCATATTGCATGTCATGAAAGGGACCTTTGGGCATCCAGCCCACTGATAGACGTATAGGTCGCTGTTTTGGCAATGCTGCTCCATGTTCTTTTCCTTCATGACAGACAGCTGGTCTAAGGATCAGATGCTGTAAGACGCATGCAATTGGATCGCCAAAGAATTCTCCAGAGGTTCACTGTCATGGAACGCTGCAAGGTTATATGATGAGTTTACAGAATTGTCTATGTTTACCAGATCTGGTCGATGTGGGGCAGTTGACAAAAAAGGTGTATGTACTATAAAATTTAAACGTGTTTTACACACAGTGGATCTTATGTAATTTATAGTTTTAGGTTATTTTATAATGAGTTCCAGTTGATTCTACAACATGCAATGTACTGTAGTGTCTAAATGTCCAGAGAAAAGAAACATTGGGTCGTGCACTAAATCAAGTCAATACGGTGCATGTCATTCAGGAACAGCCTGTTCGACTGAAGCCACTGGTTGGGCATTAAGGAAAGGCTTGTTGATGAACTCGACTGTGTAAAAATATCAATACAGCAAACGATCATGACAATTTTTTTGTTACATTTACAGCATCTGGCAGACACCCTTATCCAGAGCAATTTACAATATTCCTTATTACACAACTGAGGGTTAAGGGCCTTGCTCAGGGGCCCTTAACAGTGGTGGCGCTGGGAATCGAACCCACAACTTTCAGGTTGGTAATCCAACACCTTAACCATGAGCCACCATTTCCCCGTCACAATAGTGCATCGATAATCTAACCTCTAGCATCGATACATATTTAAATTACATTATTATTATTATTATTATTTTATCTCAGCGTGTCAAACTACTTTCTCCTCATCTATTCTAGTTATCGCTGATACATACGGTTGTTGCCTCAGAAGCAAAAATGACAGGAAAAATAAAGGCACATTTGGCTTTGCATTCGTTGTATTTTTTACTTTTTTGAAGTATTGCCATGTATTGTGATATGTATTGTATTGTATTGCAATATATTGTTGTATATTGTATCTGGTAGGTTTGGTGTTTCGTATGTTTTATGTTTATGTTATGTTGAGGTTTTCTGCTTCATGTTTCTGTTTTTGATTTATCCCCTTTGTTTACTTCCTGTCATGTGATTCCCCTGTCCATGTGTCATGTTTCTATCGGTTTTAGTTCTGTCTTGTCATTGGTTTGTTTAGGACAGGTGTTAACCTGTCCCCTTTTGTTGCCTTGTGTTTTTGTGAGTTATTGTTCCTTGTACCCGGTGAGTCTTTGTCTATGTGTATGTTAGTTTTCATGTTAAGCTACGTCAAGTCAAATATATGTTTACTATATGTTTTATATCACTTTTGATTAAATAAACTGCACTTGGGTTCTTAAACTATTTTAGACAGTAGATTTTTACAGTATCGTGACCCATGCATCGTTATATGTATCGTTACTTGAGGCTGTTGCCCATACACAGTCCTACCCTCCATGCTGTATAATCACAGTTCTAGACTCATTGATTTTTTTTCTATAAAGATACACTGCCTGGACAAAAGTACTGGAACACAATCCATACTCTGTGTCTTTTTTTAAACATAATGTTCCAGATACAGTTTTTTTTTTTGTTTTTACTTTAGTAATAACCTCCACCTCCATTTTTCACCAAATCTTAGACTGTGGCTGTGAGGATTTGCTTATTTTTCCACATTATTTTTTAGTGATGTTGGATGAGGAGGTCTGGAATGCAGTCGATGTTTAGTAGGGTTGAGCATGCTGTGCAGAACAATCCATTCATTTATCTTCTATACCCGCTTATTCCCTAATTCAGGGTCACGGGGGTCCGCTGGAGTCTATCTCAGCCGTTTCTGAAAGGGAGAAAGGCAGGAGGGGTAAGGAGTAAACTCACACAACAGTACTAACCACTAAGCCACCGTGCTGCCCCGCAGGACACTCCAGTTCTTCCATTTTAACCACACCACACCATGTCGTCATAGAGCTCAGGGACTTTGTGCACAGAGACGTTGTCATGCTGGAACAGTGGTTGGGTTTTTTTTAGTTCTGGTGAGAGGAAATTTTAATGCTACAGCATATAGAGAAACTGATACAACTGTGTACTTTGTGGCAAAGGTTTGCAAACTTTTGGCCATATAATTTCTGTCTGCTGTCAAATCATCTAAAAATAAACTCTGGCTGTTGTTTTTTTTTCACTTTTTACTCTGATTATTAGTCATTGCTGTTTGTAGCTGTTATGACTGGCAAGTTGCTTGGGTTATATTTGACTCTGAATCAGGGTCTAAAACTGTCAGTTGGTCTCACTGTTTAGACAGCAGTAGTGGACCATCCAAACCACTGGTTCTTTTTTTTTTTCAGTGGGCTGCACTGTGGTCCAAGTAACAGCCTAACGGGCCGCATATCATTTACGCATTACACCACCAGTAAAATCCAATCAGACTAATAATATTGCATTAGCTGACAATATTATACACAGGCTAAATAAATAGTTCTAGTCAAAAAAGCACAGTAAAGTTGCGTCTGTAAGGTGTTGTCTGAATGCATTATATTGCAGAAAATGCGCATTTGCAAATGTAAGTTGATCCAAATATGGAAAGCACTTCTGAATGTAATAATCCGAGGTTGTTTTTTTTTTTTCAAAGATGTTCAGTTGCTGCAAAGGTAGTATTGAAATGTCTTTTGACATTGCAGGCTTTGCATACACCCGGTATGGTTACTACGGAGCAAATAAAAAGGTTGTCTATCTTTACTTATTAACAGCAAACTAGTTTTTTTTTTATTCTCTCAGCATTCTCTTATCTTTACTGCTGATTCTTCCTGTTTGTATGTTTTTCTCTTATTGGCATTTTCTACATTTCGTTTTCCAGCCTAATTACAAATTTGTCCACTTCGATGCTTAATTTTAACGAACTTATGGCTATTTGAATTAAATTCGTGCGCTTGTATGTGTTTGTTAAATATGTAGTTATGTGAGTACATAGTACGTCTGCGCGTGTCTGACTATAATAAAATCTACTTCATAGCTTAAACTTATATTTCTTTAGTACATTTTTTAATAAATTCCAAAACTAAAAATTAATTGGAAGCTGTTTTTTTCTAGAAGTTTGTTCGGCATAGTGAGCCGCATTTGGATTTGTGAGGGGCCACGGGATGCGGATTGAGAACCACTGATCTAAACTAAACACTGCCTTATTACTCTGGTCAATATTATGGTCTCGAGCACAATGTCTGTCCCCATTATTTAAGCATGCAAAGCATTTAAAAAACACTGATGTTCTGAATATGAGTGTCGCAGTGTGGTATGTTTAATACTGTAAATGTTGTGGCGGGGGAAAGGCACTTAAAGAAACTCTTGAGCAATATGTAAGCACAGGTCCACTAGTCAGCCAGATGATGGGGTGTGGAAAGCTCTGAGCGGGAAAACAAGACTCTAACCAGCTGGCAAAATAGGGTTGATATGTTATCAGTCTGCCCCAGCACATTTAAAATAGATCTTATGTTTCAGTCTATTTGTCCATTTCGTGTATGTCATTACACAATAATTAGAAGTTAAAATTAGTGCACATCTATTAAATTTATTATAAAGTATCTGCAATGGTAATTTACTTTTTTGTGTGTTTGTGTAGGGCAGCATTGTGTAAGCCGTCATTGTCTTCACAGTTGGATGCTTGTGTTCTTTTTAGGATAGTGCCCATGTTTGTGTAAGTGTGTGTAAGGTCCTGGAGTAGAAACCTGCTTAATAAGAGTCACAGATGGAATTCTTTATGGATATGTGGAGTCAGTCAAAGCAAGAAGCAATAACTTAAATTGTTGTGTGTGTGTAGTTTTTTTTAAACAAAAAACACCATTAGTTAGATGTAAGGTATGCATCATCATTTAGTTAAATAATGCATAAGTCTAAAACAAACTTAGTGAAATTCAGTGTGTGTGTGTGTCTGTGTGTGTGTGTGTGTGTGTGTGTGGTGGGGGGTGTGTAAGTGTCATCATGCCATCCTTACATGGTTTACATGTTGCATGTTTGCTCAGATGTATTGATTTAACAAGCTCTGGAGTGCTTTATCATGGGATTCGAATGTATAGTGTCGTCCTTTCCTGCATCCATCTGTTAAACAGAACAAATTCAAATCTGGCAACGGGATTCCAAAAATTAGTTTTATTTACTATAATGGATCGGCTGCTATGCAACAGCCAAGCGAAACCAATTACAAGCGGGCTTTAGTCTGCCTTAATCACGCCACCACTTAGCCAATTAAAAGAACAAATGAAGCTTCGCCTTTTATAGCTTGAATAAAAGGAAACAGACCACATTAAGGGACGCACAAAAAAAATCCAAAATAATTAAAATGGCAGTAATGAACTTTTTGAGATTAATGCAGTTATTCTCTCTCTCTCTATCTCTCTATCTCTCTCTCTCTCTCTCGCTTTCTTTCCCTTGCTTTCCTTTCTTCCTTTCCATCTCATCTCTCACTCTCTTTTTCTCTCTGTTTCTTTCCTTAGCCCCTCCTTCACTCTGGTTAGACATACTGCTTATTCCTGCCCATTTCCTCTTTACCTTCGTGGATCTAGGTACACGTGTTTACCCTTCCGTAGATTTGTGCATCCCGAGTAAACACAAATTTCCACAAAGTGGTTACACAAGTGTTATTTAATGTCAGAATGATAAGTGCATCAGAGAAGTCGGGCTTTATCTGAGCTGATCTTGTCAACTCCAGCTTCCATCACAGCTCGCTTCAGTGAATAAAAGCATCCAGTGTTCACATTACACTCATTGTGTATTATCATCCACATCTTACATCTAAATGTTAGACCACTCTATTTCTCTCTCTCTCTCTATCTATTTATCTATCTATCACTCTCTTTACATATATTTCGCTTTTTCTATCTCATACTCTACATCTATCTATCTATCTATCTATCTATCTATCTATCTATCTATCTATCTATCTATCTATCTATCTATCTATCTATCTATCTATCTATCTATCTATCTATCTATCTATCTCCAAGACAGAACTCTAACATTAGTGTCTGATTTCACTGATACTATTGTGGCCGATCTGGTGGTAGGAACAGAGTTACTGTCAGTACAAACACGCCTTCATCGTTTATGTTCCTTTTACTTCCTAACAGCAGTCCGATTTTCTATCAGTTCCTCTGAGAATCTTCAGAAGCTCGTGGAGCTGATCTGCTCAGCTGCTTGGATACACCATGCAACTCTTAAATGTGTGGGTGCTTTACAGCACTGCAGTTGATTCCGGCAGTAGGGAATAAAGAAAGCAGCCAGAGAATGGTATTTATTTTAACCCTTCACAGACTGTGCCCTTGATCGACTTCACATTTATGGGTTTCCCCTACACTTTCCTGAAAGTATAGTGTTAAACAGATCATCAGAAAATAGTAGATTTTACATTTCTCAGTATTTAGGGGAACTTTTCATGGTTATTGTTTTATTTTAAAACAGTTTAGTGTGTGTGATCTGTATCGGTACAGAAGATTTTTTTTAAAAAAAGTTCA
This sequence comes from Bagarius yarrelli, assembly GCA_005784505.1. Lineage (NCBI taxonomy): Eukaryota > Metazoa > Chordata > Actinopteri > Siluriformes > Sisoridae > Bagarius > Bagarius yarrelli. The sequence continues at coordinate 436,494 of VCAZ01000007.1, forward strand.
TATGGATAGTAGATTTCTGTTAGTTACGAATAGTTTTAGATTTATTTTACAGGTTAATTTTGGAACAGGACCTTTAGAAATAGATAAAATATATACTTATAGTATACATCTGATATATATATAATATATTTTAGACAATTTAATTGTGTTGATATGTACAGTTTTTATCATATTGTCTTCTACAGAGATTAGGAGATTAGTTGATTAATTAATTAATTAAAATAAAGGGTGCTTTTTCCGTGTAAAAAGTGCTTTAAACATGTGTATTACATGACTTTTCTGTTCTGCAGCTGTATACACTTATCCAGACTATTTGCTCTGTTTTCTCTTTCTAAATTCACCTAATTTGGACATCAGTTTTCCTTTTTTTATCATCTATCTATCTATCTATCTATCTATCTATCTATCTATCTGTCTATCTGTCTGTCTGTCTGTCTGTCTGTCTGTCTGTCTGTCTGTCTGCCTGCCTGTATGTCTGTCCATCTGTCTGTCTATCCAGCTATATAAAAATGAACCCTCTGTTTAACATTTTAACATATTTGTGCTTATATTGACTTAATGTAATATGTCTTCTTAACCAAACCTTAGCAAGAATATAAGTACAACAATATTGTTGCTATTCCATAATTTAAATAATTGAATTTTATAGATTATTTACTCAACCCCACCTTCAATAATTGCCCAACTGGGAGATCTGTCTGCCCACCCTTCTATAGTTGCCAAGAACCTGGCCTGCCTAAGATGAAAAACAAAACCCACAACGTCTGTGTTTGGCAACAGCTATATTAGCACTGCGTTTAAAATGCCTCCATTTACTTTTTTTCCTAAATGAACGCAACACTATTGAAAGACTTTAAAATGTAGCTGGTTTATGTTAATAAAACATGAATTAATTAGCATCACTTATTATCATTTGATTTAATTACTAAGAAATGTATTGAAACATTTATTTAGTATAAGCAATGAAATTATCTCTTGTTGAAACGTGTAACATGTATATACATGTACATACATGCATGTATGTTTTTGTTAGTTATAATACTACATATATTAGTATATTACTACACAGACATAAAAATGCATAAAAATATATATGCACAATATATTTACAAACACTATATAATATATATATATATATATATATATATGTATATGTGTATATGTGTATATGTGTGTGTGCTAGTTTTTGTCTGTATTTTATACATTGAATGCAGTCAAAAAGGGACATAACCATGGCAACAGTTTATGAAACACAAGCAGACTGAATGTAAATGATAAAATAACTGCTGAATTAGACCTTCTGCTGGTTTTAAATGAAATGATTTAGTTTTCTGTTTGCTAAGCAGTGGTTTGATTAATCATTTTTTCTCCAAAGCCTGATCCAAAATTACTGATTTAAAGCCATGTCTCATAGCTCACATTTCTCAGTCTCAGTCTGTACTCTCATGTCCTCTTAATAACACTCATACTGTTTGCATTATGAATAATAATGCTGGGGCTTGCTTACTTGTAATAACCGTGACATTTAAAAATCCAAATGAGTGCACTCCAGTCGTAATTTCCCTCAACAAAAGCTTTGACTCAGAGCCAATGAAATGACTAAGATCAGCAGTTTGGTTATTGTCAGGCTTTCTGCCATTTTACATTTGCCTTTTATCCACTCGATTCTGTCAACCTGAGAAAAAGGTGGCAGATTCAGACGGGTGAAGTGAAAGTTGCTGCCGGGTAAAATGTTCAATTTCTTTGTATTTCACTCTATTTGTCTTCTTTTTCTATATATTTTTAAGACACTCTCTCCTTTTTTTAGTAGCCCGCCATGGTAGCCACACCACCTAAGCAGTAAGTCGGTTTTTCTTAGTTGTGTACAGTTTAAATAAAAGAGAGATGAAATAAAGCGGGTGTTAGAAAGGAATAGATGAGTTTTTTTAATTTAAGTTGATGTTGAAGAATGATGCATCATTTCAATTCTTTACATATACAACATTTGGAAGACTCCCTTATCCAGAGCGACTTACATTTAATTAGGGGTTAAGGGCCTTGCTCAGGGGCCCACAGTGGTGGCTTGGTGGTGCTGGAAATCAAACCCTAGTCTTTCTGGTATTAGTACAACACCTTAACCACTGAGCCACCACTTCCCTTTACAAGCCTTTTTTGATTGATCTCCAGCTGGACTTGATGAGGAGCATGTAGAGTTGGACAGTGCGCTTTGACACACGTAGACGTCTCGTGTTTAAACCGGGGGAATGACGGGGACGGGAAGAAAGAAGAGTGAGAAAGATACACAATGAGAAAGAAAAGATTTGAAGGAATAAATATGTAGTTTGATGACTGTGTGACAGACGCTGATCAAATATTTTAAATGATTGGATTTGTCATATGATTTTTTTTAATGTACAGTTTACCTCAGTGACCAAAATATATTAATGACTAAATCCCATTTTCTTATTTAGGAAATGCTGAAAGCTAATTCGAATTTAATTAAGTACATTTATTTCAGCTCTGCCAGGAGACAAAGCCTTAAACATAAATGTAACACAAAAGCACCGTTTTTTTTTTTGCCTACTTAAAGACTACATACTTTTTACTCATAAAAAGTGCTTTTACTGCTATTCAAGTGGAGCGTTAGCAAAGGCAAATGGATCCTTTCATGCTCTTCTGAGGACATTTGCATTAAAATATGGCATTAAAGTTCCTTTCAATATGCGTTTCTTATTAGCGTGCATTTAAACGTGACGCATTTTGCTGTGCAGGACGATTATAGAAAATAATTACGTTGTAGTGCTTTTGTTAATTTTTTTTAAACAACAATTCGACAATTCTCTAACTGATAGCATCACTCAAACACACACACACACACACACATACACACACACACACCTGTGATAACATTTTTGCAGTTATCTTGTTGTAACACATTATATAACAATAGCATATTAATCAAGATCATTGTATAACAGGAAGTAATTTTTCTAATGTAAGAGTGAATGGAATACCAGACCATAAATAATAACATTCTTCAGAGGACCGAGCAGTGCAGGAAGGGTTTGTTAAGATAAAAAAAAAGAAAAAAAAAAGAAGTCCGCTACTGTTATAATTACCACCTTAACATTATTGCGATACTCATGAGTTTATCGATGTTTCATTTTTGAAGGCGTATTATTAGATAAATAAACTTGTCTGTACGCTAATGAAGCAGTTAAAGAATGCGTTTGTTGATAAAGGCTTTAGTGCCCTTCTGAAACCACCTGCCAAAATGATCTCATTTTAATTTAAGATATTTACTATGTTGTGTGTGTTTTGTTGAGGTATTTTAGCTGTTTGGTAATTGGCAGGAGTGAACAACAAGTAAACAACAAGCTAACATTCCCCATTGTGGATTTTGTAGCAGGCTGCTACCTAGCTATGAAATAGTGATTTTAGCTAGTAAGCGGTCGGAGAGCGATTGCTGCTCTGATTTGGAAGAAATGTTTTTATAAAATATTTCAAGGTAAAATATCTTTTTTAAAGCCTTTTCTGACTAGCAGGCAGTAATGACATTAATGGCATCTCTTTTCAGAGGGACTTCCTGATTTTAAACAGAAGCATTAGGTTTACTGCTACGACAAATCATTTACAGTAACGCGTTGGCTTTCTAACTAGTACTTTTATTTTGCAGTAAAAAAATACCTCACGACTGTAACTGAAACTAAAAGTAACCAGATAAGAAATGCTTTTACACCACACACACTTTTGAAACATAACATAACATGTTTTAGCTTAGCAATCCTGAGCTAACCCCGAAAAGCACAGCAGTTAGCGGTTGTGGGATTTAATGTAAAATTTCTTGGCATAATTAATTGGCTTTTTATTATTGTTAGTATTATTTTTAGAACCAGATTCTTTTGTAAGAAGAGAACGTGAATATACATTTGTAGAAAACCACAAATCTCATTATGATCATTTGGCCTTTCTTGCGTTTGTGACAAGATCAAGGAAATATTTATACATCGGCGTGCTTCTCCTCACATTTTCAATTGTACATCAAAACCCACTGTGAGAAGCCACAACAAGCTTGACCTTTCCCAAACATGGAGTATTAAACAGTAAAGGTCAAAAGAACAGTGAAGCAACAGAAAAAAGAACACACCATGCTGCACCAATAATCCTTCAGAGCTGCAGTTTTACCAATTTAGAGGATATTCTGGAAAAAATACAGAGAAATGAAGGCTTCATAAGTAATACGCAGTTTCATCAAACTGTATGTAGGTGTGGGTGTGTGGGTGTGTGCGGGGGGGTGCAGCATTAAGTTTTATTACGTTCCATTCTTTTAAAAGATCTACAAATAATATTTGTTGCACCCGGTCCGTGGTCAGTCGCAGCGCTTTTTTTTTTAATACATTTCTTTCATTCTTTCACATCTGAGGTGTTTGTTAAAAATCCAAATGCAGCTCTTTATAAGGTTTCGCTTTAGTCAACATCTCTGAATTTGTCATGCGAACCTATTCGGAGTAGCACGGAAAATCGGAATTGTGATATTTGTAATTGCGTTATGGACAAAATGGATGGTACTCACTGGAATTTAATCAACTTACCCATTGATATTTCAGATTGGATTGCTGGGAAATTCGATTTCCAGCTCTGTTCTTATTCAATCTGTAAAAAAGGTCTGAAAAAATCCTTCATGATGCCATAAAGCCTGAAGACTCATTAAAATGTTTAGGACATAAGGCTATTAACAGAAAACCTTTAACACGCAGAATAAACGATTGTTTATCAAACATTATGTGTCATATCAATTGCCTAAATGCAAATACAACCCCCTCTCTCTCCCTCTCTCTCTCCTTCAACCTCCTTTACTCTCTTTCTCTTTCCCTCTCTTCTTTTCTCTCACTCTTTTTCCACCCCCCCTTTCTCGTCCTCTCTCTCTCTTGTCCTCTCTCTCTATCTCCTCTCTCTTCTCTCTCCATCTTTCACTCTTTTTCTCCCTCTCTTAATTTCTCTCTCTTTTTCTCTCTCTGTCTCTCTCTATGTCTCTCTCCCTCTCTCTATACCCCTATCTCTACTCTCTCTCTCTCTCTCTCTCTCTCTCTCTCTCTCTCTCTCTCTCTTCCTCCCTCTGTCTCTCCCTTACTCTTTCTCTACCCCCCTCTCTTTCACTCTCTCTCTCTCTCTCTCTCTCTCTCTCTCTCTTTCTATCTTCCTCGCACTCCCAGCAGTTTAGCTTATAACAGGATAACAAGAGTTATCTCTGGTTTTCTTTTCTGTCCCTTTGTCCCCAGAGGTAAGCTAACGCATTTAGTCATGGTAAGGACACACAGAGGCAGGAACACACCACTTATCAGATGGTAGACGCAGTGAGGCCTAACACTGGACACCTCACTAAAACTAATAACTTAAATGTAGAGCTCAGCAAAACCTCCGCAGGGCTTACAGACACTCACCGTGATTAGCTTCATTATTATGTGCACACACACACACACACAGAGACACACACACACACACACACACCCTAGGTCAAAAATAGACTAAATATGAAATGTTTTAAGAATATTAAAAAAACAAAAACAAGATAGAATAATTTCTTACATTATTATTTAATGTCAATTGTATATTTAATGCTTGTTGATTATATTTGCTTAACTAATATTTATTGTATTAATCATTGTTTTTTAAACTTTTTAATTTTTTTTTAATGCATAACTGGTTTTGAACCTGAATTATGTTTTAAAGTTTGATTTTTTTACTCTGGTTGAAGTGATGTATCAACAGTTAATATCCGGAAGCCTGGGGATGACGCGATCCCCATACAGACATTAAAAAACAAGCACAGGAACTTCACATGCACGATAGTCTAATGTAGCCAGACAGTCAGACAGACAGCGGAAGGTCTGGACTCTATAGCAACTGGTAGCTTTTATTGGCAGAGAGGGTGCCTTACAGCATTTTCTGACAATAATTACTTAAGTAAGATTAAAAGTATTCATGTTAAAGGTTACTTAAATTAGAGTAATAAAGTATAGAATGATAAAACCACTCAAGTAGTGAGTTACTAGTTACTTTGTATCTGATTAAATCAAGGGAAAATCATGAATTAAAAAAACCCCCAACAATTACATAAAATGCATGTAAAGAAAGAATTACTCTCACATAGTCATTATCATGAAGCTTACTGTTTTTTCAGGTTTGGGTTGGAATTCCTGTACGCTGATATGTCAACTTGATTTGTTCCATATAGAAAACATCGCATTATGTAACTGTCGTATTTTGTGTCTACTCCTTGGAGTGAATGTAAGATATATTGAATGTAAGTCCATAGGTGCCCTGTCTCCACAGATATGCACGCTTCTTCAATGGCAGTCAATCATGAGATTTTCCATCTCGTTATATGCAACATGATGGAAACTAATTATCAAAACTACATTTTTATAAATAACATTTGATTGTAAATACAACGTTGTAACATAGTAATAAACAATCAAATGCAGCGAAGTACAAGTAAATTCCTGAGATTAAAAATTAACTAAAGTGATAGTGAAAGTAAGACCAATGAATTTTTTCCAAAAATTCAGAATAAATGTAGTGTTACTACCTGCCTGTACGTATAGCAACTTATCACAGTTTGTTTTGTTTTAGCATTTTGGTTAGAGGTGTCAGAATATAAAGTTAATATCCTTACAAAAGCAGACCAGCAAGCAAAAATAAATTGTTTATTTAAAAAAGTCAGGAAAAATGAATAGTGTAATGGATGTCCACCGAGGCAAGTCGTATTTAAAACCCAAATGTTCTGCTTATTTAGAAGTATAAACACTAGACATAAACACTGGGCAAAACAACAAACATTACCTTGACTTGACTAGAAGCTAACTAACTTGACAAGAAACTAGTGAAAATCTGAAACCAAAATCCACGACAAAGACAAAAAGAAACACAAGGGATATAAATAAACACAACTAACCAATGAGAACAAGACACATAGACAAGGGGATCATGTGACAGGAACACATGGGGACCAAGGATTACATGACAAGGACAAGACTGGAAGTAAACAAAAGACAAAAACAGATTTATGACTTCAAAGCATAAATGCGATATAAACGTGAAACAAACAAAATGTAAACATGATCAAACATAAAACATGAAACAAGATAAACATGAACATAAACATAGTATAAACATGAAATATAAACAAAGACGTAAATATATAACATAAAGCATAAACAAAACATAAAAAAACAAGAAACCCAAACCATAAACCTTACAAACAGTCTACACATTATACTTAAAATCCAGCGTTTAGCTAATCCTCAAAGGTGCTCATTGGTACAGTTAATATGATGCAACTTTTGTAATAAAAGTAGACATTTCCAATACTTTTCTGCCGTTTGTCTTATAATACTAATCACCATTTGGCTTTCGTCTCATGGGCAAATCTAACACATAAAATAGAGTGTAGGTGGATTTTTTTCCTGACCTTTTCAGGATTGGTAAATCCCATTGCAGATACTAAATGAATCTATTTACACAGACTTCACCGTGTTTAACAGTTTTATTGAGAATACCCAAACGACATATTCATTATTGCACACAAACTATATTTTTTGTCACAATCGTCAATATCTTCATCTCTATCAAGATTGCAAATGCAAACCTTAATAATAAAACCACAGACTATGAAACTGAACCAGTGCTCGAGAAGCTCGAACTGAGTCTTCTGTGTTAACAGACCAACCAAACTAAGGAGAGTACATTGTATAATATGTGATTACTTGCTGGTGATGCTGGTGATGTTGTGAAAAGAAAGATAGGTGAACACAATAAAACATGTCTCCAGCTGCAGTGTATAGATGTTACTGGAAGCAGGTAAGATGGCATCCTCAACAACAAGCAGCAGTGTACAGCAAGACAGGCTCACTCAACCATGTAGATGGGTGTACGCTTTGTGGGTCAAGTTTACAAGGGGAGAATAAAAAATCTATGTGAATAGAGTTGTCTAACAGTGGTTGCAAATTCTGTGTCATGTGTCACTTCCTGACTTCATGCTGAAGGTTGTAGCATGGTGTGTGCATACAGAAAGATATCTAGATATATAGAAGGTTAGGAGGGGTAATATACACCACATGGTTAGGCATTGGTGAAGTCAGGTGAAGGTCTTGTTTCAGCTGATTCCAAAGCTGGCTTTGCGAAGAGAATTTAAAATTTTTCATTTTTACTTTAGCAAACCTTATCTTTGTAGACCTTGCTTTGTGCACAGGGGGAACTCTAGACAATTGTGGTTAAAATATTAGGGCAAGAGGTTAAAGAAGGCTGTAAGTAATAGCACATGATGCACCATGGTGTATTGCCATAAAGTAACAAAGTAAAAAATGTAAAATACATTCATCAAAAACTGTACACACACATATATATATATATCCATCTATATCTATCTATCCATCTATATTTTATATATATGCAGTCTTATGGACACATCTATTTAAAAGTGACAAACTTAACTTAATGTAGCTGAGGTCTTCCAGGTTTAAGTTTAGGCAGATGAGGTTTTTGAAACTCAAACTAAGACAAAAGCAAATTGCAGCCCTGCGTTACACCTCTAACGCAAATACTGATCACAACATCAGTCCTATGAAGTCCCACATTATCTCATTGATTCTTTCAGTAGGAAAATTGTAATGATGTGTAAATGATACTGCTGTCAGATTTGTCTATTCTGTATGAGTAGAAGAGCAATGATGTTCTTACTGCACCTCTGCTTAAAGAAACGCCATGCTAGGTTGCATAACATGCTGGTAACCTTCCAACAGTTTGTCCAGGAAAAACATAAAACAAACAAGTTTATCATATCACAGCTTTTACAATAGAGCATAGCAAGTGTTAGTCCTAGCATCGATTTACCTTTGTTTAATCCAACCACTTTGGCATGAAAGAAAAGAATAACAGCTTACCACTCCTGTTAAACAAACAGCTCGTTATCAAACATGATTGATTGGCATTCTTGTACTTTAGCTACACTTAATGAATATAAAGGATTTAAGGATGCTAAATAATTTGAGGATGCTAAATAATTTTAATAAATTAAAATCGGAAAAAAAAAAATAAGCTTGGCCGGCACAGTGGTGCCACCAAGCTCTTCGGCACACTTTCCCATTCAATAGCCCAGGCAAATTAATTAGGTGTACTGGAATTTTTAAGAGCAGCAAAGAAAAAAAGTCAGAGCAGATTCCTGCTTTTGTTCTAAGCCACACATTAAGACATGTTTTTACATCAAAAAAACGGTACAGCTGCTTGGCATTTCCTCCCTCATGGTTGAGTCACAGGAAGTAAGAGGAGGAAAGAAGTGAGAAAAAAAAGTCTCAAACAGTCACTGTGAATAATAACCAAAATGCAAAATATGTTGATCAACACTTTACAGTTTTTTTGGTGGCATATTATGCAGAGACAGAGACGAATGAAAGGGGGACAGAGAAATAGAGGGGGGGCAGTTTTTCAACATAATGTAGAAGGCCACTGCTTAAGGATTCAGAGAGGATGGGGTTCAAAGCGTGTTCCAGGCTTTCGTTGATGCATTAATATTTTAAAAGTAACAAGGCTTTCTTATTATACTTACATTCCCCACATTTCTTTCGCTGCTTTTTAGCTGTGTGTCAGCACGTTACAGGATTTTCCTTTTATCTCGCGTGCTTATATTACTGTACCACATCAGCTTCCTGCTAGGGTACTCACTATTCTTGCTTATTATTTTTATTCTCAGGTACACTGCTGCTGTTTTTCCTCAGTCATACACTTACCTATTCACTCGCTCTCTCACTCGCTCTCTCACTCACTCACTCACTCACTCACTCGCTCATTTACTTTATTACACATTTATTTACTGATTCATTCACTCCATAACTCACTGATATACTGAATCACACAGCAACAGTATAAATGTTTGTTTCACTGTATAGGTGTATAAGTGATAAAGTGCGTGACTTACTCACTCATTGTACTACATATTCGTTTATTGAATGATCCACTTGTTCAAGCACTCACTCTTATTCACTCACTCACTCACTCACAACACAATCTCTTAACCATTAATTCACTTTTATACAGTCACTCATTCACTTATTTAATGCCAGACACAATCCCTTAACTATTCATTTACTGCTATACACTCACTCATGCACTCATTCTGTCACTAATTCACTAACTGACCATATCTGCTATATATGGTTAAAATGACTTGAATTGAATTTTTCTGATACTTTATACTTACTCACTCACTCACTCACTCACTCACTCATTCACTCACTCACATCTTTACTAGCTGATTCTCACTCATTCACTCATTTGCTGGCTGACACAATTCTTTAACTATTAATTTAGTCCTATACACTTACTCATTCACTACTTTACTAGCTGACAGAATCCTTTCATTACTAATTTACTCTTATACACTCACTTATTCACTCCTTTACTAGCTGATACAATCCTTAACCATTAAGGCAGTGGTGGCTGAAATGGTTAATCTGCTGAGTTGCTGATCTGAAGACCAGAAACACCTGGGTTCAAGCTCAACCACTGTTGGGCCCTTGAGCAAGACCCTTAACCCTTCCTGCTCCAGGGGTGCTGTATCATAGCTGACCCTGCGCACTGACCCCCAACTTACTAAGATGAAATATGCGAAAAAACACTGCATTTAATTGCCTCTGTACATGTACCCTGCACAATAACAATAAAGTTGAATATTTATTTATTTTTATTTACTTAATTTACTCATATACACTCACTCATTCACTCATTTGCTGGCTGACACAATCCTTTAACTATTAATTTACTCCTATACACTTACTCATTCACTCCTTTACTAGCTGACACAATCCTTATTTGTCAATCCTATTTATTTTAACCATTAACTTACTCCGATACACTCACTTATTTACTCATTTACTGGCCAACACAATCCCTTAACAATTTTTTTTTATTTTATACACTCAGTCACTAATTCAATTAATCATTTACTGGTCGACACTATTCCTTAAACATTAACTCACTTTTATACACTCACTCACTCACTCACTCACTCACTCACTCACTCACTCACCCACTCACTCGCTTTCTTACTTCCCCAAGTTTTACTTACTCACTTGCGTCTTCTTGTACTTGAAACGAATTACTAATTCCCTTACTCACCAATCGCACACATATTTACACATATTTGCTTATGACTCACTAACTCAGTCACTCATTCACTCACTCACATCATAAAGAATCACACTTATTTACTTACTAACTTCCCTTTACTGTACATTTTTTAAAGTCTTGATGTTTTTTCCAATTCTTTAAACAGATGTTCTGCTATAGCCAATTATCTCCCAAATGTAGGTCCCAATAAAATCAATGAAAGCAGAGTTGACTACTAACTGAAGGATGTGAGTTAAATCTCTGATATTCAGTCAAGACTAATTCAAAATAGTCTGCCCTAATTTTGGCAGCTAATGGTTCTACCTCTCTCTCTCTTTCTCTCTCTCTCTTTCTCTCTCTCTCTGTTCTTTGCAAAGCCTGAGTCTTCAGAAACAGCTCCTATTAAATATTTATCACAAATAGCTATATTTATCATAAATATTCATAAGATAGGGCTGTTATTTTTCAGAGCAGAGAACATAACAATTTGCAATTATGCTACAGTCAAGGCAGAGTAGAGTATTAAATCTTTAGCAGCTGTTTTATTTTATTTCTTTAAGAGTTTGACATGAGAAATTTTAGGGACAGTCCGTTATTTGTCCCAACCAACCGAGGCCTGAGATTTAAAGAAATATTGAAGGTACATTTTTTGTGTAGACCGGCTACTGGGTGAGTGACTGGTTTATTCTCTTACAGTGGAGAGAAGGCAAATTGGGTCTACCCTGCTCCTTTTCTTCATCGCTGTCAGGTGTTTCTACCCAGCAGCTGTGTCACTCGACAAACCAGCTGCTGATTTATCTGTAGTATCAATGCTTCTATTTCCTAAACAAGCCACTCAGCCGTTCATACTAAAAAGAATGTGCCAGGTCCAGTGTCAACATGTTGCCTGCTCTTAAAGTAATAGCGCAGTGGTAGCGCAATAGTTAAAGTGTTTGACTGCTAATTGGATGACCAGGGTTCAATTTCTCAGCACCACCGGGCTGTCTTTGTTGGGCCCCTGAGCAAGGCCCCTAACCACTAACTGCTTAGCGATAAAAGAGATAAATGTAAGTCGCTTTAAATAAGGGCATCTGCCAAATGTCACAAACATAAAAATAAAAGTAATAAAGTTTAATATCCATATGGGATTTATCTATCTATTATTTTGTATTTAAAATATCTAAAAGATACCCAGAAGCATGATACAAATTATATTAGACTTTCAACCCTAAGACATGAGGCTATTAAATCTAAATAACATGCCTAATCTAATTTGTTTTCACCAGAAGATTTTGCATCAGAGCAAAATGCAGATTTAAAAAATTTCATTTCTTTAACAATTAGTTTTTAACTTTTTTTTAACCTCTATTTTAGTCAATAAACAGACGAGGCAGATGATTATAATAATATTTCAATCATTACTGTGATGTTAGTGAGAAGAGTGGGCGGGACTTCTGAAATTGACACAATTGACAGTAAGTAAAGGGGCTTGCATTTGGTACACCACCACTATCACGTTGCAATTATAGCAACCATCAATATTATACAAAAACGCACTATAACACAGTGTGGCATTAAAGAGACAGAGACATTTCACGTATTGAGGAAACCTAAAATCTGATTGGTTAAAGAAACTGTCTTTGTTAATATTAACCAATTAGCAATCCGCCACTGCTTATATAGTTTAGCTTATATTGCTTATAAAGTTACACAGGCACTACTGAAGGTTTTGGCGGATTATATTAACATGGCAGCACATAGAAACTTCACATACACATACTGGAAGCGGTGCAGCCGAGAGAAACGTTACGAAATGAAGAGACGAAATGAACTGTTGGGAATAAATTAATACAATTTAATAGAACAAATATTAGAATTTAGGTTGTAAATGTAGATCAGATTCTGATAGTGTTTAGATCAGCAGAGAAGGACTTGCTGGCCCTGATTGTACACCACTTGCTTGCATAAAGATGTGGTGTGTAGTATTAGATCTGACAAAGCTAAGAGTAAGACTAATAACTATAATACATACAGTTTTTAACAGTGATTATTACATAAATGAGAATAGGCTAAATATATTTTAAAAATATATGAAGTATAATTTTTTAAACCGAAACCAAAAAGCTTGAACATAACAATACTCCTGTGCACAAAGTGAGGTCCATGAAGACATGGTATGCCAATGATGGTGTGTAAAAACAGAACTCTTTGAAAATCTTTAAAAACTTCAACGATTGCTACACCAGGACCTTCTTTCCCTAACTTTACTGTACAACCTCTGATTCTCATGTCACTGTCAAGACCCAAAACTCCATTATGCAGAACAACTTACATTTATCTCTACTTAAAAAAATCCAACTGAGCAGTTGACAGTTTAGAGCCTTGCTTGAAGACCCAGCAGTGACAGATTGGCGGTGCTGGAAATGGAAACCGACGGTCCAACATTTTTTCCACTGGCTACCACTTTTCTTGTCCGCATTGCAGGTTATTGCAGTATACAGAAAGGTTTTGAGTCAGAATCAGGACAGAGGGCAGTGGTGGCTCAAATGTTTAAAGTGCTGAGTTGTTAATCCGAAGACCAGGAACCCTTGGGTTCAAACCCCACCACCACCAGCCAATGTTGGGTTCTTAACCCTTCCTGATCCAGGGGTGCTGTATCATAGCTCACCCTGTGCTCTGACTTCAAGTTATTTGACTTAACCATAACACAGCATGTCTTCATAGAGTTTAGAAGCTTTGTGCACAGAGACATTGTCTGTGTTTGAGTCATTTAGGTCCAGTGAACAAGAAATAATGTAATACTATAACCTCCAAAGATATTATGAACAGTTGTTTGCTTCCAACAGTTTGGAATGTGGTGGTGAGGTGTCCATACCTCAAAAAAGAGATGAAGAAAAAGCTTTCATTTGTGTTTTGATTATCTCTCATTTAATTTAGATTTGGTCATAAGGTGTCCACACACTTGCCCGTGTAGTGTAATTATAGCTGATAGATGAAAAAATATAACAATAATTATAAAGTAGTTATGTTTACTGTTTAAGTTATTATCTGCTCTCATTTGGTTTTCTTGGTGTGGAGCTCACACATACCTTTTCAATCTGGTGTTTATGCAGCGTCACAGGGCAGCCTGCTCAACACGCCTGAAGGAGATGCTAACTAACCTGCTCTGTACACAGAAGTAATTAGGAAGAGTTGCCCTAATCAACACAAGGAAAAGAAACAGCACACTTCCATCCTTAGAAATCCAAAGAGAAGTGGCACCAGTTAATCAGCTCCATCACATTTTAAGCAATAACAAATAAAATACAATTACTATAGCTGGGGTTTAAATATCAAGTAACTGAATTCGTAGAAAAGAGGTTCTAAACACAGTGGGTTTTTTGTATGAGCACCAACATTCCCTGGAACATGAAAAATAACAAAAGTAGAAAGAAAAAACATATTTATATATTTTAATTTAATAAGCACTAAAAGGCAGCCGGCTGATTCACACTATGCATTATAGAATCAGTGAAATAAAATTAGTATTTTATTATTAATATTTTAACTCCTGTTATATGAAAATATATGCCTTCAATTTTGTGTTTAATTCAAAGCTGAAAAATATATCAAAAACAGCATAAAACAGAAAACAGGAACCTGGTTTTTTTTTTGCACATGTATTGTTGATTTGGTTCTCCTCCTTTTTCCTGTACACTTGACAACCACTCTGTTTCACCCTAGTCAGCCCCTCCACCACTGCACCTTCTCATTTACTACCCCTCCAAAGCCCCCACCTTTTTCCTTTTACCCTGCCTTATTCTCTTTTTTATCTTCCTTCCGTTTTCGTGCTTTAAATATCAGCATATCGGAATCATTATTATCTCTGACAACAAAAAATTCAACTTCATTTTGCACGTTAATAGAAGGACGTGCAACCTTGTACAGGTCATGGTTTTAATCTGACGCAGAGCTGAAAGTATGCATGCTTTTGTTCATGTGTTATATAAGGGGCAGCCTTTGTCATTAGAACTATACGTCAAACGCTGAGATCCACTGAAAAATGTCTGACTTAGTGGAAAATAAAAATGGAAATTAAAGTGAGTGCAGACACAGCTGCCTCTCTCTCTCTCTCTCTCTCTCTCTCTGTCTGTTTGTCTCTCTCTCTCTGCTTCTCTCATTCTCTCTCTCTCTCTCTCTCTCTGTCTGTCTCTCTTTCTGCTTCTCTGTCTCTCTCTTTCTCTATGCTTTTCTATTTCTCTCTCTGCTTCTCTGTCTCACTCTCTGTCTCTGTCTCTCTCTCTTTCTCTCCCTCTCTCTGTCTCTTTCTCTCTCTCTTTCTCTATAATGTGCACAGGTGCTGCTTAATTCAATTGGAAAACGTTGCCATGGTTTTGCATTAATATGTTTCCATGTTACCCGCACAACGGTTGTCATGGAGATGATGGGACTTATTTAAGCTGAAACTTTAGGCTAGATGGAGTAGAGGGAGAGAGAGAGAGAGAGAGAGAGAGAGAAAGAAAGAGAGATGAAGAAAAAGCTTTCGTTTGTGTTTTGATTATCTCTCATTTAATTTAGATTTGTTTTCATGCTCGGTCATGAAAATGGCATAAAACTGATGCAGTGCGCACAGATCTTTTTGTGTTTCATTAGAGAAAGTGAAACAAGCCAGCGCTCTAATTAAATGACTTGCAGTGAGCAGTACTTCCTCTTATAACCGCTGATTGCTCTCTATTTTTCTCTGCTCTCTAAACAGGAAAAAAAACAAGCTGCAGGCTATTTCATTTGTTTATTAGGGACGTTCAATAGACTTTGCTGAGTTTTTTTAACAGACAGTTTAACTTCATTTTTTTTCCAGTCGAATGACAGAAATTGTACTCTGTAAAATGGCCCCAGTATAAAAATGTATCTCTGCAAATGTTTCACATAGATCTGGCTTTGCACTCTATTGTATGAGCTTTTGTATCACTAAGCATTATTAAGCTATAAAGAGTGAGGAGTAGCCTGCTTTTATTGTAAGGACATTGCTATATAGTGTTATTAAGACAGTAGAAAACCTTTTCGAGCTATATTTATTATCAGCCTTTTAGCCGAGACTGTATACTGTGTATCTTTATTCACTTTGGCATGAAGAATGAAAGGATGGCTGATAGGTCTTTCAATCTGTCTGTGTAAAAGAGAGGTTGATGGATCGATAGATGGGTAAAGACAGTGAATTGGTAGTGATTTGACTGTGTTGTAATGCGCTCCGAATAGAGCAAAGAAAATACAGTAAAATTGTTACTCTTAGGCTTCTAAGATCGGATGTTTCATTTCCAAGAATAGCACAGCCAACAGCAGCCAGGAATCCAAGAGAGCTTAACATTCCATGTTCCACTGTCAATAAAAGCATCTGTGAGTTTATGTAGCTAAAACAGTAAAACATCTCAGGATGTACAACACATCAAACTTTAAGACAGATAGACAACAGCAACAACAATTAGGGACCGAAGACTACTCTAGTAACTGTTGGCTAAACATCTAGTGCATACGACACACAACAATAAAAAAAAAATTAGGATTTTTAAAGTCACTCTGATTTGGTTGATTTTTACTGGATTTATGGGAGACGTGGGTATTTAAAAAAGACTTAAGGGGGGTTGCTAAGGGGGGAGGGGGATTCAGAAAAATTCTAAGTGCTCATGCATTTTAAGAACCCCCAGAGATCTGTTTTATTAGTAGTAACAGTGTGGAACGGGTGTATTAGGGGAGCCCCGACCTCATATTCTTTCATAGGGTCTAAAATTGCTAGCAGCGGCCCTGGTTTTTACATTAGTGGCAACAGTTCGGCGCAGACACACTTGTGTGGGTAAGGTGTCCATAAACTTTTGAGCGTATAGTGTTTAAATATTGCATCAAATCTTTTGTTGAAATAAAGTGTAAATTATATATTTTTAAATTTTAATAATGACTAATTTTACAGTGGGATAGTGACAGTTATTGTGTATTATTAATATATTGTATTAATATATGTGTATATTAATGTGTATATAAATATATGTGTAGTATATATTTATAATATATAAAATGATGCTGTAGAGAGAAAAATACTTCAAAAATATGTATAGAGATCATCACACATAGGAAGAGTGAGAGAGAGAGAGAAAGAGAGAGAGAGAGGAGAAAACACCAGCCGAGTTGGTTATAGCTATATGCAAGTCTGTGCTTTGTCCACATTTTTATTCATTACTGTGAGAGAGAGAGGGAGGGAGGGAGGAAGGGAGGAAGGGGGGAGTTAGAGCAATAGAGGGAGGGAGTATTACAGAAAATCAAAGCGAGAGTGAGCAGGCGATAGAGTAAAACAGAGAGAGAATGCAGAAAGAAAGAGAGAGAGAGAAAGAGTGAGAGAAAAACAGTCAGAGAGAGGGAAAGTATTTAAGAAAATCAAAGAAAGAGTGAGGATAAGAAAGAGTAAAAGAGAGAGAAAAGTGCAGAAAAAGTGTGTGTGAGAGAGAGAACGAAAGAGAGAGAGAGAGAGAGAGAGAGAGAGAGAGAGAGAGAGAAGAGAGCAGACTTGGTAAAGCTTATTTGAACTCAATGTGACAAGATTACTTTCTCTCTCCTCTGTGACAGCTAATTGTAAATGAGGACAAACGTCAAAAATGTTTAGCTGCGCTTGACTGGAGTTAATTACTGACCCAAGGCAGAAGTGACTAATGCATTGATTTCCTGATTAAAATCTATTCTCCAAATATTTTTGCTCGTGATTTAATTTTCCTAATATATAATATTAAAAAAAAGTCTCTGTCTAGTATTATGTCTTTTTATGTGATTGGAAATGAATGAGTTTGTGATGGAAAGAATATGAAACATTCTGGCCTGAGTAAAGTGCGCTAGTGTATTAATAAATCCCTAGTGAACTTGTGATCAAGTAAATGACTCCGTGGGGAAAAATGAGTAGGACAACTGTTTGAGTAATTAGAGCAGCATTTACAAATTACATTTTTCATGATTATTCTAATTTTTTTGAAGTAACAACACTGCAGTTATCAGCAGCATGAACGATAACTTAGGCTGGCTGGCTCATTTAGCCAAATTTTATCTGGGTTCAGATAGATTTAGAATATAGTCGATGATAATGCATACAGTTGGAATTAGGATAGGAGTTATAGTAAAATAAGGATTAAGATTAAGGGTTAAAGAAGCAATAGGTACATTTCTTCAGAAACATTTTTTTGTTTTGCTGGTTAAAAATGTCTTCACGGCCTGTTAGTAACCATTAAGTTAAGTGATCTAAAAGAGGTTTGATTGAAGGCTATGGCCGTGGCGGCCTGACAAATTCCCATGCTTGACCATGAAACAGGAAGTTGTTATCATTCCTAAATGCGATATCCGATCTGCCCCAAACTTCACATGTTTGGGGGAAATGATAGCGCAGTTGTTAAGGTCCTGGACTGCTAACTGGTAGAATGGTGTTTGATTCCCAGCCCCACCAAATTTCCACTAATCAATCAGGTTAGTCCTTTTTTTGATATTTTGATAAGTCCACATGACGTCGGTTATTGGGAAGAAAAGTTGTTTTGTTGCATCCTGTATGTACATTTAAAACACTTAATGATTTCCATTGGGATCTGAGGTGATTTCAACCAGCAGAGAGCATCTTACTTTTCTAAGGTCTTTTAATTAAATATTAAAGTGTGTTTACATTTTTTGCCCGGATGCACCGAGGAGTTTATCTGCTATGTATCTGCACTGTCACATCTGTTATAAATCTATCGACCTTTTGGGCTATGATCTGAATTTAATTTATGAACACACTGTATAGTTATTATTCTAAATTAAACGTACCTGGAACACACACCTTTAGATTAACAGCATCATTTTTGTTTCAAATGTGAAATCATGATCTCATTATTATAGTAACCCACAAGTTTCGTTTGTGAATAAGTGGTTGAACTTCTACATCCATGTAAATAAGTGGTTTGGAATCACTGGTTTAGTGAAATTAATTATTAATACAATTTTTTCAGATAGTTTTAGTTTTTTTTATTATTATTTAATTCAATTTTATATAATACACAATTTAATATAGAAAAGTTGTATTTAGATTCGTTTTTCTTCAGATGTTTAACGTTAACTTTGTGTTCTGGTTTATTAACTTTATGTTTGGATTCATTAACATCATGTTCGGATTTGATTGTGTTTGTTTATATTAAACCGGGAATTATCTGTAAAATAACGGCTAGAATTCTTAAATGTAAATCTAAATTTCTGTAAATCTATTGTGTTTATACACAGAATAAAACATTGATTATGGTTGACAGTTTATTTTGCGGTAATGATATACATTGTGATACTGCCAAGCTCTACAACCTACAATTCATGTGCATTTATGTGGCAGAAAACTTATGTATTTTAAGCGGGCATTAAATTATAGTTTCAGTACAGTGCATCTTAACTGTATTTTAAAGACGTTAGAGGCAATTATAAAAAAATACATATATAGATGTATTGTAGTCCCAGTTTCATGACCTTTAACATGAAATAACATTGAAATTAATCAAAACTATTACATTTAATTTACACTTGTGTAAAAATGTACTGTTAACTGACTAAGTATGTTATTGTTCACATAAATTGCTTGCTAGTACATTGAGCAGTGCACTTCAACTACATTTTAAATACACTAGAATAATTTATCAAAGTACATATATACTAATGTCCTACTTAAATGGTGTAAAAAAACATTTAAATACTTATTGCATTTAAAATAAATTTAATCTGTAATTCATTTACAAATAAGATCCATGTGAGCAGCGAAACAATTAGATTTATACTTAGTGTGTTCTTTTAAAGTATATTATACTATAATTTTTTCTTTCACCAAGGAATTATTTTAATTAGTACACACAATGTAATTAATTAAACTGAGCATAAACTGAACATAAACTTATGGTGATCGATGGTTAATTGCATTAATAACATTCATTCAATTTGTAACAACTACTTGCAGTTCAGTACATCCAGACATCAGGTACATCTGCACCGGTTTGAGACGTGTGAGAAGTAGAGCATGATGTACAGTTAAATTTAATGGCAATACCCGGCTCAGTGAGATGCAGTCGAGCTGCTGAGAGTTGGACCTGTTTCTCATATATTGTCAGCTTTGAGTGATAAGAGCCTGGCAGCCTATTTATTTCACTGGGTCTTGATCAATACCTGTGAGTTCTGGCTAAATTGCCTCCATTGCTTATAGCTCACACAGTGAATGAGGAGAGAACATGCTGTGAAGTTTTGGAGAGAACTGAAGCCATGCTCATATGCTAAGGCAAAGGTAATGTCCGGTTTGGAAAATTAGTATAATAATCCCGTATTACACACTTTCTTATGGTTCTGATCATTGGCAAATATATAAATATATGTCTATTTTTGGACAATTAAGTGTAGGATGTGGTATTTATATTTATATAGTAATATAAATATTTTTATAAGACCTGAACCTGAACCTGACATGCAAAACTGATAAATAATCACTGTTTTATATATATATATATATAAAACAATGAGATAGATATAGATATAACTGTTATAAATAAAATGTGTGTAATTGTGTATGTTATATATATATATATATATATATATATATATATATATATATATATATATATATATATATATATATATATATATATATATATATATATATATCTATATATATATATATATATCTATATATATATATATATATATATATATATATATATATACAAGCACTGCTCGGCTTGTTCCACCACCCCTAGGACACGAGGTAGGTCTGCCTCAAGACTTTTCTTTGTTCTGGCACCAAGATGGTGGAATGAACTTCCAATCAATGTCAGAACAGCAGAGTCACTAGCTATCTTCAAGAGGTGTTTGAAAACCCATCTTTTTCTAAAATACCTTGCTCTTGACATCTAAAAAAAAAAAAAAAAAAAAAAAAAAAAACACCCTTACTCTATTCAACAGGTTTTTTGTTGTTGCACCTTTTTGTGATCTATTATCAGCATTGAGATGTTTTTGATGTGACTTAAAGCACTTCTTGTACGTCGCTCTGGACAAGAGCGTCTGCTAAATGCTCCAAATGTAAATGTAAATATATATAATATACACAATTACACACATTTTATTTATAACAGTCTTAATACAATGTAATTTCTTTCCTTTCCAACAACTTTTATTGCTACAGTAGTGCAAAGAGGGCCGACCCAGGGCATTAACACATCCATTAAGTGGATGCTTAGGGGCATCTTGGCCACCAGGGGCCCACAAGAGTTTATAAAATGACAGATTTTTAATATAATGTCAATAGACAATGGTAATTATACAAAAAAAAATAGAAACAAAATCCAACGCAATGTTATGCTAATGGAATGCAGTATACAGTATACAGGGTAGTGTAAACACATTGGTATGATGTAAGCAAAACATATACAATAAATTAAATTGATAATAGGTGTGTTAGTTTTATAATTCGCAAATAATAAAGGATTGATAATGATAAGTCATATTGGTGGCACAGAGGGGGACCCGAGAAAGGATGCTTAGAGCCCCTTAAAGGGGTCTAAGACAAAAAAGTATTGAAAAACAAATATGGCTACCACACTGGTACTCATGTGCTGTTGTTCTACAGCGAGCCGGATTCGATTCCTGGTCTCTCGGTTCTCTGTGTCCCTTGTTTCATCTGTTATCTGTTATCAACAAAGGCAAATACGTCAAAAAAATATATATGCTCTGCCGCTAAGTGTATTTAAAAAACAAAAGGTATTTAAGAAAAAAACCCATTTTTTGTGTGACGTCTGGATCTCCTACAACAATGATGGGAGGCAGCCTGTCTATTCTTAAGTTCCCACTAGATAACATGCTTGTGTCATGTATATGTATGTATGTATGAATACTGCCATTTTTTTGTGCACATATGTGCACACCATATGTATGTAAGTATGTATGGTTGTGTGTTTGTAGTGTGTGCGTAGTGCCCTCTGATGGACTGGCATTTTTATCCAAGGTGTATCCTGGATTGTACTTGACGTTCCTGGGGCAGTTTCTGTTATAATATATAGAGACACACAGATCATTTGCTGTCTAGCCCCTTAGCATCATTTAGCAAGCTGTTTTTGTACATTTTAATTGTCTTTGAAATGCTCTATGATTCAATTGTTAATCAAATAGAAACATCTATATCAAAAACGGATAGTAACCTTTCCTTTTTTCATTATATACTGCATCCTACCATCACAACTATTCTTTTTCTGACTTTCATTTTTTAAAGACTTATATCCTACATAAGCACTGACTTTAATGATCATACACATTTCCTGGAACTAAAAAAAAAAAATCTATGTTTTTAAACTCTTCTAAAATTAGTTTTACGGTATTTCGTAAATTTCCTAAAGTCTTCAGAAAAGGTGCAAGCTGGTCCGAGTTGCATGTCAAAGTGTTGCAACAGGCTGCCTAAAATAAATGCAGTTAACCAGAACACTTTGAAGTGTTTTGACAGTTGCTTCTTCGCTTGATGACATTTCAACCCCGCACCACCTGTACAAAGAAAGGGGAGGATTTTTAACACTTCCTCTGACCTCGCTGTCCCTGTGCCAAAGATGCTGTTGTGGTTGCATGACATCCCCTATGAGACAGCGCCCCACTTCTTGTGCATTTCCAATAAAGAACCAAACTAACAGATTGAATAGTTAACAGTTTGGTTTTAACGAGTTAACTAAAAAACAAAAAAATAAAAAAATCTAATGGACTGCAAAAAAATTGATATGTATATAATAGTACACATATTGAACGTCTTTTTTTACTTTAAATTTAAAATACGTCCCAAAATAAATGTGTCACTGAAATATTATTGGAGTCTCAAGATTTGTGTCCTTTTAAGGCATTTAATACATTTTATAACAGCAAATATAACACCATGCTGAGTCTTGGACATAAGGTGGATGATGATGATGAACCTGTGAATTCAAGTTTCAAGGCATTATTATTGCATATATTTTTCTTCATTTCCAAATTATCCCCTTTTTTCCTCATTGTTTTCTGATAAATTGTTCTGCCATCATTTACAAACTCAATCTTCAACTGATTATGCAAGATTCCCATTCCAAATTTGCATCCACCTTTTTGGGTGCCCACTTACTGCATCATTGTGGACATTTTTTCCTTTTCCTTTTTTTTTTTTGATTTCTTCATGGATTTTTTTTTTCATTTTTAAGAAACAGGAAACGATAAAGTTATGTGGGTGTGCTGTTAACGTGTCCACAAAGTTTTGGCCCTCTAAAGGCTATACATATATTATCATATGCAGAATTATATAAAGGTATAAGATCCTGCTTTCGCACTCTCATTAACTGTGTATTATAGCTAATTCTGGATGAATATGGCCGTCATCCCTACATGCTTGGACACAAAGAATGCAATCATAAGTATTATGCCACCAATTCCTGGGCTTCCTGCGGCCATTATCCGTAACCAAATTTTTTTTTAAAAGCGGCAAAAAGAAAAGATAATTCCCCGAAGCACCAACAAGCCTTTACATCTCATTTGACTGCGTTAATTACCTTTTACATGATTAATTGGACCAATTTGGATTAGTCTTAGAAGAAAATGAATCCTGGCAAAGTGCAAGCCATTAGTTAGTCATAAAAACATGATTAATGTAAGGATTTAATCTGGGTTAATATGACAGATTTAAAGAAATAAGAGCATTTTTTCTGTGGCAGTGTAGTGAGAGTAATATGTGTGACTATTTTAGTAAAAAAATGCAAGTCTGCAAAATTGGTTTGCTCTTTACACGTTTTCACTATTTTCAGTGTGACATTACATAACAGTGAAGTGGTAGCTGGTTGAGGTGTTTGAGTGTTAATTGGAAAATCAGAGTTTGATTATCAACAGCACCAAGTTACCACTGCTGGTCCCCTGAGCAAGTCCCTAAACCCTCAGTTGCTCAGTTGCATAAATGTAAATTGCTCTGCCAAATGGCGTAAATGAATAACCGGTGTGTTGTTACCAATAATAATACACCAATCAGACACTACCAAAGATTTACTGATATTAAAGCTATATTATTATTGAATATCGGTTTTATATTATCAGGTCCACCGATAAATTGCTCCATCTTGAAGCATCTTTAGGATCTCTATTATTACAGCATGGTTTCCAAAGACGAAACTAGCCGCCAACAACAGCGCTGGTAGTAACTTGTTTTGCTTTGATTAATACACTTTGTCAGCAAATAATGCACTATAAGTTCCACTTTATTAGTTACCTGTTAAAAGTTGAAAGGTACAATAGGTCTTCAGAATTTTTTTTTGTTCTGCTGGTTGAAATTCTTCTCAGATTCTGATAGCAATCATTAAGTTAAGAAGTTTAAATGTATTTATATATTCTGTGAAAGGCATAGGACCAGGTAATGTTTGTCCAATCAAAATGTTCTGTTATTAAAGTTTGCGTACCTTTAAGAATTATCTCAACTACAGTAGCAGTGTGTAATCGGGTACTATTTTCATGCTTGTTATTTCATGAATTATTGTAGTAATGTTGTTTCTGGTTATTTAGTCTCTACACGCTTATATGTTCAGGAGGTGTGGATTTGGTCAGTGATGTTGGGAAGCATACATACAGTGCTCTTAGGCTACAGTTAGCATTTTCCAAGATGTCATTAAATTAGCTCATTAGAGTTACAGTATTGTTATGAACAAAAATTTGCAATCCAACAATGGAATTTCATTTTCTAACTTAACTCCCCATTGCAGGTGTTTTGACCTGCAATGATGAGGGTTAGCATGGGTGCTTTGAGGGCTAATATGCCTCACGTATTTTTTCCTTCTTCTATTTCTTCTTTGGTTTGTTTCTTTCAGGAGTCACTCCAGAGAATTATCTAACCCTCAATTCTGCATCCGCCTCACTCACTAACTTTATGACCTCATTTATGACATCCCTATACCCTCTCTTTGGCCTTTTTCTTTGTGCTCTTACAATTTGGCTGCAGTAACTCTTCTGTGGAATTGGACCAGCCAAGCAATTTTTCATATACCACATACACATTAGTGAGCCTTGGGCACAGACGAACCCGTTGGCAGTGAATTGTTTTTCCTTTTCTTGACTTTTGGTATTTTGAACCACTGCAAACCAGGATCACCACTTAAGACCTGCTGTTTTGGAGATGCTCTGACCCAGTCATCTACATTCACAATATAGTTCAAGTCACTCGGATTCTTACACATGCCTATTTATTTTGCTACTAACACATCAACTGTTCACTTGCTGCCTAATATATCCCACCGCTTGACAGCTGCCACTGTAACGAGATAATCATTGTTATTCACTTCACCTGCTGGTGGTTTTAACGTGACGGCCGTTCTGTGTGTTTGCAGCGATTCACTATTTGGATGAACCTCGTTAGACTTGCATTACAACGGCACAAAAGAACACATTTAGGAAAGAGATTAAAACTGCGGCAGCGAGTCTCTGCCAAATCCTAATGAAGTCAACTATGTTTGACACTACACAGAGAGGTGGAACTACAATTTTGTGTAGGTCTGATTAAAGCTATTAGAACTTATACGTATATTATATATATATATATATATGTATATATATGCATCAATTCTTTCTGCATACAAAATATTAGATTCCACATTTTGATAAAACCATCAACATGCTACCTATGACTTACAGATGTCATCACGTTTTGTGCACTGTGACCCTGAGGTTGGTCACGTGTGGGGACGTAACAAGCCAGACATTTGATTTCCATTTGCTGTACATGCGACTTCACTGTGTTGTACTTGTTATTGTATTTTTTAACATTGCATTCTGTTTATTTTATGACATAAATTGGGGTGATCTGTGGCAGGTTTAAATCATGCCAAAACTAAAATGTCATGTTAAAATAAAATAATCACCAGGATTTTTAAGACTTGTATGAACAAACCGGAGAAAACATGTTTTCCATGTACATTATTTTTAGCCTCAGATGCCACAACCACAAACCATGATGCATATTCCATGCATATTCTTTAGAAATTTTGAATTTGTCATCTGATTCATTGGATTCTACAGGATTTTCTGGGAGGCATGTAGGGGGTGACAATATGTGCTTATAAAGACAAAATAAGCTAAAGCTGTACTTTTCAAATGATGTGAAGTCCATGACATACACTAATATACTATAATTGGGTCAACCTATAAGTTTTTTGAAGGAGCATTAACTTTATATTTTCTCACACCTAAACTTGTGAGGCGTGAGGTTTAGGCCATGGGGCGGGATGGATCTGGACCATGGATCAGTGGCAGACTGTGGAACCATTGAGGACCTGGAGAATATTTTGGAGTCAGCGGTGAGCCAAGGTGGGGCGGGTGTGACCAAAACCAGACAACAAACAAGACTGACAACAGTTCATGGACGGTCTCCATTGATGTGACAGGGCAGGTGATGAGCTCAGAGGTGAATGCAGTGGAAACCACCACATCTGGATGTTCTGCATAAAAAACATGACCAAGGGAGACCTCTGAGACAATTTCCTGGACAGGATAGGCCTCTGGAACAGACTCAAAGACAAGAGGGGCCACTGGAGCAGGCTCACGGTAAGAGGAGGAAAAAGTTTGCAGCCCACATACTTAACATCATTGGTGGAACAGTAGACAAGAAGAGTCAATCTGGGCTTGAGAATGTAATGGGTGTGTGGTTTTAATTATACCTGAAAGTATTGGCCCCTGCTCCGCATTTGCTGGAGCTTGGGTACTATAGGACCACTCCAACCCTGATACACCCCCCTTCACCCCCGGCTTCCCTCAAAAAATAACTAGGGGAAGAGACAGGGCTCAGCCATAGTGGTCAGCTTGCAACGAGACTCTGGATGGATTGGCATGACATGAGCAGGACCTGGCTTGACAGACATGGCCCTGTGGACTCTGGCTTGGGCTGAGGCTGTGGCTTGTGAGCCATCCTGGCCTTAGTCTCTAGTTTGTCGGCTATCTTCGGCTGGCATGATGTGTGTGGATTCTGACTTGGTAGGCATGAGATTAACAAGGTTCCTCTTCCACTTAAACCACAGTAAATTAAAAACCATCTTGCAACAGGTCACAGTCCATGTATTTGACTAGGAAAAAAAATAATCTTTTCACCGGGCATCCATCCGAACAGAGTGATTTAATACCACATGAAAAATGTCCTTAAGAGCCACATTTTTAAAATCCACATGGTAACAAAGTCTACAAAATTTCTGCACAAAATCTTCCATGACTTAGTCACCTTGACAAAGACAGAGGAGATGACAAGCTGCTGGGTTCATAGCAGGTCGTGTTTTCTGTAACGAGTCCACTGTAGGCAAATTGTTTAAAACCCAATTGCAGCTTTACTACATCTGAAGTGACAAAACAATAAACACAGATTAAAATAGACTAAACTAGACTTGACCTGACTATAAGACAAACACAGCATTTACAGGAAAACATAGTGGAGCACTGAACGCATGACCAAACCAGGAACTAAACTAAGAACTTGAAAGCAAAACACAAGACATAAAATTCCAACAGACCCCAAAACTTATCCCTGACGGTATGTGCTCCAATTGTTAATTTTTTTGACTGTGTTGTATTAATGATTCATGTCCATTGTCTTAACTCTATGCTCCTAATAGAGTCTATGCTACAATGCCGCTAATCAATGTTAAATAAAATTTGCTTATAGCTAAAACTAGCAAGCGGCAGAGATTCCAGTATTTGTTTTAGCAGTGTTCAACAGTTTTGTGATGTAGCATTAGCAGCAGTACCAAAGAATGTGGTTGGCAGGCGCTATGTTTTTTTAAGGAAGCATGTGTTAGCCTTCACTTTCTCTGGCTGGTAAATGTCATGTATTAGGAAAATTAGTTAGTGTGTAAAACATGAAAATGACTAAATTGAGTATAAAATTCAATATTTTTACAAACCCTTCCTCTACATCACGTCAAAATAAAAGAAGTCTTTATATTGGAAAAAAGTTGAATTAGTCGAATGTAGTTAAAGGCTATGAGAAGAATAAAGAAAGTCAAGTGGGGCTTTTGTTAAAACTGTGTAGACTACATGACAAAAAATTGTAACTAGGTATCTTGCCCTGCCTTCATATAATCATAAACTCCTACATATTACTAAGTTCTGATCACAGGACTTTTCTGTGCTTTCCCTTTGAATAAACACATAGCCCAGATCAGACTTTTAGAATCAAAAGGAAACTTTATAGTTTTTGGTGCAAGAGACTCCTACTTGATAGCAAGCTTGACATAACTTAAGCATGAATATAGCAAACGGATTAGCAAGTGCTAGCTTAGTGGTTGTGCTGTTGGAATGTGGATCAGAAGATTGTGGGTTCAGTTCCCAGCAGCATCAATGTGCCATTGCTGGGCCCCTAAGCAAAACCCCTCAACCGTCAACTGCTTATTGGGTTAAGAAATAAATGTTTCTCTGGATATTGCAGAAATGTAAATGTTTAATGTTCTACAGCAGGGGTGGGCAATCTCGGTCCTGAAGGGCAGAGTTTAGCTTCAAATTGCCTCAACACACTTACCTGTAAGTTCTAATTATACCTACCTAGATCTTGATTAGTTGGTTCAGATGTGTTTGATTAGGGTTGGAGCTTAACTCTGCAGGACACCGACCCTCCAGGAGTTACCCACCTTTGCTGTACAGGTATTAATTGTGTCAGAGGTAATATTTGCATTTATTAGCACTAATGATAAATCATTAATGCTTGAGAAACCATAAAATAATCCTTTTAAATAGAAGGTAAAGTTTTCTTAAATTCACCCTAAAGGAAAATTTGTTTGTAATATAAGTTTGATAAATGGGGTATCTTGAACATTTCCTTTCCCATCACTTTAGTAAAGAAGATTTTGGAACTGCGAGAGCGAGTAAAGGCATGATAAGCCTCATCTAACCAGGTCCAGATTGTAATTCATGTGATCTCTTTCACCTTGGCCAAAGTTAAGTGTTCGCTCCATTGTCTAAAAAATGTTTACCGGTTTAACACAGAGCAATAACGGGTAATTGATAACATTGAAACCTGACACACGCACGCTCTTGGAAATGTATGCAGCATAAAGGCAAGTGTGCTGAATGCTTAAACGCTGAATTGGAAATATAAAAATTTCTTCTCATCTGGCAAGCAATTTGTTTCCTTTAGTGTCAAGTGACTTTTATGAAAAATCGCTCAAACAGAAAGTATCTTCAGGAGCAATAATGTCCTTCACTAATTTAAAACCTTATTACCATACGCTTAGTGCGATGCATGCATAATAAAGTTGTTGTATCACACCAGAATCAGGCAGGAGTTTGGAACAGGACTGGGGCTCCAAAAATGACAGTCCTATTTGCTTGATATGATGTGAAAGTTGAATGAATTGGAGGATTATGTAGAACGCTGTCTTCCTTTCTCAGGACTCTTGTGCTGCAAAGGTGTATCACATATCCACAGGTAGATAGGAATTTGGAGACAATTGGTGAAATGTACAGGCATACAGTGCATAAACAGGGAATGTACAGGAAATAAACAAGGGAATGTACAGTGCATAAACAGGAAATGTACAGAGAATGAACAGGGAATGTACAGTGAATAAACAGGGAATGTACAGGGAATGAACAGGGAATAAACTGAGAATGTACAGGGAATGAGCAGGGATTAAAAAGGCAATGAACAGAGAATGAACGGGGAATAAACAGAGAATGAACGGGGAATAAACAGGGAATGAGCAAGGAATAAACAGGCAATGTACAGGGAATGTACAGAGAATGAACAGGGAATGTACAGAGAATGAACAGGGAATGTACAGAGAATGAACAGGGAATGTATAGGGAATGAGCAGGGAATGTACAGGGAATGAGCAGGGAATAAACAGGGAATGTACAGGGAATGAGCAGGGAATGTACAGCGAATAAACAGGGAATGTACAGGGAATGAGCAGGGAATAAACAGGGAATAAACAGGGAATGTACAGCGAATAAACAGGGAATGTACAGGGAATGAGCAGGGAATAAACAGGGAATAAGCAAGGAATTAACAAGGAATAAACAAGGAATGAATGGGGAATAAGCAGGGAATGAGCATGGAATAAACAGGGAATAAACAGAAAATGTACAGGGAATAAACAGGGAATGTACAGCGAATAAACAGGGAATGTACAGAGAATGAACAGGGAATGTACAGCGAATAAACAGGGAATGAACAGAGAATGTACAGGGAATGAGCAGGGAATGTACAGCGAATAAACAGGGAATGTACAGAGAATGTACAGCGAATAAACAGGGAAGAATAAACAGGGAATGTACAGAGAGAATGTACAGGGTACAGGGAATACAGAGAATGTAAAAACAGGGAATGTACAGCGAATAAACAGGGAATGTACAGGGAATGTACAGGGAATAAACAGGGAATAAACAGGGAATAAACAGGGAATGAATAAGGAATGAAAGGGGAGTGTACATTGGTACATGTAAGACAAATGTAAGAGGAAAAAACTACAAATGAATGTTTTCAAAAAGAGCAGGGAATTTTTTTTTAAATATATATTTTAGATTAAAAAAAGAATGAACATTTATCTTAAAATGATTTTTAATTAAAAAAGCTGTAGTTTTAAGGTATAAATCTACTCTTTGAGAGTTTGTATTTGAATCATTATAGGTTATATAATACGTTCTTTCTTAGAAGCAAGTGTGCTTTATGTTTGCATTGTATGTCGCATGTTTATGTAGCAGACATTTTTTTTAAAATAAATAAAAAAATGCGCTCAGTCCTAAACAACACCCTGGAAAGTAGCCAGTCAAACACTTATTCTGAAAGTAAACATAAAACCGCACCTAATGTAACCTGTTGTCTGTGGTATCTTTTATATGAATCTTTTCACACCTTTGTAAAAACGTAGCCACACATATCTGTTGATTTGAGCACATTAAAAAACCATACAGTTCATTTTTTACATCTATCCTACTTTTTTTTCACATCTATCTTGAAAATGAGAATAAAGTGTATTGAGTCAGGAGCTACTTTGCCTTGCATAAGGCTGTAATATTTACACAGAGAAAGAGCTGTGTCTTCAGCTTTAATGGAAAATTCATGACTGAGCAACTTTGGTCCTTCCTTTTCAATAAGTATGCACACTTAAAAGTTAGTAGGTCATAACGTAGGAGTGAAAGTAGTGGCAAAGCTTCAAATTTGTGAGAAAAGCCTGCCATTTGTCTTTTGTGCCACATATGCATAAAGATGATGAATATACATGCTTACTAGTGCACGCTACTGTAAAAGGAGAGCAGGAACAATGCAACTGGTGGCCCAGTTCCGGTGAAAAGCAGTTCCAGCATTGGAATATGCTGATTTTCGGTATCCCTTGGTGTTGTACAACATAAATGTCCAAAAAAGTCTAAAAAAGTTTGCCTGCTAAAATGTTAATTGATAATGAAGCTCAGGACAGACACTTGTTGTGTGAATATAAGTCTGTGACTGAGGGTGACATGTTAAACACACTCCCTTCCTTTTTTAAAGGTCACCTTGTCTGTTGATAAACCACTAGTCAAGTTTCCGTCGTACTATTTCTACATTTATCACATGTACCGACATTTTCTAAAACGGAGAAATTATTCCTAATTATGTTTATGATTTATTTACATACAGCTGACACAGTTATGCTTCCTAAAATTAGTTTTAGTTAAGGCTGAATAATTTCTATTGTATGTTATATACCTGTATGTAGTAGTTTATTACATGTATAGTGTACTGTATGTTAGTTAAGACATACATTAGAAACATTTACAGATTAATAAATGATACTACTAACATACTTAGGGGACGACCGATACACTCGTATTAAAAAGGAAGAAATATTGATCTAGTAAAAAAATAAGTACAGTATATAAATAAGTGAAGACACACTTAATATATAGTATTATTATTATTAACACCTGACCATCACATTAATTATATATCAATTATCATTTTATTAAACCCTGACCATTACATTAATTATATATTAATTATAGCATTATTATAACTTGATCATCACATTATTTATATATAATTTATAGTACAGTATTATTACAACCTGATCATCACATTATTTATATATCACATATAGTATTATTATAACCTGATCATCACATTTTTTATATATATATATAATTCATAGCACAGTATTATTATAACCTGACCATCACATTAATTCTATATTAATTATAGCATTATTATAACTTGATCATCACATTTTATATATATATATATATATATATATATATATATATATATATATATATATATATATATATATATATATATATATATATATATATATAATTCATAGATCTATATAGTATTATTATAACCTGACCATCACATTTATTATATATAATTTATAGTACACTATTATTATAACCTAACCATCACATTATTTATATAATAAATATAATATTATTATAACCTCACCATCACACATTGATTATATATTAATTATATATCTTATTATAACCTGATCATAACATTAATTTTATATTATTTATAGTATTATTATAACCTGACCCCATCACATTGATTATATATTAATTATAGTATTATTATAACTTGATCATCACATTATTTATATATAATTTATAGTACACTATTATTAAAACCTGACCATCACATTATTTATATATCACATATAGTATTATTTATAACCTGATCATCCATATAATAGATACATATATATATATATATATATATATATATATATATATATATATATATCATATATATATATAGCTCTATATAGATATATATATATATATCTATATATCTATATCTATATAGATATATATATATCGATATATCTATATATATATATATATATATATATATATATATATACTATATATCTATATATATATATCTATATATATAGATATATATATAGATATATAGATATATATATATATATATCTATATATAGATATATATAGATATATAGATATATAATTCATAGTATAGTATTATTATAACCTGACCATCACATTGATTATATATTAATTATAATATTATTATAACCTGATCATAACATTAATTTTATATTATTTATAGTATTATTATAACCTGACCATCACACTGATTATATATATTAATTATAGTATTATTATAACTTGATCATCACATTAATTCTATATTAATTATAGCATTATTATAACTTGATCATCACATTATTTATATATCACATATAGTATTATTATAACCTGATCATCACATTTTTATACATATATAATTCATAGTACAGTATTATTATAACCTCACCATCACATTGATTATATATTAATTATAATATTATTATAACCTGATCATAACATTAATTTTATATTATTTCACATCTATATGTGTTTTTTTTACTGGGGGTTGACGTTCCTATTCAACCACAATAAAAATAATATAAGTATAAGTGTAGTCAGTACTGCCAGAAGAACATCTTAAAGGTGTTCAGTGGGATTAGGGTTTTAGGGGATTAGGGTCAAGTTAGGGTCTCACTTGAATTCCTCCACTTAAACCACAACATGCCATGGGGCTCTGAGGGTTTGTGCACAGGGGCACTGTCATGCTGGAACAGCGTTTAAGCTTAATGAGGAATACTGTAAAGCTGCACATTTCAAAGACATTCCAGGCAACTATGTGCTAAGTTGCTAAGGTTTCCACAAACATTTGGTCATATAGTGTGTATATGTAAGGAATATTAAAGGAGCATCACTGATGGAAATAAGCCTGTATCATTATGGATGTATCATTGTGTCCATATAATAAAGAGACATATATCACCATTGTATTATTAACATGTAATAAAATTACAAAGTGTCTTTTTGTCATTCTTTTTTTTTTACCCAAAGCATTGACGGAATAGGTAGGAAAAAGCCTGAAGTCAACACCTATAGCCTCTCTATCTAGCCTCCCTTCATCTTCTGTCATTTTTTATTTAATTATCCACTTCAAGGCCAGTAGAGTGTAGAACAGGCCGCTAAAATTAGGCAAGGATGAGTCACTCTGGAAATCATACTCGAAAGGTTAGCTGATTCCAAAGAGCAGTAATTGCACTAGTAAGCCTATTATCTCTCACGGCATCTGTGATAGCAGCAAATAAAAAAGTGGACCATTCTCATGATGTTTTTATGTGTTTTAAGGTTCAGGGACAATGCATATAAGTGCTGTGTGTGAGTCATTTGTTCCACTGAGAAACAGAAAGAACTTTTCTGCCTTTTCATGATGTGATTAGTTTATGCAGCATGAGGATGCTAATAACATTAAAGATTTTTGTATTATTTTGTATAGTATAAATTACATGGACTAACGTATTGAGGCAACTGACCATCCCAGCCATACATGTGTTTTTAAATATCTATTTAAGATTAGATTCTATTTAGTATTTAATTTTATAATAGGCTTTGGAAATTTTCTCTTTCACTCACAATAGTATTAGTGAGATCAGACACTGATGTCAGGTGAGGAGGCCTGGGTTCAGTCTGTGTTCCTGATTTATTTAAAAGAGGTGTTCAGTGAGGTTGATGTCAGGGCTGTTGTCAGGAAATTTTAGTTCTTTCACTCCAACCTGAATAAAGCATGTCTTCATGGAAAAAGGGATAAATAGACAAAGAGAGAGAGGGAGAGATTGCAACTAAAACACAATTCATACCTATCAATCAATTGACTTGTACATCCATTCCTTCCATCATCACCTGAACACTGTCCCACCTCTTCCCATCACATTAACCTTCTTTCACTACCCTATACAAAAGCACACTTTGCACACAGTCACGGTCTGATTATAAACAGCGATGTTGAGGCTAGACTCGCTCCTTGTGCTATTAAAGTAAAGTTTTTTAGTTACCTGTTTTCAGGCCTAAGTTCTATGCCTAATCCTTCGCTACTGGCTCTATTAGACTTCCTCCCGTACACCATAGCATCTTACTTTATCTCCCGTGTCTTTCTTACATCTTTATTTTAATAAATGCTATATTAGCTTATACTATTTTTTGTCTCAGTCTGGCATTCTGTTTTAAAAAGTAATAGACTAACCCCTAATTATGTAACATTTTTAAGTTATTAATGTATAGTTATCTGAACTGTTACAGGCCTAAAGTACATAAAAAAAAAAAATCTAACTTAAAACAGAAAGCAGCACATAGTATATATATATATATGTATATATATATATATATATATATATATATATATATATATATACTATACATTGTTGTATATATAATATATATATACATTGTTGTTGATATCTTTGCAGACCCCCCCTCCACCTTTTTCTCCATCATAAGAGGCTATTGTGCTAATATATATATATATATATATATATATATATATATATATATATATATATATATATATATATATATATATATATATATATTCAAAATATATTTTGAATTATATATATATATATATATATATATATATATATATATATTCAAAATATATTAGCACAATAGCCTCTTATGATGGAGAAAAAGGTGGAGGGGCTGCAAAGATATCAACAACAATGTTATTTTTCATCAGTCTCAGCTACAGCTCACGTTCATTGTCACTGAAAATGAGACGGTTGCTGCAACACTGCAGAGAACGGTGGAGGGCCTGAGTAGAATAAAGGTACACAGATTCAGCATGCATTATTCAGCAGCCAGGCCCTGTTTATATGTGCTGTTGATTTGTGTTGGCTGAAATGAGGGAAAGGGAGAGAGAGAGAGAGAGAGAGAGAGAGAGCATTCTCAGAATCTGTCATTTCTCTCATACTAAGTATTTTTAGAGTTCCTGAGTTGGCTTGTTGCTTTGCCTTTGTTTGCAGAAAAAGAACAGCGCATGTACTGTATATGAACACATACATAGTATTGCATGATGGGAAGCTCGCGATGAATGTAATTGTAAGGATGTTGACATGTTTTTTTTTTCATTCTTTTACAACTTTTATTTGAACCCACCAATTTATGAGCATTTATAAATGTTGGCGTTGATGTCATGTTTTATTGATCGTTTTAAATATTAAATAGATCTGAATATCTACTTATTCAAGCTAAAGGGTAAAACCAGACAGCTGTTTGCGAAAACATTTGAATGCCCTTAAATAGAAAGAAACCACAGGTGAACTAACAATCAAATTAAAAGAGCAGTTAATGGCATGAGAGCTGTAAAGAAAACTGCAAAAACTAGATACAGCAACATCACCATCAACCTCCACATGGCAGAACTAAAGATAACTAAATTTGGCCATTAAAGAAGATTTCAAGCCCACAAGACTCAAACTGTTCATCAGCAGTGTGACTCGAAACCAGAATGGAATTTACATTTACAAGTAATACAGAGACAAGCCACAAATGTTCTGGACCCGAAGAAAGAAAGGATCTGCTCGTGATCTAAACCATATGGCCTCAGTGGTCAAGCCGGGACCGTTTTAGGTAGTGTCATGGTTTGGACTTGCATAACTGCTTCAGGAACGGGTTCACTAATGTATATTGATGATGTAAATTATGATGTCTACAGAAAAATTCTGTCTGCTAACTTAAGGAACTTCTTCATACAGCAATATAAAACATATAAGCCAAAACGCATGAAAACGTCTTCTGTGAAAAAGTTTTTTTAACTTCCAAGTCATTTACCAGACCTTAACCAACTTATACATTTAATTTAATTCAGGTTTATTTATATAGCGCTTTTAACAACAGACATTGTCACAGAGCAGCTTTACACAGAACATAAGTACATTTACATCAAACTTACTTTTATCTTACTTATAGAACAGAGCAATTGAGGCTTAAGTGCCTTGCTCAGTAGTGGCTTGGTGGAGCTGGGAATCAAACCCACAATCTTCAGGTTGGTAGTCCAACAACATAACTATAAGCTATTACTCTTCTAACAATACAAAAGTCCATGATTAATGTTAAAAAATATCCCTAGTGAGCAAATGTGGAGCGGCCGTGACAAGGAAAAACTCCCTTAGATGGTACAAGGAAGAAACCTTGAAAGGAAACAGACTCAAAAGAAAACCCATCCTTATTTGGGTGACTCCTTACCAGAGAGTGTGTTTTATAAATTATTTTATTTTAAACACCGGATAGTGTTTTAACAATTCAACTTGAGTAAAATAATA
Organism: Bagarius yarrelli; assembly: GCA_005784505.1. Classification (NCBI taxonomy): domain Eukaryota; kingdom Metazoa; phylum Chordata; class Actinopteri; order Siluriformes; family Sisoridae; genus Bagarius; species Bagarius yarrelli. The sequence continues at coordinate 473,732 of VCAZ01000007.1, forward strand.
CACATGGGTGAGGGAGAAACCCTCTAAAACACACAGCAACCGAAAGAAGCTGTGGTACAGCCTGGAGTAGCATCACAACAAAAATTATGCAAGTGATATGTAACCATTTACAACTTTAGATGTAAATGTCAGAATTGGCCTTTAGAGGTCTGGGATATATTGTAATATGATATAAAAATATTTTGTTTATAAATGTCTGATTTTTTAAAAAACTTTTTTAAATGATTTATCAGTTCTATGAATCATTTAGTCAGATTCTTGGCTCAAAAAAATTACTACACTGTTGCGTACTCCCCTATAATATTTACTAAGAAACGATCATTTTCTTATAGCAGACGAGTTTCGTTTCTGGAGAATAAGGAGAGACACAAACAATTGGACAGTCCGTCATCACACATGAGGAGGCTGAGTTTCCACTGCTGGCGTGACATTTAGATGTGGTTGCAAAGGGAAAAAAATGCTAGCTTTAAAAAAAAAAAAAGAAGACGAGTATATGCAAGAGTTATTAGGAGAAAAAAAAAAAAGCCGGTGCCTTGGTGAGAAATGGCTGGTTTAATGACAGGTCAGAGAGAAAGAGAGAGAGAGAGAGCGAGAGAGAGAGAGAGAGAAAGAGAGAGAGAGAGAGCGAGAGAGAGCATGCGGTGGTGTGGGCGAAACGAATCAGTTTCATAATGTTTCAGTGCTGAAAACCCGCGGCCTTCACGTGTTGAACTATCTGCTGAGTGAAATGCAAACATCGCTCATGATTCAAAGTTCCCACCAAACACTTTCAGTCCTGACGATTTCTGAAGCTTTTTAACCAGAGACTCAAAACCGATTCTTTAAAACACACGTTCCATAAAGCTCTTATTAGCAATCCACAGATAACCACTGATAAAAGCGGTTAGAAGCGTATTACTAATGCAAGAGCGCATTAGTAATCAAGTAATAAAAAAAAAAAACAGCATAATGGCGGATTCTGAACTGAAGCTGTTCGCAAAGGCAGCGCACACGGTTTAACTCGAAACTGGAACATGCTCTGTAAACGCTTATTTGATTTGGACTGAACTTATTTAAGTCCTGTTGTACTCGATTTAGTCTCTCAGACAGTGTAGTATTGTATTATTCATAGCTTGTATGATCAACTGTCTTAGTTTTCACTTAATGTCACGCCTGACTCTGTTAGCACTTCGAAAACAACAACAGTAGCTTTGAATCAGCACGAGTAATTAGAGACCGGACGAGCGCCGCTCCACAGTGGGAATAAATAAAGAACACTGTTGTTTCCAAGAGCTGGAAACCTGAATGAGTGGGGTATCTTCTAAAATCAGCACTACAGACCTTTTATTCACCGAAATGCAAAAGAAAAAAGAAATGCACAATATATTACCACAAGCAGACAAGTAGGGAATTCACATATTTTTACTGATTTACAATAATAATTATTAGACTCAAAACTTTTAGCTCGTGATATGTTCAATTTATTTTAAAACCTGAGTACAGATCCAAATATAAATCATAAGGGATTTTTTATTTATATATTTTATAGTTTTTTTAGATAGATAGATAGATAGATAGATAGATAGATAGATAGATAGATAGATAGATAGATAGATTTCAAAGCAGCTTTACAGAATTACATCAGAAAACTTCAGAAAAGACAATTGAACGCTCACTAAAACACTCAGTTTGATTGATTTAAATTTCCAGTCCCCAACTAAGCAAGCTAAATGCGACAGCGGCATGAAACCAAAACTCCATCAGTGACAGTATAGAGAAAAAAAACTTAGGAAAAACCAGCTCAGTCAGGGGGGTCAGTTCTCCTCTGACCAGATAAACCAGTAGGTAACCAATGCTGCCCAAGTGTGTTAACACTATTTTTATGCTTTCTACCCATTACATGCTGGGATATGTTTAAATTTTTATTTAGCATTTTCTTAGTGTAGGTTTCCCCTTAAAATGCTTGCTAAATTTGTGTCTACAATTGAAGGTAAAAGAACACTATATCAATAAAATATAGAACTAATAATAGAACTATTCACCTTAAACAGACTAAAAAGTGTTAAATTGCCTGGACAGACTATACCTTTACATTTTAAGATGAATGTTTAAATACAGTCATTTATTTATTGCGTAATTAATTTGCTATGCTGCATAAATTTGTAGGTAATTTAAGAAAACTGAGTAATTCTGCATACAAATTACCAGTGAATGAGAATGAGAAATAGATAATAGCTAAACTAACAACTTATAGATCATTTCTGTAAAAAAGGGAACCAGATCAAATTAAATTAGTGTTTTATACAGTTTTAAACAGGTTTTTGTAAAGGTTTATATAATGATATGTGAGCGAGAACATTAATATACATACGTGTGACTCACAATCTTGTAAAAAACATCATTTAGGATACATTCTGTTAATCCCAGCAGAAAAATCTGATGCATACACACACATACATACACACACACACACTCCTCCTACGCATTCCTTCAGAATATGTAATCGCTGTCAATCAGTATAGTGCTATTAAGCAATCAGCAACAAAGCGGTACAGAGCAAAAAAAAAAAACTTTTGTCACGGAGATAAGACTCCTCTTTTTCCACAACAATCTGCTGTTTCTTCATTTTTCTTTTTCACTTAGTTTCTGTGCTTGCTTGTGCATGCATACATTTGTCTGTCTGTGTGTGTGTGTGTGTGTGTGTGTGTGTGTGTGTGCATCCTTTTTGTACTAAGCTTCAGTCTGTTTTACATAAAGCCCAAAGCTGATATTATAAAACAACGATTCAGTCCTGAAAGACCGAGAACACAAAAGCAATAGAAATGAAGATGTGAAGGTTATTAACATCTGATGACAAATGTTCCTGCCAGCGAAATAACAAGCTCATCATCAGATTGTAATCAAGCCTTTCTGTTCAGCATTTATGATATGAAGGAAGCATAATTGTTCTGCTGACAAGTACATTTCCATTGCGTTCCTCTAGACCAACTCAATCCATATAGAAAAAAAAACTTTCTGAAATGCAGTACTTTCCTTGAATAAAGGATGGAGAAAGCAGCAGAGCATGAAGTCCTGAGTTTAGGAAGGATAGAGAAGAAGAACAGGCTCTTTTTTTATTATTATTTGTAAATCCTAAAATACAGTGTTGCTCCTTGATTGTGCTGCATTGAATGTGAATGTGCTGCCACCTACTGGATTAAATATTCCTAACACTCTTCTTCTGTTCAGAATGATAATTAATTTTTATTTAATTAACTGATGTTTAGCACTTTAGTTCAAACTAAACAATTTATCCTGAAATCGTGGTAAATCCACATCCAATTATACCTAATGAAACAAGATGTTTGGGAAAGGATTCCTTCCCTAGATGTGTTTGGGGGGCTGTGCTGTAACCAGTAGAACGTAAAATCTAGGAATAAAAGCATGTAATATTTTGGTTTGGCTGCAATTATTGACTGTATTTTTTAAACCTTGGCAATAAATTATTTAAACACAAAACAGCCATGACTTTCATACATTTGGGAAAATAGTTAATAATGTATATACTTATTTAATTATTCTGTATAAAGGTTAATCTACCCTTCTCCAGATCATATATTTAATTAAGTGTAATATTTCATAAGGTGCCCCATTTTGAAAGCCTATTCTGCTATGACTGATTTAAATATTATAAACAGTGAAGTGCCGAAAGAGTTTCTATATTAATCATCCTATAAGCAAAGCAACTCAAACCACAAAGTCAACCAGCAAATTGGGGAGGATAAACGTGCTGAAAAAGTACCCACACTGCAAAACATAACCATCTAAATATGAAAAATAAATACGTGTTTTAAGAAGATACAGACTAGAAACAAGTCAAATGATCTGCCAATGCAGTAAAATAATTACGCTTGGTAGGATATCTTAAAATAAGAAAACTAATCTAGGCTTTAGTAAAATAAGAAAACTAATTTAGTCCTTAGTAAAGAACAAATTAGTCTTTAAATAAGCATTCAAACTTTTATTCCAAGCATTGTATTTAGTCTAATTAACTTAAAACTAGCTTGTTAATCGTGTTTTAAACAGTTTGCTTTTTTTAATTTGTGTAAAAAGATCTTAAATCTAAAGATACTAAACAGGACAATTCCTTTTAATTTAAGAATTGGCTTTATATATTGAGCCAAAGCATTTTAGGAGTAATAATTGGTTATTGAGCATTTTTAATTAAATCAAAACTTCAAGCTTCACTGAGTAAAAAAAAAAAAAAGAATAATAATCTTAAAACAATCATAATAATCTTGTACGTCTGATCTTGTGTAGTATTGCATTCCTAAAACAAGATCAATAAGATTTTTGGGGGGGCTAGAAATAAGATACTCTTAACCAGATAGTGCACCAACCTTTAGCCCTATATCGTGTGTATATTAGAGTTGCTTCACAACGCATTTTTAAAAAGAAATTCTACATCACTCTCAAACAAAAGTTGCATACTGTATTGTTTTGACAATATGTGCCCATGATGTGCCCTTGGGTGCTATGTTCTCAGATTTCCTGTATGAAAGGGAAAGTAAGAAAGTCAGGTTTCAAGGTCACATATATAAATATACAGCACAGTAATACAACAGCTCTGAAACAGAAGGTGTGTGTGTGTGTGTGTGTGTGTGTGTGTGGGTGTGTGTGTGCTATGATCAATGGCCAATTGACTCCTGGGTAGTTCTGGAGTACTGAACTTGAATTACTGACCCACCAATGAACATTGATCATGGTGTCATGGAATGATATAATTGTAAGCATGCTGCTTGCCAGCACTGGTAGTTGTTAATAGTTGTTAATGGTAGTTTTGAATGAATAAACTTGTGTAATTCAAGAAGGTCAGTAATGCAAATGTTGCCCATATTGCCTCACTGTAGAAGCATGTCAGGAAAACAGATTTAACAGGATCTGTTTAGAAGGAAAATGTTAAAAAATATGTACAGAATAAATAGATAAATAAATAAATCAGACATGTTGGAATATGTTAAGTCTTCGAAACAGTATAGTGTTTTTTTTTAATACGAATATAAGTTACACTGGTGACACACATGCACACAATCATACACAGTTTTAAACACAGTTTTAAAAAAATGACTGTCGGTGTTCTAACAATGGAGTTAAAATGACAATTATACAATACAATAATATATTAAATAAAATACATTACTGTACATAAAATTGTAATGAAAATATGTTACAATATACTTGAAAATGACCACATCGGAAGACAAAATCAAAGACCGAGAATATGAACAGGCTGATATTTTTCTCTAGATTATATGATGGCTTGCTACAGTATGGTGTGAACAACATCAATCGTACAATAATGGTATGTTTGATGACAAAGACAAATGACTGTTTCACTACTACATGACTGTTACACTACTACATGACTGCTACTACATGACTGCTACTCTACTACATGTTTTTACAGTACTACATGACTGTTATACTACTACATAACTTTTATACTACTACATGACTGCTTCTATATGACTGTTACTCTACTACATGTCTGTTACAGTACTAAATGACTGTTACACTACTACGTGACTGTCACATGACTGTTACACTACTACATGTCTGTTACATGACTATAACACTACTACATGACTGTTACAATACTACATGACTGCTACTACATGGTTTTTACTCTACTACATGTCTGTTACAGTACTTCATGACTGTTACACTACTACATGATTGTTACTCTACTACATGTCTGTTACAGTACTACATGACTCTCACACTACTACATGACTGTTACATGACTGTTACACTACTACATGACTTTAACATAACTGTTACACTACTACATGACTGCTACTACATGATTGTTACTCTACTACATGTCTGTTACAGTAATACATGACTGTTACACTACTACATTAATGTTATGCTACTACATGACTGCTACTATATGACTGTTACTCTACTACATATTTTTTACAGTACTACATGACTATTACACTACTACATGACTGCTACTACATGACTGTTGCTCCACTACATCTGTTATAGTACTACATGAGTGTTACACTACTACATGGCTGTCACACTACTACATGACTGTTACAGTACTACTTGACTGTTAAACTACTATATGACTTTTACATGACTGTTACACTACTACATGACCGTTACATGACTGTTACACTACTACATGACTGTTACATGACTGTTACATGACTGTTAAGCTACTACATGACTGTTACATGACTGTAACACTACTATATGACTGTTACATGACTGTCACACTGCTACATGACTGTTACAGTACTACTTGACTGTTACACTACTACATGACTGTTACATGACTGTTACAGGGGAAGTGGTTGCTACCAACCTGACGATTGTGAGTTTAATTCCCAGCTTCAGCAAGTTACCATTGTTGGGCCCCTGAGCAAGGCCCTTAACCCCTAATAGGCTCAGTTGTATGAATAAGATAAATGTAAGTTGCTCTGGATAAGGGCGTCTGCCAAATGCTGTAAAATTACATGTAAATGTTACATTACTGTTACGCTGTTACACTACCACTTGACTGCTACATGATTGTTACACTACCATGCGACTGTTACATGACTATAACACTACTACATGATTGTTACATGCTGGTTCACTACTACATAATTGTTACATAACTCTTACACTACTAAAGGACTGTTACACTATATCAATACACCTTTATTAATCAGCTACACGAAAGTGATGGCAGAGAAATACAGGCCACTGGGTCACTGTAGATATACTATAATAGAATTTTTTTACAAGATGCTACCATGAGCCATTGAGCCGTGTTAACCTGGACCAATATAACACGTCTCCTCGCTTTATTCATCCATCTTTAGAATAATGACCTTCAAGGGCAGAGGCATTGAAGGCAGCCAAAGCAGTCACTCTGTTATATAATGTCAGTTTTTTAATCTGTTGCTGAGTGATGGGATAAGTGCTTTACTGCTCATTCCTCAAGCCTGTAAGAGTTATTCACCACACCTCAGTGGAAGACTGATTACAGCAATACCCAGGAGTGATCTTAGGTGCATATTATTCAAGTCTATCCAGGGATGAATACAGCACATTGAAGAGTGGTTCTGGGTCCTCCTTTGCTTGGCCAGAGCTAATATTACATGTAATATAGATGGTCTGACCAGCCCTGGAGACAGGAAGCAAGAATAAGTGTGACACACAACACAAGGTTTTGGACTACTGCTTGGAAAGTCATGGGTTTAAGTCACGCTATCACTAAGATGCAACTGCTGGGACCTTAAACTAGGCCCTTAACTGCTTAGTGTAAATGTAAATGACTCTAGATAAGAGCATCTACCAAATACCATACACACTGTAAGTGAAGTTATATTGATTTATGCATAATCTCTATATTTTCTGTGTTGGGAAGTCAGATGCACTACCCGGCTTGCAAAATCTCTTAGGCTATTTTGTCCAAACTGTCGGGTTGGGATAGATTTGTTTCAATTTACTCTCGGCTGAGGATGTGTTTAGGCCACATACACAGCTACGTAAATTAAAAAAATATAACAATCGGATTGTGAAAATATAGTCCTGCCATGCAATATGTATATGAATGAAAATACTGTTGCCATGGTAACAGCTGCAATTCTGACTCTGACAGCATGAGGACTGAGAATAAACGTATTTAAATGGGTTCAACTTAAATTTTTTGTTAATTGCTGCCACACTTTTACAGGCACTGCTACCCTATCAAGGGTAGCCTGAATCAATTTTAGGCTATATTATATATTTACTATTTATTTTAAGAAACGAAATGGTTTTAAATGGATTTTTTTTTTTACAAATAGTGTGTTTGTGTTAAGATGAACCAGATGCTATAGTACAGATATTTGGGATGTTTGCTTCAGGGTTTTTTGAACTCCGACTCCACTGAATTAATTTGCTTAAATAATTAAATGTTATTTTTTTCAACAGCCTTTTGGAAATGTAGAAAAAATACATTTTGCTAGTTGGAAATACTGGTACTTTCACATACTGTTAGGGGTACCATTTTCACTCCTGTTTTAAAATGTAACTGCTAACCTGTTAGAGGGGGAAGTGGTTAGGGGGTTGGAACACTGAGGTTCGATTTCCCGCACAACCAAGTTATTGCTGTTGGGCCCCTGAGCAAGGCCCTTCACCCCCATTTGCTCAGTTGTATAAAATAAAATAAATGTAAGTCAGTCTGGATAAGAGCATCTCCCAAATGCAGTAAATGTAAATGTAAAACCAGAAATATCTGTATTAGCTCCAAGAATGGCAGCGATGGCCCAGCATGCAACGCGGCATGACATGGGTTTACATTCTTTAGAGACGCCATATAGATTTAAACAATGTAAATTAAACACGTTTGGACTTAACGTGCCAGTTAAACAGGTTCCTGTGTACAAAAATCCTGCTATTTACTAGTTTTAGAGGCATAATATTGACAGAAGCAATGTCCCAAATAGCATCCTATTAGAGATAAAGGGCACTAGTTTGGTTTGTAGTGTCACTAGATGTTGATTTCTATTTAGTACGCATGCGTAGTGAGCAATAAATGATTTGGAACGCAGTCTCAGTGGCGGTTTCTCACACCGCCCTTACTTGCGCAGCGCCCCCTGGTGGTGACTTCTCTAAGCAATGTGGCCAGCCGTCTGCCCTGCACAGCTATGGATGGGATCTAGCTAGCTAGTGACAAAGATGCTGCAAACTTTCTTCTGTTCACTCTTCCATAGCCATTAAAAACATACGGATGTTTGCTATGACATCGGAAGCAGGTAATAAAAGCTTTTTACTGGTGCTGTGTTAGTCTGGAAGTAGGCTTTGTTTTTTCTCTGCAGGAGTGTCCCGCATTGCGGCCTACAATAACAACCGATACGGCTAAAGTAGCAGGCGAAGCTAACAGGGTCGATCGGAATAGAGTTTACCTTGTTAGAGTGTTGCTTATGTTTTTCTTGCAGAGAAAAATATTTCCTGTATCTCTAAAACGAACCCTTTTGGGAGTCGTTTGGAATTACAAGCCAGAGATTAAACTGTCAGTGAATCGGAATCATCCGTCAAACAAGGCTAGCTTCCTCTGCTAGCTCAGATTAATCTACTAGCTCGTGCTGGTTCTAGGAGTTAAATAAAATAACTAACTGGCAGAAACAATGTTTTTAAGCGCTGTGGGTTCTCTCAGATTTCTCAAGGTTGGATTTCAGGAATAAAAACAGTTGATCTGTAGGATGCGCTAATCCCATAGCAACACTAACGTTACTGGCTCAGGCTAATGTTTGTTTGGATAGATTTAACCTGGTCTAAAAAAGGATATATTTATGTTATTGTATTGTACTAAGCATATCTACAATTAATAAATTGAACAGGTTTATTTGTCTGCTGGTTTGTTTGTTTGTTTGTTTGTTTTGTTTGGGTGTGCAATGACAACTGCGCTAAATTTGCTGAAGTGATTAGCTTCCTGTTTTACTGACCGATGTTACGTGCTAACTCGCTTTATAGAGTAATAAATAGTGTGTAAAATCGGCGCTGTGATAGTTTTATTTACTGTCTCTTTGCTGAGACATTTGCTCATTAGCCTTTTTCCCCCCGTTTGTTCCTCCTTTAGCTCGCTAGCAGTGGCTACGGAAGTCGCATCTGCACTGACTGATTAAAGTGTCGCAAAAATCAAAATCTGTACTTGACTCTTAGTGTTATGGACACATATACAATAGTACGAGTCTATAAATCTGTTTTAGCTGTATTTCTGTTGTACTTTTATAGCTCATAACTTCCAGATAAGGTTTTATGTTTATTTTTGATGATTCATCCTGCACTATGTTATTAATTTATCTAATAAAATATCGATCTCCGGTCAGCCCCGCCCCTTTGTCGTAAGTTCCGGTCTAGGACGGTGGGCAGTTTCAGGTAGTCTATTTTTTTTTATTTTATTTAACAATTTCAGCCACTTCAGATATTTCAGCCTGGTTCCTTTGGCTATGGCAGCTACCTCAGTCTGAGCAACCGGAGCAGTTCCCTACAGTTGAAAACCCCTAGCTAAACTCTTTGTCTAGTGAAGCGTCTGAAAAGTTTATTCAGTCAGCCATTAACGACTGTCTTGAGTAACCAGGCGTTCATTCTGACAGCAGAAACGACATGGACTACATACCAGCTTTGATTGGCCGAGAGGGCATCAGACTGACATCTTGCATTTACATTTACGGCATTTGTTAGACACCGTTATCCAGAGTGACAACTGAGCAAGCGGTGGTTGAGGGCCTCACTCAGGGGCCCAGCATTAGCAGCTTGGTGATGCTGGGAATCAAACCTCGATCTTCCAATTAGCAGTCCAACACCTAAACCACTTTCCCTCGCATACATGTGTTGTCATGCTATATATCTTGTTTGGTGTCATACTTTTTTAAACTGTCTAGAAATACATACTAACTCAAATGTAGTACGTACTTAAGTAGAACTTAAGTGCTATTCAATGAGTTCACTTGATTACATTATATTTAAGTGCTTAAAGTGGCTTTGATTACTTCATGAGGAGAGAAAAAAAAACATTCTTGTGATTCTTGTTTATTATAATCCCAGTAAACATTATTTGACTTTAAATTAGTGCAGCTGTGACAACTTACGTCATGTGATAATATCCACATGGTGGATCTAAAATGTGTAAAATTCATTCATACTTTGCATCACCACTATAGAGAGCACACTTTTAAAAACAGTCTAGAAATACATACTTACTCAAATGTAGTAAGTGCTTAGTATGTATGTAAGTAGTATGTATTTCGGACGCACAAGCTGTCACAGTTGTGAACGCAACAGCTTCCTTCCTGCATGTAGGAAGTAGTGCGTCATGGATTATTCGTTTCCAGGAGGATGGTTGAAAAAAATTTTGTCTTTTGAAATTCCAGCCAATCAGACATAAAATTCCATCTCAAGTGTGTTTCCTATTCTGATGATCTAATCATCCGACAGATGTTTTTCAGTGACGCATCTTAAGGGTTAGACTACAAGCGGTTTAACTGTGGCTGTCAAGCTAACTTCCTCTTTTAAACAGAAACCAGTCAATATGTGGAAGTAAATCATGGCTCAGTAGTTGATGTATCTGGACTTTAAGTAAGGCTGTCAGCAGTCTGTAACATTTCGGTGATTAATCCTGTAATTACGTCATTTAGTATATGCATCAGTATATGCCATGCTTGCAAAATCCTAATAACAGGATTACATCATCCAACAGAATTATTGTATTTATATTTGTATATTTAGTTCATGGTTCAGTGCTGTTTTTATTTTTGTAACAATCTTAAGTTGTAGTTTACGTAGAACGTTATGTTATGTTTAGAGTCCGACCGATACGGGTTTTTTGGGGGGTCGATATTAAGTAAGTTAAAAAGTCAGATACTGATATATTGGCCGGTATTTTATTTATGTATATGTTAGTTCAGTAGCAGTCAAACGTTTGGACACACTTTCCATTCGTATGTGCACACTTTTGACTGGTACCGAATATCGAATACAATATATATGATTTTATCCACTAAACAGTGCATTTCTGTTCACTTTTTTAATAAATAATATGATTTACATGTTCAGACTTGTTTAGTTCAGCATCCAAAATAAAATTCCACCTTACACAGTAAATTCTGTGTTTATCACTGGATTCCACGATTCCGTCTAAACCAAACCAAATCTTATAGGCAATTTACTACACATTGTCTTATAAATGGCATGTAATACAGTGGAGTATTAAAGCTAACTTTCACTAACCACTAAATCATTTGTAGACTAATTCAGTGAGTAATTAATGCGTCATGTATTAATTGTTGAAAAGAACACTTGTTTTAACCGTAAAATGAATCAATTCGAAGGAGTCGCTCGGTGGTGAATCGGACATTAGCAGACATATACGTGTTGTCCATGAATTTCGGTTGTTAGGACATTGCAAAAGATTTGTGTCAACACAGAAAATGTTTTTGCTGCATAGGATATTTTTTTTTTACATTTATTAAACGTGTGCTTTATATCAGCTGCACATGCTTGACATTCTGCCTGTTAGATAAGATAAGGTGACGCTTTTTCATCACAATTCACACCCTTCAGTAATTCAGGGGACAAAAATTCCAAATAATCATTAAAAATTATTATTGGTGCCGATAATTGGCCAGACTAATAATCGAATCCCTCAGCTAGAATAATTTGGAAATGTGTATGTGGTGGTGGTGGTCAGCTTAATCGACGTTGAGGAAAAAGCTAATGGTTTTTTTTTTTTTTTTTTTGTGGAACTGTTTTATGTGAATAAAATTCACTGTTAAATACGAGAACCTTAAAACAGGCATGAACTCTATTTATTTGTTACATTAACATTGTGGCTTTTTATTTGGGTGACAGAACATTAAAATGAACAGTGCACACCAACTGTGTCTCTTCTTCAGGTTGAGTTTTAGTTCAAATGGACATTTAGACCAAAATGTCGATTCCTGTCACTAATTAATTGGGATTTATTGTGTAATTCTGCAGCTTTTCACATATATTCTTCACCTAATGGTGTTTTTGTTGTTTTTTTTTCCTTCTGTTTTATCAGATTTCACCCGGATGCAGTAGTAGTCTCAGCCATGTACTCGGAATGGAGGTCTTTGCACCTGGTGGTGCAGAGCGATCAGGGTCACGTCAGCGTCCTGCACTCGTACCCAACCACCGTGGGGCGAGACGTTGCCAATGCGGTGGTGCGCCCGCTGGGGGCCACACTGGGACTTCCTGCCTCCGAGTGCCTCCTCAAGACAGATAAAGAGGTACGTTTGTGTGTATGTGTGAGATCACAACACACTTCTGCAACTCTTTTAGCAGCTATCAGTGAAATTCTATTCATAACACACTATGTTCATCGGCAGCCTGCTGCTCTAACTAACATTTTTACTCCATTGTTTGTGTAAAATAAATTAAAAATGACAGACTGACATGTTATTTATGGGTTGTTTTCTATTTAAAAGAAAATCTCTTGGATATTTTTACTTGAAATCTTTTTGCCATTGTTAATATAGTGATTGTTTCTTATTTCACATAATAAACACTAACCTAAAATGACATTTAGAGAAGTTTTTAACCAAATCTAACTGCTTTTATTCTACACCACTTTGCAGTATAGTGTGAATATTGTTTGAGGTCCTGGATGATGCCGTTATTCAGCTAAACATATGTGGAATGTTGAGCACTTTATGTACTCCACCCTGGCAGCTTTGCTTATATAGAGGAAAAGAGGCGGGGCTACTAGAGGCGAGCGATGGATGAGAAAAATATTTTGGCTGATGTTGCTGCTGTGCAGAAAAATGCTTTTTTTCAGATGGCTTATTCTGTCTGATTTATTTCTAAAGAAATGTATTTTGCAAAAGTTTAAGGCATGGCATATTGCATTTGTTTAACATCTTGACTCATCATACTTTGTTCATGGCTGCTGCATAGGCCAGTGTTAATTTTACCTTAAAACATAATAAAGATGGGCATTTGATTCTGTTTTTTTTTTTTTTTTAATTGGTAATTAGGAATATGAACTAATTTATCAATAATTGATTTTATCTTTACAATGAAACCTTTTAGTCTTTCCAGGTTTTCGTGGCACTTTTTGTAATTGTTGCGGGTTAAAATTGCCAACTTTTTGTCAGCTTTTCTTAAAAAAAAAAAAAAAAAATGTCTGTGGCCATGTTTTAGATGTTTTATTTTAATAAATTTTCTGGATTAGGTGCAAAATTGCAGCAGCACAATGCACGCCCTGTAAACCAGTTTACCTCCAGTTTCCTGTAGATGATCGGGTAAATGCTTTTCCCCTCTTTCTGTAATATTGACATTAGCTTCTAAATAAGAAAACACGGAAGTGCATTTGGTGATGTGTAGTGGTGATGTGTAGTGGTTATGTATTGGACGGGGATTTACCATGCTTGTTTAGCTTTGCAAAAAAGTCAGTGTGATTGAATGAAATTGCTTATTCGCAATGAATGCACAGTTCTTAGTTAAAATTATGTTAATACTTGTGTTCGGACATGATGAAATCCTGGACTGGAGTTGATTAATATGTTCCTTATTTTATGCTTTTCAGCATGACTTCTAAAACTCTTTCACACACACACGCATACACACATCTCTGTGTTCTGCTGTCTCTCTCTGGGAAACCTAATTCTATTCAATTTCTTCTAGTTCAGTTGATTTCATTAGATATGATGGACAAATTCTTTCTGATCAGTTATCTTTTTAATCGATTAATTATGCCTATGCCCAATACATGGTTCTGTATTTTGTGCAAGTCCACTAAGAACCCTGTGGAAGCTTTTTGGTGTCAGGAGGAAATATTTTGTGTGGTGAATTTGCATTATTTAGCCTTGGAAATGTTGATAGAATCTGCACAGTGGACTTGTTGCCCCTGCTGATGTTCAGCAGATTTTTTTAGTTCTTTATCTGTGTTAATGTGTGAACTTAAGGCACTTCCTTTTTATTTCTGTGGTTTTTATTAGTGTGGAATTGCACATTGTGACCCTTACGTCTTTGTGTGTGTGTGTTTCACTTCATGCGGTTAGGTTTTAACATCTCCTTCTGTTAAATTGTATTTGCGGTTCCTGCAGGCTTCTGTGCAGCCTGATAACAGTAGAAGGATATCCTGTCAACTCCCTCCGGTCTTTTCTCTGGCTCTGATATTTATCGATTGTCTCCACCCTCCAGCTCCCACACGGGCCTCAAGCTTATTTGGATAATGTAAATCAGTGCCAGGAATGTTCTTTTGTTGCTTTTTCTTTGTTGGCATGCTTTTTAGGTCAGGTGAAGATCCATAGCGATACCATGGATACATTTCCGTAACGATATTAAATAATGCTAGTGAAGTGATGCTACAAATATTACGATTACTGTTCACTACGTTTCACAGATCGCAGCCCACACATGCAACCAAAGGAGGTTTGTTAAAATAGTGTAATTGATAGATGTATTCAGAGAAAACTATATAAAAATTAAAAAAAAAAAAAGATTTTAGGCTAGCTGTTAAAAAACCACCGTCATGGGAGCTTCATTTCTAAAAACAAACAAGCAAGGCAAAATGTTATGTCCTAACCAATCATTAGTATGTACTGAATCACTGAATCTTAAATAAATGACAGCATTTTAAAGCTAGATTTCTTTAATATATGGTTCTAGTCGTTACTCTAGAAGCACTCTGTCCACATTGGAGTTCTATTACATTTCAGAGAGGGAAATTTCAAGGCAAGTGATGTTTCGGTGGTGCACAACTAATGTCATTTGTTGGCAATGAGTAACTTTAGTAGCATTATTACCCAAGAGCAGTAAATCCACTATTTTCCACTTAATTACCATGATTTCTTGTTCAATTATTAAACTACGGCATTTGTCTTTGGAATTTTAATGAACAGCAAAACTGAATCAATTCCAACAGGTACTACAGGTACTACATAACCCACAATCCTAACATAACCGCCACTATAAGTTTAAGAAAATATCAGGGCTCATAAAATCTTTAGCCCGACATCCCAAGGCTATTATGTCTTCTAGTCAGGCTACAAAAATGTGTCACATAGGAATAGGCTATCGAATAGAGAGGAAAAATATTTTAATGCTTTTGCATTCTCTTTCAAATATAGTTGGGTAACTATGGTGTCTGTAATGTTGGGGAACCAGGGAGCCCCTGTCAGTATGTGGAGTATTGCATTGGCTCGGTTTTTACTTTCAATCTGCGTTTGTGCAAACTGTGTACAGGAAGTGATGGTACAGATTTTCCAAGATATTTGTTTGATATATCTTTTACCAAGATATTTGATAATATAATATACACACATATATGTATATAATTTATATGTATGTATGTGTGTTTATACAATATACACTGCGTGAAGATTTTTTTAATAATCATTTATTTATTTTATTTTTTTAAATTCTGTTTATTTGCTGTAGTTTTGCCTAAACTTTACCCGACCATTTTATTGACCATAACTGTCCATGACATCTGCACACATGACAAGCAAGCAACATTTCCAAAAAATCAATTAAAAGTGATTAACCGCTATAGGTTTAAAGTTGATCTGGGATGTAATCGAGAACTTCTTTTAGAACTCAAAGATCAGATTACAATATAATACCATGGTTGCTTAAGATAAATTGTCACTACTTAGCATTTCACAGATAAAAAAAAACATAGCTACCCTGCTAAATGTCAGTTAACTAATCATACACATTATTAAATGTGTTTTTTTCTTCTGTTTTATTGCCATTTTCTGACTAGCTTGACAGATAGTTTCTGGAAAAACGTCTAATCTTTCCTGCAATCTCCTGCTTACCTGTAGGTGAAATGGACTATGGAGGTAATATGTTACGGTTTGACTCTTCCTTCGGATGGAGATACAGTCAAGCTGTGTGTGGACGTCTACACGGACTGGATCATGGCACTGGTGTCACCAAGAGACTCCATACCCCAACCTATCGTCAAAGAGCCCAACCTTTACGTCCAGACTATCCTCAAACATCTTTACAACCTCTTTCTGCCAAGGTAAAATTCAGCACGAAGCAGAATCAACAGCAGGAATTCTTTAAAGTGGATATAGACCCTAGCTGCAGTCAGTTTATTTAAGTGATTCTTTTAGGTTTTAGTTAATTTGCCTAACTGGGGTTTCTAGCACTGATGTAGATGGCATTACACATTATTGTCATGTATACTACTAGTGAATAAAGTGCATAATTATTCGATAACCAATAAATAAGCGAATCTTGTGGATTATAACTATTTTAATCATTTTAATCAAATAATTTTGTGGATCATAAATAGAGTTAAGTTTCCTCGAGAGAGAGCAGAACACACATCTGCGTGTGTAAGTGGGTTTGCTAAAAAGCGTAAAAGAGAAAATAAAGTGCAGGTTTTAGTTTAGTCCCTCCAGGATTTCGCAGTATTAATGCAGATTCAACCAAACCCAGTGCATTTTTACGAAACGTTGTAAAGCCCCACCCAGAATGTAAGTAGTACACTTGACAAAACGCACTTTATTTTGAAGGTGTGCTAATATGCTAATACCTCTTATTGACCAATAGAAACACTGTTTTATACATTAGGCATTGTGGTTAATCCCACAATTCCATTTGCTATAAAACAAACATTGCATGTTGTTTTTTTTTTTTTGTTTTGTTTTTAGAAAAGTTGCCATAAAATCAGCCATTTTAACCCTTAACAAAAGAGGAAGGACTAAATAAAAGTTTGTTGTTTTCCCTGGTGTTTTTCTGCCACCAGAAAATAATAGTTAACGAGTAGCGATAAATTGACAATTGATTGGTTCTTTTCCAGATGAACAATTAATGGGATTTAATTAAAAGTCCATCCTGTTTCTTTAATTGTAAAATACAAAACCAATTAGAGTGCGGTGATTGATTTTTTTTTTTATTTTTATTTTTTTTGTAGTGGTTTTCATTCACATTTCATAGTAATGACCCTCCATCAAAACAGTGAGATTATACATCCCCTACATCTCACTCCAAATTATTATTATATCAGCATTTCTACATGATTGGCAGCTATTCCAATTCCAGTATCCGTTGAATTGGTGCACGTCATGCTAATTTATGACTGTGCTGATTAGGTGATCAGCTGAACAAACGCTATTTAAGAAAGAACAGCACTGCTGTGGTCCTCAATATTCTCTTGCAGTAGGACCATCTTAATGGTAAAAAAAAGAAAGAAAAAATGTGCTTGTACCTTAGAAGTACTTGGAATAATATTACTGTTAAACAGGCCAAAAGGGTAAATAAAAGTTTTTTAAGTGAGGAAAAAAATAAGCTTCCGGGGAACATTGAGCTTTACGTTGCATCCTTTCTTAAACTTTTCAAGATGGCGGCAGACATTAAACACAACAAAGCAACTAAGGGTAAAAAAAACAACCATCGCTGACAAGAGAGTTCAAAATCCAACCAAACCAACTAATTTACTGACTTAAGGGGACTGGACTAGCTTTGAAGATATGTAAAAGACACATACTTCCTCAATCTGCAGGTGTTTTGGTAACCAATGAAATGTGTGCATTATAATGACTAATACCAACCTATTCTCTGACTGAATAAATCGCTGTTTTACATGCAAACACAACCTATCTAAGCATCGCATTCAAATCATGTGCATGTTGCGTTTAATTCAAATTAGAATGTCCTACTGCCGCCTTTTTTCCTGTGAAGTTGATTAATGTTGGGAAATAATATTTATGCTATTTATAAATACATTTGCGTTTACATTTACGGCATTTGGCAGATGCCCTTATTCAAAGCGACTTACAATTATTTCATTTATGCAACTGGATGATTGTGGGTTAAGGGCCTTGCTCAGGGGCCCAACAGTGGTCACTTGGTTTTAGTGGGAATTGAACCCACAATCTTTCAGTAAGCACTCAAAGACTTTAGCGACCTCCTTATTTCTAGTATAAATAGTATTTATAAATACCTTTGCTGTATATGCATTTCAAATCGATTTTTCTACCGCTATAAATGAAACAATTTGAAGGTAGATTTGGAGCTAAAAGAGGAAGCAGTGTGTGCGCTTTACCACAGATTATGTGCGCGCTACTGTTTTTACTGCTCTATAGTAGTCACTGCACCACATTTGCATGTAGTTAAACATTTTTCAAATTTGCCATTTGTTGGTGATAGCATTACACTGTACTCTTAATGTGGACAAACAAATAAAATCTATCCAACCTGCTGTTTAAATTTGCTGCCACCTTAACCCTCAAGTGCTCTGATAGATAAAATGAATGAGACTTGATAAAAGTGTCTGCCAAATGCCAAAAAAGCTAAAGTAAATGCTCATTTGTTGTGTCCGACAGGCCCGAGCACTTCAGCCCGATGCACTTTAAGCTGTGTCAGCAGGTGCTGTCTGCAGTGCAAAAACTCGCCCGGGACTCCTCCTGTATGGCTCGGGAAACATGGGAGGTGCTGCTTCTCTTCCTGCTTCGTATCAATGACACACTGCTCGCCCCGCCCACTGTGGGAGGTTTGTAGCCAGTTTTTTAAACGACTCCTCTTGCTATATTTATTACTTGAAAAAAATGGCAAGTTAGCAAAGTAAGCAGCTATTTCATGGACATTGTGAATATTTCATATCCTTTAGCCAATACTACATGCTGATTTGGTGTTTTACAAGCCCTCTGTATTTGTTCCCCCCAGGTGGCATAGCTGAGAAGCTGGCTGAGAAATTGATCAGTGTACTGTTTGAAGTTTGGTTTCTAGCCTGCACACGTTGCTTTCCGACGCCGCCGTACTGGAAAACCGCCAGAGAGATGTTAGCCAATTGGAGACACCATCCTCCAGTGGTGGAGCAGTGGAGCAAAGTTATCGCCGCTCTTACCTCCAGGTGCAGTTTTACAGTTGTAAATTTATTCTACTATTTCACTTATTCAACGTCCATTCATGTGGCTGGCTGAATATTGAATTCTACTGAACATACTTTCATATCTCTACGTAATTACTATTTACTGGAGTGAACAAGCTCTGTAGCTCAAACATATACTACATATAGAAGTTTTAATTACTAGATTAAATACAGAGTAAATATATGACGACTATATGTATCGATGCTCGTAAACAACAAAAAAAACAATCAATTACATTTACATTTCTATTACATTGCCTTTATTCAGAGTAACGTACATTTATCCACATTTTTTATTCTACTAAGCAATTGAGGGTTAGGGGCCTTGCCCAATGCTGGCAGCTGGTAAAAAAAACCCCAGGATCTGCCGATCAGCATTGCAACACCTTAATCACCTCAATCCCTTAGTAAATAGCATGTCTTTTTTCATCCAGTCAAGAGAAACAGCTGTTATAATTACTTATCAGTGCCACCTACTAAACTGCTTAAATAATTGAGACAAACTTATAGTTTTTGTAGTACTATTTGTCACTTCTATATTTTGTTTATTATTTATTCCATTGAATTAAATAAATAAATAGTATTTGCGTTTAAACAACAGTTTAATGGGGTTTTTTTTGTTCATTAATACGTTCATTAATACGTTTAAGCTTTCTATAATGAAAAAAAAAATAATAATAAAAAGAAGTAAATAAATAAAAAATATAATTATTAAAAAAAAAATACTCCTGAGATAAATGACTGGTCCATCTTCTTTATCTGCTTTAAAACAGATTGCCATATAATATAAAACATGCTGATACATCCTCTTATAGTGTATAAAAGTATATATAATATATAACTTCGTGGGTTAAAACTGCACCTATTAAGAACCTAAATCAGATGTTTTACATGTTTATATTCCCCCTCTCCAGACTGCTGAGGTTCACATACGGACCGTCCTTCCCTCCTTTTAAAGTGCCAGAGGAGGATGCCAATCTCATCCCCACAGAAATGGACAACGACTGTGTAGCACAGACTTGGTATCGCTTCCTACACATGCTTAGGTATCAAGACACTCACTGACACTCACAGATTTTTTTTTTCTTTTTGTACTTGTTGATGAAAGTGTCTAATAGTATAAGCTGTAAACTATAAATTAGTCCGCTGGCTGAAATGTGAGTCAGTTCCTGGTGCAGAAATGCATTATTGTACACATTACTAACTTTTATTAACACAATTTGATTTTACCACATGAGCGAATTTGGATGTTGCTTTTAAAGGGTAAGCTATCCAGTGCATGCAAGGATCGTAATTTAAAAACCAATACAATCAGCTACAAAACGGGACATGTAGGAGGGCAGCAACAAAATAAGATTGATTGGCATTTATTAACATTTCAACTGAACATTTCTAAAAAAATTTTTGCCTTTCTTTCCTGTCAGTAATCCAGTGGATCTTAGTAATCCTGTGATTGTAAGCTCCACTCCCAAGTTCCAGGAGCAGCTGCTGGGGGTAAGCAGTGTTCCTCAGGAGGTGATCCAGCACCCCTGTCTCAAACAGCTGCCTCAGATCTTCTTTCGAGCAATGAGGGGCATCAGCTGCTTGGTGGACGCTTTCCTAGGTGAGCCTGGTTAAAACGCAACTGATTATTTATTTTTTTACCTTGGAAACATGATGATTCTTGTTAAAATTATTGTTGTGATTCTTCACTAGCACTGCTGGGATTGCGCATCAGTCCATAGGGTTAACATCAGGCAAGGTTCTGTTGAGCAGAGTTTTTAACTGGGTCTCTCTAGATTTAAGGGGACATTTTATGTTAGCCAAATAGTCAGGAAGCTCAAATTACTTTTTAAATATGTTAATGGACAAATACTGTGTCATAGGAAGTACCACAATATGGGATATATAAGAAGTACACAAATGAAGTACCGCATGTTTAATAACACGTATTCGTTTGAAGGGTTTTGATTCTATTCACCAGAATAGAGGTGATCTGTTTTTAAAATTATCTCGGGTTTCATAGTGGCGGTTCTATGAAACTTTTCATCAGCATAAATCCATACATTATGTAGAATTTAGTGTTATTCACCATCTTTACCCAAGTCTTCCGTTTCCAAAGATATCCCCCTTTTCTCTGAAAGTTTAGTTCAAATTTAAAAGTTTTAAAACTACACATGACACCATTAATAATTTAATATAATCAATATATTATGATAAAGGTGAATGAAGTTTCATAACATATGGCAGAAGTTGTAAAGACTTAAACAGTAACATCAGAACACTTTGTCATGACTAAGAAATAGATCAAATATATAATAATATACAGAATAAAGTCAATCATGTGAAATTTTGAATGCTTTATAAGCCTTGACAAACGTATAATATAGAAAGTGTGGCCATGATCAGTTAAATTTATCCATTGTAATGCAAATTATGGTTTGGGGCAATTCCTGTGTAATGACTGTGTAATAACATTAGTTTGTACATTAACAACAGAGTGGGAGCATAAGTTGACACTGATTGAAAAAATATTTGAGTATAGAATATGCCATTTTGGCACAATAAAAGATGGGTATCCTTTAGATTTTTGGAATAAATGGCTTAGAAATGTCCTCTGATATAAAAGTAATGATTGTTTAAAGTGAAAAGAAAAATGAAAAATAACTTCCCTGTCTGTTTCTTGGTGTCACGGTCTGTAAACTATATAACATAACTGCACTCTCCACTCACCACTTTTTTTTTTTTTAACATCTTTTCCTTGATAAATATAGTCTCAGTATTTAAAAAAACTTGTGGTATTGATGCCTCTGCTATATTAAATATTTTAAAGTTATTAAAATCTGCTAGTATGTGTGTATAAAATGGTTCACACAAGGGTGAAAAAATACAAAAATAAGAAAAGGTGGCAAAAACATGACAGGACACCTAAAGCTTGAGCAGAATATTGTGTACTTATTTGTGTATTAGCTCCGCCCCTTTTACTCTACATAACGAACACAAGGGCGCAGTTCATCTTACAATTTACTGGTGATTTTTTTTGTTTGTTTGTTTGTGTTCTGTTGTAGGTCACATTTCTCTAACTTTGAGTTGTCCCAAAGTACCATTCTGTTTCCTTTTCTAGGTGTGGCAGTTATTAAGACAAGCAAGAGTCTCGGAACTCTGCCCTCTTCTGGTATTAATTGGCGCACCTTCTGTTCCCACTCCTTTTGTATAAATCTGGGCAATAGAGGGATTACTAATCACCGTTAGATATGAAAATCTCTCGCTGTTTTTATTTTTTTAATGCACATATATTGCTTAGATTCTTACTCAGTCGCTTAATTCAGTGTAGGTGGTTAGGATTGGCTGACTTGACTAACTGCCGAACGCTGATTACCCACAGAGTTTAATAGACATGAATGGTTATGTAATCAGTATCCGTGCTTAAAGGTTGTCAATATTGCATGTCATAGTCAACACACACAATCAGACAGATTTTATTCAGTCATCAATAATAGCGATCCTGTTTAGACTTTCTCCACTGTGTGTGCAGGGCTGTATGCTTTCCTGCTTAGGCTAATTGCCAGTGTGTGCTCTGTAGGTGTAATTACTAATAGCTTAATGCTTTGTATTTGTCACTTTATGGCTCTGTGTGTACTTGTGGGGGGTGCGGTGTGTATCCCTGTTCCATCAGTGGAACTCCTCAATGTCTTTCTTCTTCTCAGGATCAACTCTGTCAAGGAGATATATTCGGGACAGACTTCCCTCTCTAGGTACTCGAAACATAACCAACCTAATCAACCAGTAACTAACCAAGTCTGGGCTTAGACAAACGCCACTGCCGATTCATTGTTTTATATGAGGTGCAGTAGTGTGTAGACGGGTTTTAGAGGTTGTGTTGACGGAATCAGTAAATGTACGCTTGCTTATTTTTGAATCTTGGAGACTGTAGTGTTTCAGGAATGACAAACGCTGGGATACGGTTTGGGGAAACAAAGCGAAAAAGAGTACAATTGGATTCTTATTTCTGATGCATTGTAACATCGATATTAATTCATTGCATTGCTGAGGGTGTGTATGTGCTTATTTGTGTGTGCATTTCCTGTCTGGAAAAGAGTAACACATTTTTCTATAATACAGTATGATTATATATGGTACTAACAATATAATTATATTATGTAAAAGCTACTCTTCCTGCCCCAAAAACATAAAGGTGTGTGTCTGTTTGGGTACCCGTGTGTCTGTGCGTGTTTTTAAATTCTTCATTTGTACTTCAGGGTGTTTATTTAAATCTTTTTTTTATTTTTTTTTTTGCACCATGCTGCTTTTCTTTGTCTGTGCGTGTGTTTTTCGATATGTGTGTCTTTTGTCTTGATATGTCAGTGTTCGTAATCCTGTTTGCCCACCAGGTGTCGCTGTGTTTCGAGACAGACTGCCTTCTTATGGTATTTGCTTTTATTTCAAAACTTGCTCCTGACAAATCACATGGGACGTGGAGTCTGATTGGCTGGTTGAAAGATTGCATGCAAAAAAAAAAAAAAAAAAAAAAAAGGGAAAATCATTGACGTGTGTTACAAAATAAAGGAGAATGGATGAAGAGTAAACATGAAAATGCTGAGGGCATAACAAAGCATTAGTATCAATTTAATAGCTTACAGATCAGATGCCTTTCATTCTTGCCCCGAAAAATTGTTGTTTTCTAATGGTTTGCACATCGTGCTGAATTTCTGCGCAACACAGATCATTCATTTACAACACAGATCATTCATTTACAGTTTTGTACTGTGTTCAGAAGGATATCTTGTGCCGTGGACGCTTGATCAGTGCAATTCTGCTCTACTTACCAAATCACTACTTACCCTTCAGCATAATGGATGCCTATAGATTATTTTAAATAAATGTATAGCAGCTGGATTTGATTACTGTTTGCTGAAAATATAAATCATTTTTTGCCCCCCAGCTGAAAAACCAAATGATCCAAGATCTACCTTTTATTGCCTGTTGTGTCTTTTTAAAAATGTTTTTTCTTTTTCTTTTTATGAACTAGCCATTGTAGCTCTCCTGATTTGGTGTCCTGGTCTTGTTTCACTTTTCTTTTTGTGCATGTTTTTTTTTTGTCTTTTTACCCTGTAGGTATATCCAGACCCCGCTCAGACAGCGCTCCACCCACACCTGTTAATCGGCTAAGCATGCCACCTCCCCCGACTACCACCAACACCACACCCCCTCACAGCCGCAGACACAGACCTACAGCGGTTTCTAAAACCACCAGCAAAGCCTCTACGGTACGTACCATTTAAAAAAAAAAAAAAAACCCATAATGAAACCTTTTTATACTTTTACTGTTCAGTTGAGCAATGATTGCCAATCAAGAAAGAATGAATATCACCTAACATATATCTTCAATACAGTATAATATTTTATATTTTGTTTATATTATGGGTGGAGTGTTATGTGCCACCATGCCAACACACAGCCTAACTAGAACCCTATAGTAAGTTTGCAGTAAAAACACTCATCTGTATATCAATATCAACACTTGAAAACTCAACGTCCAATCAAATCAGTGAAACAGAAACCAGACACTGTTTAATAAATCTATAATGTATGTATTATTAATTCCACATGGCTCCATGCTTGGCTCCACAGACTGGTCAGTCCAAAGTCTTGCACCAGCCGTCCTCCACCTCTCCTCTGTCCAGTCCCAATCAGACAAGCTCAGAGCCACGCCCACTTCCTGCCCCCACCAGACCTAAAGTCAACAGCGTGCTGAACCTTTTCGGCCAGTGGCTGTTCGACGCCGCGCTTGTGCACTGCAAACTTCACTCTGGCCTCAGCAGAGAAAGCAGCGTGACCGGTAAGGTGCTCCCAGGTATTGGACCTCTAATACTGTCCAAACATAATGCAGTCACATGTTTTTTCGTTCTTTTCTCATTATCTCCCTTCCTGATTTATTTCCATTCTTTAATTTATAAAAACAGGCTATTCCTACCTGCAAGATTATACCGCATTTAGAATCTTTATTATATGTGCCATTAAGGTAGAACTTTAATGTTGTGAAGCAGTTCTAGCAGTTATCAGCTCAGAATAATCTGTAGGGAAGTGTTGTGCTGTGTTGGTCTCACGTTATTGATGGGAAAAGGTTTATTTATTATTATGTTATATGTAATATATGCTATTATGTTATTTTTTTTAATTGGCCTAGAAATATTTGGGGTCTCAATCAAAATGACAATGTGATGTCATTAAGTGGTAGCTTAGTGGTTAAATTGCTGCACTGATACGTGAAAGATCAGGGTTGCCCTTTCCAGCACCACCAAGTTACCACTGTAGGCCCCCTGATCAAGGCCCTTAACCCCCAATGGCTCAGTTATATAAAAGAGATAAATGTAAGACACTCTAGATAAGTGCGTCTCCCAATTGTTGTACATGTAAATATCTTTGAACAAGGCTGTTTTTCAGGTAGCAGTTTATTTAGTGCTTCCTGATTGGCACCATATAGAAGTATTTATCATCGAGATTGCGGAAGCCCTGAAGAGATGTATTGTTTGTGTCCTCTTGGTGACAAAGATGCCATCGCTCTCTCTGGGCTGGAAAATTTAAGGGCTTTTTTCTTGCAATAGTTCACCCCGAGTTATTCTAAACTCTGGCTAAACAGAATTCGGGGTTGTCTTGCTTCATGTTTTCCTACTTTACCCAGGGTTAACAATTATTCCTGCATAATGTCAAGTTTCACATCTGTACATGCCAAAACACTTGTTTAACCTTCAATTCACTATTACTTTTCATCCAATCAGAGGTGTTGATTTGCTTTAAGGTTTTTCACAGTAAGAAAATAAATTATTGCACTTACCCTTCTGATCGGAACAAAAACGTTTACAAAAAGAATAGAAACTTGTACTATTTAAACTTATATAATTGATATTAACATTTTTTTTTAAAGATTTTTGATTTTTTTTTTTTGAAGAATTTGCAAGGCCTTATTTTGGGCACATGCTGTTTAAGTATAAATTGAGTGTGCGGTACTAAGCATTTTATCATTATCTCACACTGTACACGTTTGACATCACTTTGTGGGGCTTCAGGGCACATTTTTATAAGCCCAGGTGTAAAATGGTGCTAACCCAAACTCTAATCACAGGTGTGAAATATTCCCCTCTTCATGCAGGGTTTCGTACATACTATAAACAGGTGTTAGGCACAATATGAAAAGCTGTAGCGAGACACCAATCAATCGTTTGGGTTTGCTCGTGTCCTCGGATTGTGTCACAGCTCTTAATATGACAGCAGCGAGAGCACCGAGGAAGCAAGTGTTGATGGATGGGAATTGGTGAATGATCAAATTCTGGAGTAAATAAAAAAAAAAAGCTTTTTGCTGACTGTCCTTTAAAACAAGGTTAAACATTACAAGATAAATTCCAAGTCTTATCTGGTGTTTTATCATGTTAAAAAGTCCCAATTATAAGCAGCTGCTATGATTAGTTGTTGTTTTTTGTTTAAATGATTTGGATTATTTTGATTATTATTATTATTGTGATCAGTAGTAGTAGTAGTAGTTAAAAAAGTAGTACTTTATTAGTGTAATCGAAAAACCAGCATGTTTCCTTTAGAAGTATATATTAAATTAGGATGGTTTTCATTTTAAAAAGAAAAGACCATGCATTAAAATAACACATTTAAAAGTCAATCGCATGCACGAGGAGCTAAAATGTACAAAAAAAAAATGTATTTAGAAATTTGAATTTAATGTAAAATCTTTAAAATAAAGCATTGATAATCTTTTTCTTTTTTTTTTTTTAAGGTCCTTAATACAGTATTCTGAGCTGAATGTGCTACTGATCTATAGCTAACTGATCATGTGTTTCATTGTTTCTTTTACGTTTCATTTCTCTACATGCATGGTGAAGAACTGAAAGTCGGTCTCTTGTTCTAGTCACTCTCTTTGCCTCCTAGCTCTAGAACGATGTAACATCTAAAACACAAAGCACAAAAATATGAAGCATATTGACATTCTTGATAGTTTCTGGATCTCTATTACTGCTGTTCTTTGATTTGTTTCCATTTTTATCTCTGTTATCTTGCAGCAACATTTTTCCAAATTCTCCTTTCTTATAAATCTTGTAAGTAGGAACACAAGCTTTACCAGTTGCAATTTCTTTTTTTGGTTTATTTTTTTTACTTGTTACTTTTGCTTTGACATTGTCATACATTTTTTTTTTGTTACCGTATTGTTGTTTTTTGAGATAAAATATTTGATCATACATCGCTTGAGTCTGGTATTAGGGGTCCGGGAAATTGATTGACTGCTGCCCAAATGGCTCAAATGCAACAAATATTCAGAATTTCTAGGTACTAAATGATGGTCAGACGGTCAAAGCATCAGCAAATGCCTGAGAATGTTTGTTGTAATTGATCCTAATTATTCTAATTGCTGTTCTTGTGATTGTGATTGTGATTGGTTTTTGTTTTTGTTCTTTTCTATCTTTTCTAAATGTAAATTAACATCCGATCATACAACCTGTTGTTGCTCATCCCATCCAACTAAAGGACCTCTACTAACCAATCTCCTCCAAAGAAACACAATCAACATTGTCTTTAGTTACGCCTGGTGTTTGATTTTTGGGTTTTGTTTTTTTTTTGGTAGCATTTTTGTTTACAGTTTTCTAGTTTTTTTTTAATTTTTTTATTTATTTATATTTTTTTTTTTTATGGACGTTCCTGCATGTTGTGGATGTGTGTGTGCAGTTTGTTTCTGCCATAGTGTGCCGTTTTTTGTGTTACTTCGAGGTGCTGATTGACTGTGATTCGCCTTTTTTCGTTTCAGACATTTGTTTTGCAAACCTTAAACTCAAACTCTGTGTTCAATAACAGGGAGGCTGACCAGGAGAGCTTGTCTTTTTTTATTATTATTATTATTATTTTATTTTTATTGTTTTAATTTTAATTTTTTTTGCATTTGAGTTTACCCTAAAGATCCAGAATTATTATTGTATGAGAATTGTGTATGATTTAAAAGACAATTTGCAGATTATAATCGTGCCGTATTTGTCGATGTGCTGGTAAATTTGATCAAATGAACAATAATATCCAGTCAAATTTACATTATGAACTAAGG
Organism: Bagarius yarrelli; assembly: GCA_005784505.1. Taxonomy (NCBI): domain Eukaryota; kingdom Metazoa; phylum Chordata; class Actinopteri; order Siluriformes; family Sisoridae; genus Bagarius; species Bagarius yarrelli. The sequence goes on from VCAZ01000007.1 coordinate 502,165, forward strand.
AAATAGGTTTTTACAGTAAAATTAATTTTAGTCCTAAAACTTACATTTATCTAATATACAACCTAATCCCTTATACCGCCGTGTAGTCTGCATTGTAGTTGCCGGCTGCAAGATTTGGGGTTCTCTTTGTCTGTAATCCCTGTTTTAAAAATAATTTTAGTTGGTTTACAAAAAGCTGTCATTAAAGTTGGCCTCTCCTTGTCCTCTCTTTGTTTTTTCCTTTTCCCATTTTTATTTCAGCCCTTGCTACTCAGGCTGGCGTTGAACTAAGAAGAAAAGGTTCTCAGATGTCCACCGACACCATGGTATCGAACCCTATGTTCGACGCCAACGAGTTTCCGGATAATTACGAGTCGGGTCGAGCCGAGGCCTGCGGAACACTGTGCAGAATCTTCTGCAGCAAAAAAACTGGAGAGGATATTCTACCCGTCTATTTGTCCAGGTAGAGGAATTCTAGAGAGTTTGCACAACAATGTTTTAATGGTTTTAGCTTTATTCTTTGATGGAAATCTGACCTACTAAGGAATTTATTAAGTTGATCTATGCAATTATTTAGTGAGTCAATTGTGTGGCAACATGCAGTACGTACAGACGTGGACCAGTAATTTTTACTGAGTAATGTGTATCATCCATCAAAGAGATTGTTGATTTCAGATGTATTACCATAACTTTTTGATTTCCTGGGAATAAAACTACAATTTAAGATTCGATAAAGAAATTTTTGTACAGAATTTGGGGAAGTCTGTGCCCACTGTGATCGTTTTTTAACTGCTAATGTGAGTCAGACGTCACTGAATAAGTGATATATAAAACTTGGCAATCAGTGCTACATTCGTCCAGGCTTTGACAAGGGCTCTCCTTTTTTTTTTTTACTTCTCCTAAAGATAGCATTGTTTTTCCAACCTGGATGCGGAAGTAACATAGTAAATAATCATGTTTACCATGGCTGTTTTGCCATGTAAAGTGTAAATGCAGATATCGTATTTTGGTCAGTTTAAAAGAAGATATAAAGAGAAAAAATATCAGATATAGTCACAAAATCCGGATTTGGGCATCAAGATCTGCCTAAGTAACTGTATTCTTAGTAGAATAACCTTGATGATCGAGCGAGGAGGACAATGACCAGCTTAGTTTGTCAATAAAAAGGATACAGCTAATGTTTGCTTAAAAACACATTTAAAACAGAACATTTTAAACCATGAGCTACAACCAAAACAAGATTACTGAGCTGGGCCCTAATACCAAAAATGCACAAGGTACCAACAGCAGCTGTACAGCATAAGTAACTGAGATCCTATTTTCTTCCTTATTTTTAAACTTCTTTCAATTTGCATGATTGTATTCACTGTGCTATTGCCTGATTAGTTAAAAAAACAGCCTTAAGAGGTGTATTTTCTGCATTATAATCCACTGGTTTTCTTTTGAGTAGCCTGTCAACAGCGGTAGACAAATCATGGAATTTAGCACAAAGATTCTAAAAACTCTAGTGTACTGCAGGCACATCATTGTTGGTTGCCTGGAAACTGGGCGAAAAACCCACTGTAATAATTTAACTTGATTAACCTCAAAATATAACGAGACCGTTATCTAGTGCATAATTACTGAGTGGTCCTTATGTAACTTCTCATCTCAAAAACATCAGCTCATTATGTTGCATTTGCACCTTCTATTTTATGTAATTATGGAATAACATAATGCATGCTGTTAGGGGGGAAATGGAAAAATAAAGTGTGCTGTTATTTTTATTTTTTTTATTGATCGTTCTAAACAACATTTTTCTAGTCTGGGTGGATTTAGAGCAGATTTTAGGCACACACACAAATAGGACACTATGCATACACACATTCATGCTTTAGTGTAGCCAGTTCACCTACTGGAATGATTGCGAGTTTAGGATCCCATTACAACACTTGATTCTGCTTGATTCTCTGTATGATCCAACTTGTAAGAATAATTCCTACCAACAATTTTTTTTTAATTGTCCTTTTCCAGGCGACAGGTTTTATGCTCAAAACCTAATTTTAAATGCAAAATTGATATTGAGCGCTCAAAATACTTGCGAGACAAATATTTTCCCATCATCAAATGTGCAAAATGCAAATCTGCCCTCTAAAAATGTAATTATTTACACACAAAATTGTGGCAGATATAGTCCTCATCCCACAGGCCATGGATTTGTCCACGTCTCATGCACATAAATATAAAAATCGTATTTAATAAAGTTAAAGACGTAAGCAATGGGTTACAAAGTGTTCTCTGTCTTTTACAATAAAAACCACCAGCTAATGGGAATATTTGTTTTTTGGACAAGTGCATTGATCCCTTAAATACAGAAACTATATCATCCGACATCAAAACGGTTCTGCTCACTTGCCTAGATGCTGTTGGTTGAATTTTCCTTTTGTTACTTGTTTGTACGTTGTGTATATACCACTGAATTTGACTTACACAGCTGTTTCTAATTCTTTGTCCAGTTTCTTTGCTAGGTATTTCTAGATGACTTCTATTTTTATGCTTTATGTAACCTTGGACAATAGTTTTTGTTTTCGACCTCTTTTAATCATTTTTCCTGAAAGCTGTCTGTTCTTCATTCCTAACAGGTTCTACATGGTCCTTATCCAGGGCCTTCAGATTTCGGACTTCATCTGCAGGCCGGTTCTGGCTAGTATTATCTTGAACTCCTCCGCTCTCTTCTGCTCTGACTTAAAAGGGATCAACGTAGTGGTTCCGTACTTTATATCTGCACTGGAAATTATTTTACCAGACCGGTGAGGAGATATGCGATGTTGCTGGCTGTAGACCCATGTAATTTTTATGTGTTCTAGGGCAACAATTATTAATTTTTTTTTAAATTAATGTGTAAAAATTTCACGTTATCCCCTAATCATTCTCATGTTCTCAATTTGTGTTTCATTGTGTGTGTATATATACATTGGTGGCTTAAATACTTAAGAAGCTGAGTTTTTGATTGGATGACTGGGAAAACCCTATCGCCCCCAAGCTGACACTGTTGTGTCCTTGAGCAAGACCAAAAATCCCTTCTTGCTCCAGGGGTGCTGTATAATATCTGACCTTGCGCTCTGACCCCAACTTTCTAAGATGGGATATTTGAAGAACCAAATTTCACTGTGCTGTAGAGTGACAAAGACTGTATTATCATTATATTTGAGACAGATTTTATTTTAATCACCGCCCTAATAAAAAAAATAGAATGTGTAATGCAATTAATCATAATCAATTTGCCCTTAAAGACGTTAAGGGTAATAATACTTCATCAGAAATTCATTTTTTCTTATTGGAAATTTTCACACATCTGATTATAATTATGTTCATGATTTTTATCATCTGGAAGGCTAATTTCTATCGCACACTAAGCTGTAATGTTCGGCAAAAATTCTTCCCCCAAAGGACATACCAGCTTCCATTTTTCTGCATCTAATTACTTACACTTGCAGTAACACATCCAAACCCTTTCCTCTAGTGCATCTTAGACGCTATTCAAAATTTTAAAGACCAGGAAACAAATTCTGAGTAAAATGCCCATCAATAGATTTATTGTAATATTTATTTATTCATCTTTGAACATCTTTATAAGGTGGTTACTCGGTGATTAAGGTGTTGGGCTGCTAACCAAAAGATTGTGAGTTTGACCCCAATTGCTCAGTTGTATAAGGGCATCTGCCAAATGCTGTAAATGTAAATAAATTTATTACCCACACGTGCATTAATGAGAGTGTTTTTGCCCTTGTTTGTGCAGAGAGCTGGCCAAATTTAAATCGTACGTAAACCCCACTGAACTAAGAAGAGCCTCCATTAACATACTGCTGTCCATGCTGCCCCTGCCTCACCATTTTGGTAACGTTAAATCAGAGGTAAACACTTCACACTCGAATTACAAATCACATGAATGTTCAAACTTCTTGATTGACGTGTATAAAAATACTAACACACACACTAAACTTTTTTAAGGTACTGTTGGAAGGGAAATTCAGCAACGATGAAGGTTCGCTTCAAGACAAGCCAGTCTCTTTCCTTTCACTAAAGCTGCGATTGGTCAACATCTTGATCGGTGCCCTGCAAACTGAGACGGATCCACTCAATACACAGATGATACTAGGTTTGACTCTTTCCTTTGTATTTGTTTTCTCTTAAATATATTAGCAACAGATTGATGGATCTCCCTTCAGGGTCTTGTGTCGGGTGTCTGATATGGTGTTTCTCTCCACAGCTGCAATGCTGAATATTGTTCAAGACTCTGCACTTTTGGAGTCAATAGGAGCGCAAAGCGAAGTGGTAGGTGATTTGAAATGAAACCATGAATGAAATTCATCCTTATCTGCTAGACACCAGGTAGCGCGATTATTAATGATTAAATTTCCTTTCTATAACCGTGTATTAGGTGACCAAAAGTGTGTAATAAGATTTGTTTTGTCGAAGTTATTATCTGTTTACCGAGACACTAGAGTGCAAATCCTTCTTTATGATTTCTAATCTCATGTGTCTCCAGACTGCCCATGTGAAGCCATCTATAGCCTTAGGGTATCAGGGTGGATCAGGTCCAAAGAGAGGATGGGGTCAGGACGACTAGTATTTCAGGAGAATGTAGATTTAACACATAGTTTTGTGGGTTGCACTCAGGAAAAGCTTTTTTGTCTGAAAAAAGCTTAGTGATGCTGGAGATTGAACCTACAACTTTTCTACCAACACCCTAACCACTGGGCTACCACTTTACCTGATGTGCCGAGAGAAAATGGTAACATGAACATAAACAATGTAGACTGAAAAATAAATACATTGACTGTGTGGAATTAATTACATGATTGGGTCAGAACAGCTGACCCAAAAATAATGAGCAATGTTCAGATGGAGGGTGTGGTACTGTACAGTATCTTCTAAGAGACAGTAAAGTGAGTGGTTTATCGTTCCGTCTGAGAATGCAGATAGGAGACCATGGTGGTACCTATATCTTGTTAAGGAGGTTAGTTGCACAAAACCTGAGGTTTTGGTCTTAATGGACCGCAACCTCTGTGTCCAGGGTGTGAAGGTCATCTGCAATCTTTAGGGGCCTGGAGGTGAAGAGGTCTTGCGGAGGTGTTAGACACACTTAGACACACAATTTTGAGTGCACACACACTCAAAATGTTTTTGTTAAGCACGGTCACTTTACAATGCTGTAGTCATGTACAATGCTGTTGTCACTTTACAATGCTATTTGCACAATATTGTTGTTAATTTGCACATTTCATGTCTACCTCATCTTACAATTGTCTCTATTGTCTTTTTTGCACTGTCTTTGCAATGTTTGCATTGTTTATTGCACTGTCTGCACTAGGGTGCACACATGCACTTTATGTCTATTCGGCTTTTTGTTGTTTTGTGGAATTCTATGTTTTGTGTAGCACCAGGGGGGTCCTGGAGAAACGTTATTTCATTTCACTGTGTACTGCATTCTGCTATATCTGGTTGAAATGACAATAAAGCTCCTTGAACTTGAACCTTGAACTTTAACTTGAGATTGCCTCCTTAGTTTGCGCTTTGGCGATTGTTTGTCCAACGGCCAAAAATATGCCAATAATTCAAGTTAGCTATTCATTAAATGCAAAATGTTTCGGTATAACGTTGCCTTCTCTTGCTGTGTTTAGGGAAGCGTGGACAGCAGTCATTCTCTGGCTAAGAGTCACAGTCGCAATAATAGTGGCATCAGTAATTCTAGTGCATGCAGCTCTGAGGCCACTACTCCAGACAGCGAGAGACCTGCTCAGGCCCTTCTGCGAGACTACGGTAAGTCCAGGCCAACCCTCAGTACTAATGCGTTCTAGGCAAAGGTAATGTCTGCTGTAATCATAGTTAACGCCGTTCATTTGTTTTAATTCCAACAACGTTTTAAAAAAGCTTGAGTATTTTCACATAGAAGCATCCGTGTATAAAGTTTGTCTGGGAATTGCAAACTATTAGATTTTTTTTTTTCCTAGGAAAGCATGTTGTTGTCATAGACTCTGCATGGCGCCAGTTGCAAACACATTAGTGGGTCATGATTTGAATACCCCATGTAGCAGCATAAAAACAACATTAGAACCAAGATTAAAAAAAAGGAATGCCCAGTACTGTGAAGAACAACTTTCAATTGCATGGTTTTATATTTGGTTGGTTGTTTAAAGAATTGATATTTAAAAAAAAGAAAAGCAGTCTGTTTTTATTTTTTATCGTCAGTGCAGCCATAGCGTTTATGTGCACGCGGTCATGCTTGTGTGTATTTGTTCCGTTCTGGGTTTGACTTTATTTTTCTGTTCCATGTGGCTGCTGGCTGTATGTCAGTACTTTGCTTGGCTTGGCTTGGCTTGTGTGTGTGTGTGAGACTAACCCGGCTCTCTGTGGCATGCTGTGTGTTATATCCCAGCTCTCCACACAGACACGGCAGCCGGCCTGCTGATCCGCAGCATCCACCTGGTCACTCAGAGACTCAACTCACAGTGGAGACCTGACATGAGCATTTCACTCGCTGCCCTGGAGCTGCTTGCTGGCCTTGCAAAGGTACACAGTTATTTTGAATAATGATTGACCTTAAAAAAAAAAGGAGTGTTTCCAGGTAGGGGATATGACTTAATAGTTTTATTAGCTTAGACTCACCGTATGCCCTGGCACTGCAAATGAACTGTCTTTATTATGTTCATAATTAAGACTCATGTCTGCTCTTGGCTGCGGTGGTAACAAGTGGAGCTCTCCACGGTGATGAAACACAGATGTTTATTTAAGCTGGTCATGCCAGTACATTTTAAATCCACCTGGTGGACTGGTGAAAAAAAAAACTGGTTTAGAAGATTTATTAAGGCTTTGGCTTAATCCAGAAGTGTTTTCTTTTAATCTTAAATTTATTTTTAACGTAATGTGGGTAAGGATCTGAATTATTATCTTATTTATTTTATTTATTTATTTATTTATTTATTTATTTATTATTGCCTGATGTGAAACAATTATAATCAGACTTTGTTATGAACAAAGTGTAACTAAAGGATGCTCACATTTCACATGTTCTATGTTAACCTAAGATAACCTACATAATTAAAATTGTTAAATGTGCATAGTTAGAAAAAGGTTAGAAAGGCAAAACATTTTAATTGTGCAAATGATGGTAGCAATTCAGGGCATTAGAATCTCCAAATTCCCTAGATGCCAAATCCACAACTAGTTATCTGGAAGGCATGCTATGATTAGCCATGTAATTAGCTATCGGTTAACCATATAACTGAACCCAAAAGTATATTCTTTAAGTGTGCATTTACCAAGATCGTGTTTTTTGGGGGTTTTTTTAATTTTATAATAGCATTCTAAATTCTTAGGCATCATAGAATAGAATTGAGTTCAGTTATGGCCATAAACCTATAGCAGCTAAAGCCATAATGGGATCAACTGCATCTTCAGACGATTTCTCAAGCTGGTTCTTTCATTAGGTGAAAGCGAGTGTGGAGTCTTCGGACCGGAAACGAGCTGTGAGTTCCGTTTGTAGTTACATTGTGTACCAGTGCAGTCGACCTGCCCCACACCACTCTAGAGACCTACACTCCATGATCGTCGCTGCCTTCCAGTGCCTCTGCGTGTGGCTCACAGAGCATCCTGACATGCTTAATGAAAAGGTACCGTGTAAAAAATCAATGCTGTTTATTTATCAATGCTGTTTATTTACCGTAGGTTGAGTTTATGTCTCTTGCTGGATATTTTACAGGATTGCTTGATCGAAGTTTTGGAGATTGTTGAATTGGGCATCTCTGGTAGCAAGTCCAAGACGAGTGAACAGGAAGTGAGGTATAAGGGCGACAAAGAACATAATCCTGCCTCCATGAGGGTCAAGGACGCAGCTGAAGCTACACTGTCATGGTGAGTTGTTCTAGCGATTTCCAAAATTGGAACAAACGACTTTGCATTTCGATTTTTTAAGAAAAAAGTGCAAACAATGCATTTAATGCTAATTAATACTTAGTTTAGTTGTCAGTCTCTCTCCAGTTACTATCACATGTCAAACAGTGTATTTTTCTTTCAGTATAATGCAGGTGTTGGGGGCATTCCCATCTCCCAGTGGTCCTGCCTCCACCTGCAGTCTGCTGAATGAGGAGACACTGATTAAATACTCCAGGCTGCCGTCTACGTCTCACAGTAACTTCAGATACTTTGTCCTTGACAATTCGGTCATCCTGGCCATGCTGGAGCAGTCCCTGGGCAACGAACAGAGTGAGTTACTAAGATTTATAATGCTATTTTTAATTACACAGATGATTTTTTTTTCCACATGTTCTTTTTAGTGAATTAAAAATGCAGGATTAAAGTACAAGAACGGACAAAAAATAATAATGCTTAAAACAGTCATTTTAATAATCTTTAATAGTACAGTAATAAATAAAATTGTAAAAGAGCTACCTAACTACACTTTAGCATCTACATTTACAGTGTTAAGCAGATGCTCTTATCCAGAGAGACTTTTATGTATGTCTTTTATACAACTAAGCACTTGGAGTTAAGGGCCTTGCTTAGGGGCCCAGCAGTGGTAACTTGGTGGTGCTGGGAATCGAACCCCTATTTTCCAATTAGCAGTCCAACACCTTAACCACTGTGATATCACTTCTATTATTAAGTGTTGGACTGCTAATTTTGTAGCATTAAGCCGGATTTGCACTGTGCAATTTTTTTTTTCATAGTTTTTGTGATTGTTGCTTGTCAAACTGTACAAGCATGATCCCCATCTTACATTGTAGAACCTCCGTCGTCATAAAGTCAGACTGTACAACAGTCAAGACAGGTAAACTTGGGCAGAGTTGACCTGTTCAGTAATTCGTGTTATTTTGCTAAATGGTAGCTAGCAGCAAATGAACACATAAACAGACAATCTTTAGCAGTGATTTTGCTCATGACTTGCCTTCCCAATAGATCGATGTTGTCGTGCTGTCGTTGTCAACAGGTTTAGCGCTCCTATTGGTTCTCGGTTTGATGTCGTTGTAGGAGAAGTCACTCTGCACTCTGCTTGTCTGAGAACTTTTGATACTGCCAGAAGTTTATCACAGGAAATAAAAAACTGTTAGCAACGGCTATTAATCGGCTGTCAGTTAACGTGTCAAACTAGCCATAAAAAACAGATTATAGTGTAGGGTTCTAGAAATCCGTCAGGATTTCAAAATGTGTCCCAGATGATCAAATCATAGCTAAAAATCACACAGTGCAAAAGAGTTTGGAAAGTTGATTGTAACTTTGATCCTGCATTTACCTAAAGTATTATTGGAATTATTTGGATACGTGTTGTGAATTAACATATCTGTTGCAATAAACACTGTTGTCTTTTAATATCGCAGACATTTTGCTGCATTAAGTATATCTCCCTGTAAAAAGTATATCTCCCTGTGAAACGGTTTTAATCTTTTTGTGTGTAAAAGCTCCTACTGTTTTTAAGCACTGTTGTGTGCAGGTTTTACTAACAGCACACATTTGCTTTCTACGGGTGCATCACTCGTGCACATTTATGTAGCCAAGACATTTTCCAGACATGTGAGTCTCTTTTTTTTTTTTTCAGACCCCTGTCCATCTGTCACGATGCTGGTTCGCGGCATGTGTGGTCGCCATGCCTGGACGATGCAACTGTTCCATCAGCCTCGAGGAGCCAGAGCCAATCAGAAGGTAATCAACGGCCTAAACCAACAGTCAGAGCAAAAAAAATCTGAGTGTTATAAGAGAGTTTGTGTCTGTAAACACAGACATTTCAGTAGAACTATTTTTAACAAATAAATAAAAAATAATTCTGAAAGTGTTTTCATTCCTGTTGCCTCTCCTACAGCAGGTATTTGTTCCAGAGGATCGGCCGACCCCCAAAAATGATGTCGGGATTCGCTTTAATGTCAAATACAGGCCATTTCCAGAGGAGGTGGACAAAATTCCGTTCGTCAAAGCTGACCTGAGCATTCCTGACCTACATGATATAGTAGATAAAGAGGTGAGAAAGAGGTTTTCTTGGATGTCCAGATGCTGTCACTATGATTTAAGCTACAGCAAAAAAAGAAAGAGGTGCGACGTGTTTTTAATGATAAATTGCTGTAATATGGCGGGCCTTAAAGCAGGGCAGATGCTTTTGTATCTGAGGGGATGTGTAATATCTTTGCACTCTGAAGTCTAACATTTTTGTATGCATTTACATTTGCGACATTTGGCAGCTGCCCTTATCCAGAGCGACTTACTTTTATCTTGGTAGGGCTGGGAATCAAACCCCAAGTTTATATCATTTCTTTAAAGAATGATATAAAATGATTCCACAGTCAAACACATTTTTAGGTTTTCCTTTACAATATATGTGTGTTTCTCTAAAGCTAAACAGTTTCACGATTTGCTCTTTTGAAGACACTGAAAAACGCAACAGGATTTTTAGTGCATAGAAACTCGCTTTATGTTAAAACCCTATAATATGCTTATTTAATGTTCATAAGAAGGTTCAGGTAATGGGGAATTACCTGGTTGCAGTTAGGTTCAAACATTCTGTCATTTATTTCATTTTTCGTGTGATTTGTCTAAAAGGTGATGTTAATGTTAAATGTTAATAATTTAAGTTATTTACATTTAATTAAGAAGCAAGCTCATTAGTATTAATATTGGAGAAGGATGGAAATGATAACAGTGCTAACGGTATAATATATAATAAAGCATTTATAAGCCGATGTGTGAGTGGTGACTGATCCTGATCTGTGTGTGTTAGCTGGAACAGCAGCATGATAAGCTGCGTGGTGTGATGGTAAAGCAGATAGAATATGAGACCAGTCTGGAGCACTACACAGAGGAGCTGTGGAGAAATAAACCCTTCCCCGACCCGCTGACTGACTGTACACCACCACCTCCAGCGCAGGAGTTCCAAACCGCTCGCCTGTTTCTCTCACATTTCGGCTTCCTGTCTTTAGAAGCGCTGAAGGTAAGAGATTATAACAGTACTGCTTCTTAACCCAGCATGTTTCTCTAGAGTTCCTTTATTTCTACAGTATAGCCTAATCTTATTCCTGGTTTTGAGTATTCTCTCATTTATGCATTTTCGCCCTAAACTATCAGTGCATGACTGGTAATGTGTGTATTTATTCACCCTGTGTTTATGCTTGGTTACATTTACATTTCTGGTATTTGGCACACGCCCATATCCAAAACTACTTACATTTATCCAAGTCATCCATCTGAGCAGATTAAGGGTTAAGGGCCTTGCGAAGAGGCCCAGCAGTGGCAACTTAATTGTGCTGAAAATCAAACTCATGGTCTTCCGGTGAGCAGACCTGAGACAATAACTTTAAAACTGTGTACTAGCAAGGACCTCACGATACTTGTATTGAAATACTTCAAAAAAATGTAAGACATATATAGCTAAAAATACAACAAATTATAAGCCGGCAGCGTCTTTACCTTTTCTGCCATTTTTGCTTCTTCTGAGACAAGCAACTTGATCAGTGGAGGAGGAAGTCGATTGAAACACAGTGAAGGTTTTAAAGAAATATAACGTAAATCAGTTTAAAATGTAGTTTAAATATGTATCGATACTAGAGGTTAGAAATCAGAGACACTATCGTGAAATATTATCGCGATTGTTAGGTATATCGATATTTTTACACAGCCATATTAACCAGTGTGCTACCACTTCCCTTGTTTGTTCCTTTTTTACATTATCTTATCATTTTCCTTTGCCTTTTCCTGGTTTCACCCAGTGCTGAATATTTATTTAGGATAAATTGTTGAATAGTGTGTCCACTTGTAGCTATAATTCCAGCAACATCCAACTAGTGGATCTAGTGTGGGCATTGAACCCACAGTAATCATAAAGATCCATATTTTTTTTTTTTTTTTTTTTTTTTTTTTTTGTCTCAGGAACCCAGTAACAGTCGTCTGCCTCCTCACCTCATCGCTCTGGACTCGGCCACCTCAGGCTTCTTAGATGACATTGGCTATCTGGACTTGTTACCGTGCAGGCCGTGTGACACCGTTTTCATCTTCTACATGAGAGCAGGCCAAAAGAGCAGCCAAGAGGTATAAACAGGATTGTATTAGTGTGTATTTATCTTTTTATTTATATATATATATATATATATATATATATATATATATATATATATATATATATATATATATATATATAGATATATAATATTAATTAAAAAAGTGTGTGTGTGTATAGATTTTAAGGAACGTGGAGTCCTCGTCAAGCGTACAGCCTCATTTTCTAGAGCTGCTGTTTTCTCTTGGCTGGCCGGTCGAAGTAAGGCAACACTCAGGCTGGACTGGAAGTGTGTACACCAGCTGGACTATTAACACTTCCAATGGCACAGACACACCAGGTACACACACCATTCAGAATTCCTTGTTAGACTGCTACTGGCTACTATTTTAGTCCTCAGCTTAAGTGTCAATGAATAAACAAGTTCTTCTTCTGTTGGTGTTGCAGATGAGTTTGTAACTGTGGGAGAAACAGGAGGAGGGATTTTTAACGGAGAAAAGAAGGTGCTATACTACGCTGATGCTCTCACTGAAATCGCCTTTGTGGTGCCCTCACTCAGTGACTCCTCAGGTAAACACACACTAAATGTTTGGAACTGGAAATTTTAGATTTAAGTCATTTAAACAGATGAGTTTATTTGTTGACCGCTGACTTGACAAAATTACAAAAATAATCATGGTACATTTTTAAAATGGATATCACAGTATAGAATATTTCAATTAAATTTCTGTCAAAGTGATACTGTTGTATTCAAATAAAATACATAGGTATAATAAATTATACTAATTAATATAGAATAGAATATTATACCAAGACATGGCCATCCATTTAAAGTGACAGAGAAGCAGTCAAGAGGCCCATAGTCACTCTGGAGGAGCTGCAGAAATCCACAGGAGGGATAATCTGTCCACAGGAAAACTACATTTACAGCATTTGGCAGACGCCCTTATCCAAAACAACTTGCATTTATCAGTTTTATACAACTGAGCAATTGGGGGTGAGGGGCCACTAGGCCACCACTTCCCAATTTTAAGTCGTGTATCCACAAATTTGGCCTTTATGGAAGAGTGGCAAGGTTGAAATAAACGTCTGTTTGCAATTACCACAACATGTGGAAGATAATGCTCTGGTCAGATGAGACCAAAGTTGAACATTTTGGCCTAAATGCGAAGCGCTATGTGTGGTGGAAAAGTAACACTGCTCATCACCCTGAACACACCATCCCCACTGTAAATCATGGTAGTGGTAGCATCATGCTGTGGGGGTGCTTTTCCTCAGCAGGGACAGGGGAGCTAGTTAGTGTTGACGGAAAGATGTATGGAGATAAATACAGAAAACCTGTTGGAGGCTACAAAAGACTTGACTGGGAAGGACATTCACCATTCAGCAAGACAATGACCCTAAACATACAGCCAGGAGTACAATAGAATGTTTTGGCTTGAAGAAGAATGTCCCAGTCAAAGTCCAGACCTAAATCCTATTAAGCATTTGTGGCAAAACGTGACAATTTGCTGTTCACCGACGCTCCCCGTCCAATCTGGATGAGCTGAGTTAAGGTGGCTCGGGCATCTGTTTCAGATGCCTCCGAGACACCTCCCTAGGGAAAGACCCAGGGAAAGACCCAGGATTGTTGGAGGGACTATGTCTCCTGAATGGCCCCCAAAAGAGCTGGAGGAGGTGTCTGGGAAAAGGAAAGTTTTGGACGCCCTTTTTGGACTGCTTTTCCCCTGACACAGCTCCGGATAAGCGGCAGAAGATGGATGGATGGATGGATGGATGGATGGATATATCATGCCTTGAAATAGAACAATTTATTATATTATCAGATATCAGTAGCATATTCTATTGTTGTTATGCTTAGAATTTAGGAAGACACCCAACAACACAGTGTTATTATGTATCATATTTCCTGAACACTGATGGGCATTTGAATTTTGTGTGTTTGTGTGTGTGTGTAGCCGAGTCGTCTGAGAACAGTTTTCCCTCAGCAGACTCTGATTCCCAGATGGAGCTGATGCCCAACCTGCTGAAACAACCCAACCTCACACTGGAGCTCTTTCCCAACCACTCTGACAACATGGGACCTGCACAACGGGTAAACACTGATACACTGAGTAGCTTGCTCTCTCTCTCTCTCTCTCTCTCTCTCTCTCTCTCTCTCTCTCTCTCTCTCTCTCTCTCTCTCTCTCTCTCTCTCTCTCTCTCTCTCTCTCTATCTTTTCTTCATAATTGGGTGAGCAGCCAGTCACCGAATCTCCCAGGAGTAAAAAGTGGATACAGGATAAACATCAACAGGGTAAAATTGCAGCGCTGGAGGCCATATGAGTTAGAGGTGGAATTTGTCAGTGTGTCCTGCAGTGTAATAGAGAACTTGCTGATTGCACTTCCTATAGCCACAAACACACTTATTTTACATGCTAACCCTTGAAACGTCCACATAAAAAAATATTTTAAGAGCAGCATGTCTCTAATATATAAGTCTTAGATGTTTACTATGTTTAACCTTTTATTTTTTTTTCCATTTTGTCAGTCTCCAACATCAAAGAGTAAGAAATTGCCCTCAGGAAGGAGTATACCACCTCTGGGCCCGGAGACTAAAGTGCTGGTGGTGTGGGTGGAGCGCTATGATGACATTGGTAATGAAAAAAGTATTATGGGTCTCTAACATACATTATATTGCCAAAGTTTGTGGACACCTAGCCATCACAAACATGTGTGAAACATCTTATTCCAGATTTGCTTTCCATTTTGTTATTCAATAAGGCTTCACTCTTCCTATAAGACTTTCCACGTCAGTCAAAGCTTAAATGTGAAAGGCGAATAACACATCATGGAGATCAGGGACTTCATGCACAGGAACATTGTCATGCTGGAACAGTGGTTGGGTCTCTTAGATCCAGCGAAGGATCTATTAATGTAATGCTACAACATACAAAGATATTTTAGACAACTGTGTGTCTCCAAATTTTTTAGAATTATTTTGGAGATGAACCACATATGAGTATAAAGGTGAGCTATCCACAAACTTTTAGCAATATAGTGTAAGTTGGAGGCTACAATATTCTTCCTATTTCCTAGAATATTGACATAACTGTCTAAAACCTATTTAAGGAAAATAATAATAAATGCATGCTGTATTACCCAACAATAGTAAAATGTCATTTTGCTTGTTATAAATTTTATTGTATTATATTTTATTAAATATTTATTCATTGACTAAATCAGAGACCTAGGCTTCGTCCGAAATCGCATCACCCATCACAGCTTCCCAGCGGTGAACATTAAGCGATGCGCTTGACTTCTGTATCTGCATGCTTTACTGCGCTGTTCTGCAGCCACATCATTGAATGATTAGATAACTGCATATGAGCTGGAGTACATTTGTTCCTAATGTACTGGATGGCGAGTGTATTTCATTTCTTTATTTATTTTCCATTCGCAGCTCTGGAGAAGCTAAAAAAAAAAAACAGATAGTGTTCTGCCTGGCAGCCATTTTTGTTTGCTTTCTGGCTGTTATTATGCTGTAACTATTTTCATTTTGAGTTCACAATACTAGAAAATGTATATGTTAACTTCGATGCTTGATTGTCACATTCTAAAATCTGTCTCTTGGCAGAAAACTTCCCTGTGTCTGAGTTGCTGGCAGAGACTAGCACGGGAGTGGAGAGTGCAGTCAACAGCAGTGCTTCCAGGTCAATACATCCACACTTTTTAATACTTAGTATTACTGCTATAGACCACCTGAGCCAAATGTGTGAGCTCATGTTCAGATTTCTGTGCTTTGTACTAAATTTAAACATTTGATTAATTCTTGCTCTCTCTCTCTCTCTCTCTCTCTCTCTCTCTCTCTCTCCCAGGCCTAGCTCATCAGAGAAGGATGTACCAGTCATATTTATCCACCCACTAAAGACTGGACTCTTTCGCATCAAGCTACATGGAGCCATGGGAAAGTTCAGCATGGTCATTCCTCTTGTGGACAACATGGTGGTCAGCAGAAGATCACTGGGTGGGTTCCTGCTTATGTGTGCCTTCTTTCCGCTTTATTTAATCTAAACACCTGCTTTTTTTTATGCCGTTATCTGATCAACCAATCACTTGACAACATCACAATCCATAAACGCAGATCTGGCTAAAGAGTTGAATACCAAACATTCGATTGGGTACAAAATGTAAAACTATATCCCAGTTTTCCGCTGTTCAGTTTCAGTGGGTTTGTGCTTACTCACTTACTTGTAGCATCAGATTCCTGTTCTTGACTGACAGTTTTGTATTTGTACCCTCCTCCTCCTCCTCTTTTTTCCTAATCCCCATTGTTGCACGCTGCTCATTGGTGTCAACTGCCTGCTGAACTCTCCTCCTCCAGATCTCACAGTTTTCTGGCTTCCCTGCTGAGTGTCACCAGATTTTCATTGCCCCAAATCCTCAATGTCGTCCAGCCCTCCCCCATCTTTGGCCGTCCTTTCCGGTTTTCCCCGCTCGTTTGGCACAAACAGTCATGTCATGGTCAGAAACTCTGAGCTGTGATTGTTGATGTGAATCGCATTAGTTTATGATTTCACTGTAAAGTAAACAACAGTTGTGAGCAAACAGTTGAATTCATATTTCGATATTTTTTTTTTCCAAAATGCACAGGATGCGTGGCAGAATCAACACTATACACTTTCAGCATGTTTGGTTCTAACTGTGTCCTCTCTGTCTCCATTTGCCAGGTTTCCTAGTAAGGCAGACGGTAATAAACGCATGTCGGAGGAAGAGACTGGACAGTGACTCCTACAGCCCTCCTCATGTACGGAGAAAACAGAAAATAGCTGAAATCGTTAACCGTTACCGAAACAAACAGCTGGAGCCCGAGTTCTACACCTCACTCTTTCAGAAGGTCGGCGAGACGAGCCTCAACCCCTAAACACACACACGTATAAACTTGCACATACAGCCTGAGACCCTCTTCTTTCCATGTTGGAGAGTTTTTTGTTTTTTTTAATTGTCTGATGGCTATAGTCTTTCAGCTGTCAAAGTTATGTTCGTTGCTCATGTGACAGCTTGCTAGCTGGTCCAAACGCCGATGCAGGAAAGGATGCTCTTCCGTTTATTCGTTACTGTATTTCATGATTTTAATTTTTACGTGTTTGTGACACCAGAAAAAAAGCATAGACGCGACACTTTGACTCTTTATTCTTAATAAACACTAATGCGAGTGTCTGTAGCGGAGTATGAAGGGTGACCATGGCTTTTCCCGTCTCCAGACACATTCACACACCTTACACTAGTGCCAGTCTGGGTTGATGCATAACACGTCGCCTTTCTTTTCAAACTCAGGTGGTTTTACCATTTTTTTCATATGCATTGATATGGTCATGCACTCCCAACACGCTGACCTCAGCTTCATTCATATACTTTTTCTGTCTCTCTCTCTCACACACACACACACACACATACACACTTTTCCACTGACTTTGACTTCATGCTGATACTCTGTTTAAAGAATGTTTGGCTTTTTCTATTTTATGTATTTATATAACCGCTCAGAACGACAAACTACTGAACACGTCCCAGACATTCGATGCATTCTGTCCTCCACACTTTAAGACCGTGTTTTTTTTGTCCATTTCACTCGTCTTTTTAGTCTTATTCAAACCCGTTTTCAACTAAAAGTTTTGGTTTCATTGTCAGTTTCCTGGGAAAAATAGGTGCCATGTTTATCGCGCGTTGTTTCGTTTTTTGGGGTTTTTTTATTTCTGCTGGATGTCAGAAACACTGGTCGTTTTTTTTTTTTTTTTTTTTTTTTTTTTTTTTTTTTTTTTTTTTTTTTTTTTTTTTTTTTTTTTTTTTTTTTTTTTTTTTTTTTTTTCGTTTATTTTTAGCTGAAAAAAAAATGTTGATCCAGTCATGTTTCATTTTCTCTTCACTGAGAGATGCTTATAGTGTCATCTCGCCTTTCTGTGATGTGTTTTGACACGTAGGTTTTAAAACACGCATCACTACAGAGAACTCGACTTAAAGGAATGACTGTTAAAGCGTTACTGTATCGGTCCACTTTGCTGATTCTATTCCGATTAACATGCCTTTATTAAAAAGGAAAAAAATTTGTAATTAATGAAGGACAAGTCTTGTGCTAAAAAAACATAACTCCCATGCTTTAAAACAAAAATATTCGAAACACTGATACTGTACAAACCAAATCAATTTTGTATCAATAGAAAAACTCGTTGAATTTCAGCCGATACATCCTCTCATTTTTCTTATAAAAGACACAGCTTTTCCGAGCTACGTTTCCCAACACACAGGACTTGGACCTCGATTTGTTTGGATAAAGTCGTCCTTTTTTTTCCTCATTTCTGTAAATAACGAAGGCATCGACTTTGTATAAAGTTGGACTTTAAATGTAAATATAAGGGTGTGAAGTTTTGCTCACTTCATCTTATTCTATTAGGAAAGGCACAAAAAAAGGAACGCTTGTTTGTATTTATGCCTATCATATATGTGTCCTAAAGAAACACATTGGGTATTGAATGTAACACATATAATGAAATAAAGATTTTAATTAACTTCTTATCAGAATTTGATGTGATGTTTTTTTTTTTTCTGTTTTGGTTCGATTTTGTTTCTGAAAAAAATCTCAGGGGTTTTCACTCCAAGTCCAAAAACATAAAGTCTGATTGTTTGTAGTTTCTTATCTAATGTGTGTATGTGTATATGTTAATCTGTGTCCGGCGATAAGTTAGCACTTTATCCAGGATGTCCCCAGAATTCCCTGTGTGGAATAAGCAATACAGAAGATAGTTGGACATACAGTGATACCTTGACTTACGAGTGTCCCAACTAGCGTGTTTGTCATGATACAAGTCATCTTTCGAACTGAATTAAAAAAGAAAATATAAATATATATATATATATATATATATATATATATATATATATATATATATATATATATATATATATATATAATTTGGGTTAGGAACCAGCTTCAGATACCCCACCGCTAGTTGGCATAGCGAACGCTACAGTGAACGCTGTAACATCCGCCCAGCATCCGTCACGCCATTACTGTACTGGTGTTTCTGTCCACTTAATCATGAGTTCTAACTAATTCACTAACTATAATTTTTATTAACTCAGCATAAAATTTTACATTTTCTGTATGTTGTGATTATCAAATAAGAATAAAACCTGGATTTGGATTATTTTTTATCTTAAACTGACATTCAGTTCTCAGTAGACTTCAGAAACTGGCACTAGAATTTGTCTAAGCAGAAAAAGCCAAAGAATAGCAGCAGTACTAGCAGGGGAACCCAGTTTAAACACACTATGTCGCTGTATGTCTGTCAGACGGCAGGAGATGTGGGGTAAAGAGACTGAAAACCTGAGCCAACTGATTCTGAGGTGTGAATGAAGGGAAACTAACTTCTGCCACAGTGTGATGTGATGTAGCGAATGTATCTAACAGGCTCAGCAGTAGATGGCACGGGGTATCGCATGGAAAATCCACTCAAGCGTTTTATCAGCTGTAGTCAGAAGATGGCGGGAGGTGTGGAAAGCTCAGCAGATAATACAGAAGTAAAACCCACAGTGGACTGTAGGGTGAAGAGATGCTGGTGGAGGCGCCACACGTCATCCAGCTAACCATATCCTGGTGAATGGGAGTGATGACAGCACTTACTGTGTTCACTTTAAGACCACCAGCAAAGTGTCGTGTGGAGGAGGTGATGATAGAGGAGAACCCAAACCTATGCTTCCTTAACGTGACTGTGGAGCAACACACAGTTTGCAGAGCTGTACTACAATCAGCATAAGTGATGGCTGTAAACCCTTTTCCAAGAAAGGCTGGAAATACAATGAAGGGAAGTGTTTATCACGACATATGCAAATACTAGAAGTATCAATTCAAAATACAGCATCATATCTTGTTTTTTGTTTGTTGGAGGGCCTCACTGTTCTATTCACATGCACAATAGAGTGTTTTGGTGATGCTCCCAACCCTGTTAATGAGTAGGGCTAAAAGAAATAATTGATCTTTTTGTCGAGTTTTCTTATTTATTTATTTATTTATTTATTAAGAAATTAGCTTTTTGTCATTAATTCTCTTCGCAAAATCAGTGCTTCAAATGCAGTGAATTTAGCAAATTTGCTTGTTATTTTATTTTAAATTTACACTTTTTTACTTTTAACGGACACCTTACTAGCACTTGTTTTACTAGCATGCATTTTAAAATGAGTGAATTCAGGATAAATAATCTTTGATTTGGTTAAATAGAGCACATACTAGAAATTACTAGATAAATCTAATAATATTTAGGATATTTTCATTAGCTAAATGGCATAAGTATTTTCTTGCAGTCTGCTTCCTTCTATGGAGTTTCTATGGAAATTCATTACTATGGAATCTTAAATCCCCCCCCCTCTACACACAAACACACACACACACATCAAGACATAGTCAGAAAGACTTATTTAAATATTATAATTTATTAATAAATATTGGCACAAATTCAGTGTGTGAAAGTCAACTGTAAGTCACTTTTACAGCACGGTCAGAGAGTGTTTATTCACATTAGAGGATATAAATAATCATATAATCACAACAGTATTAAAACTATATATCTATATATACTGTATATATGTATGTGTATATATATATATATATATATATATATATATATATATATATATATATATATATATATATATTTATAAATTGTTTTCAAATGAATAAAAACCGTTAAGAATATTAGGTGATCCAAAGCAGTTTGGTGGTATCACAGTGATCATTCAGTAAATACAGATTCAGATGTTTTGTAGAAGCATTTACATTAGCTGACCCACACACACACACACAAAGTCGCAAAATAGTCTTAATTAATTGTACTTTGTGCTGTAAAAATTATCGCTTGTGCTGCTTTGGTTCATTAGATATAAAAATGTATTTAAAGGTTATTTTGAGGTCATTTAGCCCCTCTAAAAGCTCCAAACTTACCCAGAATAGTCTTGTTTGTTAGTGCATTGTTTGTGCCTTTTGCTTGTGCTGCTTAGATTTTTTAAATATTAGACATTACATATTGATGTCACCAGCCCCCTCTTACACACTCCAAACTCACTCAAAATAGGCTCAATCGTTAGTGCTGGTCTGTGTCGATAGTTTGTGAACTACTGTTGTAAGGGATGACAGATGACTCACACTTTAACTAATGAATTATAATTTACTATATTGTGACATTGTACAGATGTGGACACCATCTTGTCTCTTGAGACTTCCAGCCTCCTTCCCATATCCACTACTTGTAATGTCTACGGCTGCATTTGCACTATAGATTTTGATGCAAAATGTAGATTTTGATTGACGACTCGCTTACATCTTTTCTTAAACTAACCCGTATCCGATATCTGCATTTACATACTGAGGTGGACGTACTGTGCAACAAGGGATGTAAAAATATCATTATACTCATTGGTTGCATTGGACGAAGATGAAATGATTATTTAGTATTTTGCTTCCCACATCATTTTAAAGATCAACAAAACAATGCTCCCTTAATTGAAGAAAAGAGAAAAGAGAGTAGCCTATGTTGCAGCTTGGGCGAAGGTATCGCTATTATTTACTGACATTTAACTCGCATTAACAAGTGAAAATCTGATCTATCTGTTTACATGGCAGGCCCTAATGAACATATCTGATTTATATCTGATTTATTTCCACATATGAATGAGGCCTAAATCCAATCGGAAAATATCAGAATACATGTCCTTTTTTCCTGCTAACAAGATCGTAAATCATATCCCATCTGTACCACTAAATAAATGTGACCTATTGGACCTATTGGACCTATTGGAATTCATTTGCCCTGCCCTCTCCTGCACCTTTTAGGACATTATTTAATTTATTTCAGGATTCTTAGAGCAAAGTAAATGATATAGATGATTTGATAACAATTATAGATTTGATCAACATACTTACAGGGCTAAAATGATTCTAAGAGCAGAACACAGGGGGAAAAGGCCGGTGTTGGTAGCATGCTGTAAAGTGTGTGGTGTGTAAGTCTGCAGAGAGACTCTGTTTCTTGGCCCCTTGACAGGCTGTATGGGCCTGTGTTAGAGTCTGGAAGTCTGCCATGCAAGTCTTACCCTGCTGGAAGCCTCTCTAGTGCCTTATGTTGCCCTTTCATGTCTTGTCTAAATCGGTGGATATCGACTGCTTCATCTACTGCGTGAATTATAATATTAATAAAATTAGCTATAAAAATGAATAATATAACTATCTTCTCAATATTCCGCAAATAATAACTATATATACCGTATAGCCCACTTTGTATTATTATACTATTTAATATTTAACCTTTAGAATAATTCAAACCTTTTGAACCATGTTGGAGTGTAACATGAAGAAATTAATTACCCCAAAACAGCTGGAAATTCCATTTTCTGCCATCTGGGGGAAAAAAAGAATTAGTTATGTCAGCTAGATGATGTAAATAATGACTAATGATGACATATTATGTGTCAGCTTCCAAGAAATCTTACTGACTGTAACAGTGCCTGGTGTAGGAATGAGTCATATTTTTTGTGGTGTTTTCTGGGGTGGTCTTTCGGCTCAGGCTGAAGCTGTTTGACCTCCACTGAGCAAACATGGAAGTCATGGACAAATCATTAAATAAACATGCAGTCAATAAATAGAAAAGTAATCTGCCAATTGTTTGTCTGAGGTCACCTTGAAGTATGTGTGTGTGTGTGTGTGCGTGTGTGTGTGTGTGTGTGCGTGTGTGTGTGTGTAATAGAGATTTAGTAGACTTTTACTGGTGTGCAGTTTAAAATTGTTTCTATGTGATTTCTTTTAGTTTACTTTATTTAGATTATATTGTATGTCTGCAAAAGGTCTTCTGTCCTTTTACTGGGTGTCATACATCTATTTTGCTATAGATACTAAGAAAAATGCCCCTTCCTGCCATCTGTGTTACTAATAGGTTTCTGTATATATGCCCAAAAATAGCTTAAAAATTGCTATAGAAAACAGTATGGGAGTATGATCTTGGTCTAAAACACATGTATAAATCCATTACAAGAGTGAGATGTCATGGCAGGTGAGGTAAGTGACCAGAATTCATAAAGATGCATCCAGTAGCATAACAGTTAAGCTTCAAAGACTGCAGTATTGCTGATGGGATGCTGATGAGTGGCTAGGAGACGCATTCTCTTGTTCTCTTGGGGAACCATGGTTACATACGTAACCTAGAGGCTTTTCGTTCAGGAATTTGGGCTGCATCAAAAATGTGTGTAGAGTGAACCAGCCTGCTGCATCACAAATATCTGCTATAGAAAGCCCCAAGGAAAAAAAACCTTGGAGGCTGCCATTCCTTTAGTAAAGTGCACCTTGGGCCCTAAAGAAGGGGGGGGAAACCAGAGGTCCTATATGCAAGTGTGATGGTCTTATTCACCTTCTTGTAGTCTGATCGGTGGCAGGAAGTCCCTATTAAGTTGCACCAAAGCAGCTGATCTGATCTTTATTACAGGGCAGTTCTGGGGACATATGTTACCAACACACTGAGGGTTTAGCTTTTCCTGGTCTTGGTTCTGGAAAGGGAGGAGGATACATGAGGGAGAACCATATCTATTTTCATTTACATCTTGTGTCTTTTTTCTTTCCTTGTTTATTTGCTTACAGTAACCTTCAATAATCTACAGTATATCATAGGCTGCTGTGAGGATTCACAGGGTATGATTTTTATTGTATGATGCAACAGACTGTTTCCTAAACATATGACAATAAAGTCGTGAATCTTGAATCACCAGTTTTGAATGTACTTATGAATGTATTCGCATGGGTTTCCTCCTACTATCCAAAAATATACAGAGAGATAGACTGCCTATGCTAAATATGTGCATGGTACCATACAATAGACAAGCCAGGATATTTTTGCACATTTATTGCACTGGCAGGCAGAAACGTTAAATCCACTAAGAATATTGGCACATCCAATTTTAAGCATGAAGAGTAATTATTTAACCCAAATCTATTTAATTTTTATCTTAAATTATTGTAATTTACTTCATCAGCCATCAGATTCCAAGATGCAGTGATACTCAGTATCTCCTGATACATCGACAACGTCCGATCACTGCATTCCACAGAAATGTACAGAGATGCACATGTCTATAAATACCAACGATCTTTATATATAAAATTTATATTTGCCTCACCTCATGTTCTCCCCGTGCTTACGTGGGTTTACTCCGGGTACCCCGGTTTCCTCCAACAGTCCAAAAACATGTATGTTAGATTGATTGGTGATTCTAAATTGCCCATAGGAGTGTGTGTATGTGTGGCCCTGCGATAGACTGGCGACCTGTCCAGGGTGTACCCCTCCTGCCCTTTGCCGTTGCAGAGGCGGCTGGCATGGGCTCCAACAGATCCCTGTAACCCCGAATTAGGGTTAGAGATTTAGAGATGCCATCGATAGGGGAGACACTGAGAAGTGTGTCCATCTCATTTAGAAAAATTTCCCAGAGGACAATGAGGTGGTAGATGACGAATACCAAAACGTTAATTAGAGAAGAAACTGAAACAGCATAAAAGTCAAAGGACAAGTAGGTGAAATGAGACATAGGATATAGATATATAGAAAAGAGACCTGCGCCACACCCCCTGACAATTTTTGGTGGTGGATGAGAACGTTTTGGCAGAAGAGTAACAGAATTCTGTAGGGATATTCAGGTTTTCCGTAAGTGACAATAAATCCAGAGTATAGAATAGTATAGCTAAGATAAAGCTTTCTTCACAGCAGATTGGCAATTCTAGAGTCCACCTGCCACCACTGTTTAAGAGTGGAACAACAGAGAAGGGGAGAAGATAAGGTTAGGTGGAAGCGGCAGAGCCTGTGATGTCTATAACTCATTCTAGAAAAAGTGCTGTTATGGTTAATTTAAGAGGAGAACATCCTGATTGAAGTTTAAAGATAAGTTTAAAACTGCAAACGCTGCGAAACATCTTCAATATATACCCACAAGGCCTGCCCACAGTCCACTGAAACTAGTCTGATCAACCACTTAATGCAGATAATTAGAATAGACCAATCAACAGTGATAAACTTCACAACAACACAACTACATTTAAGCAAGCAGAACATAACGTTGCAAATCTATGCTAACAGATAAGAAAACAGTCAAGAAAAAAATTCATTTATTCATCCTCTGTACCCACTTATTCTCTAATTCGGGGTCACTGGGATCTGCTAGAGTCTGTCCCAGCTGTCTGTGAAAGGGCAAAAGGCAGGAGGGGTACACACTGGACAGGTCACCAGTCCATTACAGAGCGACACATACACTCAAACTCACTCCTACAGGCAATTTAGAATCACCAATTAACCTAACATACATGTGAGAGGAAACCAGAGTGCCTCGGAATCGAACCCGGGACTTGCTGTGAGGCAACAGTGCTAACCATTAAGCCACCATGCTGCCCAAAATCAGAGACAAAGAACGAAATCATAAATGTGCCTACTGCAAGGTGTGATACAACCAAAATCTGCCTGAAATATTCGTCATAATTTAACATAATGTACGCTCATTGTCCAGTTTATCTGGAAAATCTGTACACCTGCACATCTAGCCAATTATCCAATCAACCAAATGTGATGCAATGCATTAAATTATGCATATACAGGTCAGGGAGGTTTATTAATGTTTACATCAAACAAAACAAGGAAAAAAATGTAAACTCAATGTTGTGGTATTGCTGTTAATGCCAGCTGGTTTGAGTATTTTTAAGAACTGTTTAAATATCCTGGAATTTTCATGCATTGCAAGTTCTTTTTCAGGTAATCCTCAAAATCTTTCTTGTGAACTCAACGTGTTTCCTACCAAAATTGCATTAATACATAATTGCAGTAATAAGCATGCATGCAGGAGTTCCTAATAAAATGTGTAGCATGTATTTTCTACTGATTTATAGATTTTAATATTTATTTCTATAGTGTTACACTACACAAAAGCGGAGCTGATTAAGTAATACTGTTGGGGAAGCTGATAAGAGCGTGAAAGACTCCCTGATTTTTTTTTCATAAAGCAAAGAAAATGAACTAAGTTGTCATGGTAACTAGCCCCTAACCTGATTTGATACTAAATGTAGAGCAGTCATGTCTCAGTGTCTGACACGTTCACATTATTTCATAAACACACACACAGAACAGAGAACTCGCTGGATTTAATAAGCCCTCGTCACACAAGTCTACCTCCGCTTCAAGTGGATTCATTCTCAACAAGGCTGCTATGTGCCATAACAAAGCAGCCACAAGAGCAGTAACATTGGTGTGTTTGTAGATAAGTTACTCTACAATAAATAACAATTCACGGCATGTTATGGATGTGGTAGAATCGTGCACCAGTGTGATCTCTTGCTTCTATTTACATAAAGAGCCTCCTGTAGCGTCCAAAGTCAGTCACACGGCAAAGCACGCTGGGTAAAGAAATCTAATCCAATCGTCATCATGGCTTAAACAGGGACTTTACCATTTAGAATATATCACTATGTGAAATTCCATTAGGCTCTTTTAGAGTCATTTCCTTCTCCAAAGGGGGAAACGCTAATGGTTTCATTTATCTAATTTAGCTCAGCTCTATACTGTAGCTATAGTATAAAAAACAGTTTAAATGTATAAATGCTAATGGTTTATTTTATATATATACCTTTTAGTGCCTGCATAACGTAGAACTTTTTATGTCCTGGAGATTTTTCACAATAGATTTGATTAATAAATGGTATGACATTATGTGCATTACATATTAAAGTATTTATAGATTAAATAATGTAAAACAACATATAATGTAATATTAATATTTATTTTTGGTAATTTGTATTAGAAATAAATAGCAAGTCTCTGCACTGGGAACCCCTGAGTTGAGGTATTCATTAAACTGGCTTTTAAAAACTGGCTTGTTTTTTACTGGGCTGTTGTCATGGAAACGCCTGGACGAGCAGATGAAAGGCTATCCTCCATCCTTTTCTTCTGCTTCCTTGCCTCTCGTTAAAAAAAAAGCATCCAGACATGCATTATTTATCGCTACCACAATTTAAGTCATCTTTGGTGTCACTGCTAGGTTCTGATCTACTCAGTCGTCTAATTAACATCAGGCAGACAGCTGTGCACTGCAGGATTCTACATTAAACAGATTTCATACCACTTTTAACCGGAAAGCATTTAAACTGCAAAATTGTACTAAAAAATTAAATGTGTCATGGTTCTATGCATGCTGGATTGCGGAAGAAAATTCATTCGATATATCAAGTGCACAGTCACAAAACCATGTGATGCTGATATATGGTAGCATTTATACATGATATATATTTCTTGTCTAGGACTAATAAATTTCACAATATGCTTTTCAGGAAATTTTAAATGTTGCTACAATCATTAAAAATATCATGTAGGCACCTCTAGCAATTTTGGGCCCTATGAAAGAATATGAGGTTGTGTCCCCCTATTAAACCCATTCAACACTGATACTACTGGTAAAACAGATCTCTGAGGGCCCCCAAAATGTGCTGACTCACCCTCCTAACTCACCCTCCCCTTTAGTAAGGCCCCGGTTTCTGGCTGTTTAGAAAGACATATAGAATCCTACACATTCAGTGCTATTGAATAATAACAATATCAGTACGGTGATACCTTGACTTACAAGTTTGATTTGTTTCATGACAGAGCTTGTAACTCAAATTACTCGTAAGTCAAATCAAATTTCCCTGTTGAAATAAATTGAAATGCCATTAATCTGTTCCAGGTCCCCAATCTTATTTTTAAATAAGAAAAATATACTTCTAAATAATGAATATTATATAAAAAAAACACTAGAATAGAATGTACTGCAATAAACTGGTTTTACTACAGAATTTACCTTGGAGATCAGGCGACTCCACTTGCTAATGCCTTTGCTAACGCGCATGTCCGATTAGCTATCGAGTGAGACACGGGATGTTACGGCGTTCACTGTGGCTTTTTACAGTCAATTAAAGTTTTTAGGCTATCCAGGAAAGAAAAACATCCATTGCTATGTTTAGGTTGTCTGTGTGGTATCATCAACGTTGACTCATTGTGAGCTTTAGGATATCCAGGTGAGGTCATCATGAATGTGTTTACTGTCTTTTTAATGAAGTGAGATGCTGTGATTTTGTATAACTAGTTATTGTAGTTTGATACAAAAATGTTGGATACAATAATTGAATGTATTACTTAAACTCAGCAAAATGATACCTGGAGTTAAATTTGTAGTGGGACCTGTATCCTGATAGCACTGAAAGCGCACATCCCAACTTCGCTGTCCAAATCCTCCTAAACACATGACCGTGCACAGACTAGACGTCCAAAAACAACATTACTACAATACATCATGTGTCATTCAGTTAGTAACAGTAGTCAAATATAAAAATAGTACCCGATTACACACTGCTGTTGTAGTTTAGCTACTTCGTAAAGTTAACCACATAAGCTACAGTATGTGTTACTATCAAAACACACCAAAATCTAATCACACCATATTCCTATCTGTTGAAAAGAAATACTGCAGCCATAGAATCATCTTTTAGACGCTTTGACTTCTGTAGTCGACTCCAGCATGGAACCACAACAACAATATTCATTCACGATTTTTACTCTATTTTAATCCAGACTTTTATCTGCAGTAAGTTCTAACATAGTCTGACAGACAGGTAGGACTGAACATTTTCATTGGATAAACATTTCTCGGTCCTACACCTTCCACAGAATATATAAATACATTTAGATCACTTAACTTAATGATTAATGGGATGTGAAGAGGCTTTTAACCAGTAGAACAATGAACAATGAAACTATAAACTGTTCGTGAGAGGGATATGAAGGGCATTAGGATGCGGGGGGGGGGGGGGGGGGGTACCTGAGATTGCTTAGAACACTGTGTGCTTAGTAATAATGGTCTGATTCAAGTTATTCATGTACAAGTAATCTTTAGTGCTGTACCCTTATCTTCATTATTGTTAATCATGTTAAAAAACAGCAGTACTAGTGATTGCACTAATAATGAAATTACACATGCATGCTGGAGTGCACTTTGTTGATTCCATCAAAGTGTTTAAGGGGATGTGTCTATGAAATAATCAATCTTTCCCCTCTCTTTCTCATCCTCTCTCTTTCTTTTTTCTCTCACACACTCCTGACCCTCAGTGACAGGTCTAGGCAGGTTTAGTGTAGAGTAGCTGGAGCAGCTATTCTCAGGAGGCATCATCTTATGATCTCTGTTCCGACCCCTCCCACTGCTTTAGAGACTTATTATGTCTATGTTTTTCTTACAGGTTGTAATGTTTTCATGTGTTATAGTGTTTACCGATTTATTTGTTTTGTTTTTTTCAGTAGTATGTGTTAGACTAATTTACCCTGCATCTTCTTTAAATTATTAAGCAGCCCGTTTTCTCTTTTACACTACTGTTGTCAGGTGGTCTGTACAAAGCTTGAGAGCGAGAGAGAGAGAGAGAGAGAGAGAGAGAGAGAGAGAGAGAGAGAGAGAGAGAGAGAGAGAGAGAGAGAGAGAAAGACTGCGGACTGTCAATCCGTATCGCTATTGGTTTCTTCTTTAGAAGCATACGCGAACTCCTCCTTTTGCGCGCACACGCGCATCTTCTAGTCTTTACTCCGGCGCGCACCCTCGTCTCTCTTCCCAAGCTGCTCGAACCTGACAGAGGGTGGAGGAGCCCCGGCACGCGCGCTTGCGCCTCTTCTCTCTCTTCTCCATGCCAGCGCCGCCGCAAACATGGTGCAGAAATCCCGCAACGGCGGGGTTTACCCAGGCCCGCAGACCGAGAAGAAGCTCAAAGTCGGCTTTGTGGGGCTCGAGGCGGCAGCGGCGGATTCGAGTCGTGATGGTGCTCTGCTCATCGCCGCCAGTGACGCGACCAAACGCGGCAGCATCCTGAGCAAGCAACGCTCTGGCATCGCGGGCAAGAAGCCGCCCAAACGCAACGCCTTCTACCGGCGCCTGCAGAATTTCCTCTACAATGTTCTGGAGAGGCCAAGAGGCTGGGCATTTATCTATCACGCTTATGTGTGAGTAACTCACATCTGTGATGCTGAAAAGCCAGATGTGTTTCTGTTTCCTTTATTACTCAATCCAGTTGGTTATATATCTCAGTGGTTATATCGAATAAGCAGTCAGGAAGCCTATTGTATTTACACGATCTTTTTTTTTACACTATTCTATCAGACGTCCTCTCACATGTGCGTATTTACTTCTTCATCTCGCATCTCTATGACTGGAATGTATCAAAATGGCTTTTGTACAAGTCCAAGATGCTGGACTGATTCGTTTTCTTCTGCGTCTAAGCATCAATCCTGTGTCCTCTTGCTTCTTCTTGATTCACGCCTACCAAGTTTAGATGTTTATTAGAAATAGTAAGATAGTGTACAGATTTATCCAGCGAAGGTATAGCTGGACAGTGATGGCTTCTGGATGTATGCTGCCTTTTTTATTGTTTTGAACGATTATGATTCCTGTCGGAGCACGTGACTGGCTTATTTTAAAAGGTTTCTTCTTGTTTTGTCAGCTGAATGTTCGGTTTACTGTAGGTTATGTCTATTTCACGGCTTTAAATGATCAATATAAATTCGATTGTTGTAGTGATAATCTTAGACAAAGACAAAGAGGCGTTGGAGTTACGCTGTGAACTGCGTATGAACAGGGGAACTGATATGTCGGCAATAGATTTCACTCATTCATGGCTACATGCGTGTTCCTGCTGGTGATTAATGGAAACGTTACTTTTTTTTCCAGAACGTATAGGCGCATGTTTACTACCCGCACAGCTTCAGCTCCAGGTGCTGACGTGACCTGTAATCAAATAAAAGATTTTATTTTGGGTGAAGCAATAACATGTCAGTCTTACGGTGCGGCACCACCCACCCTCACTACCCCCACCAACATCTCAAATCTGTTTGTTTTTATTCCCTGGATTGAGAGGATGCTCTGTGATCTGTCTCCTGCCAAGCCTTTCTGAGCTCAGGCATTTCAGCACCAGTCAGTCTTGGACAGCTCCACAAACAGCTGCTCAGACACCGGCTGCATGTCTAAGCGTACTACAGGTTCCATGCCTACAAAACTGATAAACATTAATGAGTTCTCAGTATTTACACATGTGGAAATCTTATGTTATCCAATAAACCTTTATAGAATCTTTACAGAACCTAATTGCCCTCAAGTATGACATTATACATGATACTATTTTTGGTTCTATACCAAAATCACATAACCAATTTGAATGTTTTAATAAGTTGCATGCACCGTAATTTTATGTTATGAAGAAGATACTAGCAACCTATAAATCACTATACAACAGAAATCAAACAAATGTATGAGCACCTTAATATCATTGTTTAACTTATAATCCAGTACTGTTACTTATTTTGGCTGATGCAGGATGTTACTGAGCTGAGGATTAATGGTCTTATTTCAAGATCCAATCATGGCAGTTTGGCTGTGCTGGGATTTTTAAAAAAAACATGACTTTTCTGGTCTCTGAGATAGACTCCAGCAGATCCCCGTGACCCTGATTGGGAATAAGCGGGTATTGACAATGGATGGATAGACGTTTTGGCCTGTAATTTAAACCTTAACCACCAAACAAAAACACCATTTATATAATGATTTATCTATTTATTATACTAAATTAACTCCAATAAAAGTGTAAGGGTGGATCGCCTGCGGTGGTTCAAGCTGTAGGATTGCTGAAGGACTAAAGAAACATTATAAGCAAAATGGTACATAAAACTGTACATTTCTTGTCTATTACCACCCACTGCCACTTATTATACCAATGACGGAAATATGCGCAGTTATAAGAGCTAAATATGTGGGCAAATCAGCAAATTACAGCTTCATCACACCCACTGTATAAACCAAGTGACCCTTAGCAAACCCCCTAATGTACACACATGTCGTCCTAAAGGTCTTGATCGCTATCAGCACCTCTGTGTCTTCAGGAACACCATATGGCCCTTTTATTACCCATTGTATATTTGGGGTAGGAAAGCAGAGGTCTGATCATTTTCAGCCTTACAAAAGTTTGCACTAAAGTAATAATATTACGCAAGGTATTAGAAAGTAACTGCGAAAAGGTTTTTAAATAAACACATATGAAGTAATGCAAAGTACATTTTATGCATTTTATGGTACAATAATACAAGGCAGCATGGTGGCTTAGTGGTTAGCACTGTTGCCTCATGGCAAATAGGCCCAGGTTCGAATCCTGGGTAGGGGCCCTTCTGTGTGAAATTTGCATGTGGGATTATTCCGGTTTTCCAAAAACATGTATGTTAGATTGATTGCTGATTCCAAATTGTCTATAGGAGTGAATGTGAGTAGCCCTGTGATGGACTGGTGAGCCCTCCTGTCTTTTGCCTTTTAAACACAGCTAGGGTAAACCCCAGCAGGTCCCTGTGACCCTGAATTAGGAAATAATAAAAAGAATAATAGCGCTTTGGACCAGCAGTAAATTGCTATAAATCCTAAAATCTTCTATATTAAATATGTCATAAATAATTTGGGCCTACAACGTTTTTATTGCAATGGTTTTATGCCCTGCATC
The DNA here is from genome assembly GCA_005784505.1 of Bagarius yarrelli. NCBI lineage: Eukaryota > Metazoa > Chordata > Actinopteri > Siluriformes > Sisoridae > Bagarius > Bagarius yarrelli. Next base: position 534,753 of record VCAZ01000007.1, read on the forward strand.
CATGTGTGACTCTAAATCTATCCTAGTTCATTTTTCCCTTCTTGTGTTTCTGTTATGAGCAGTATGTGCTGTCTTCAGCTCATTTTTAGGTATCTGTTTTCTACAAACACAAGATCATTTTGTAGTACAATCAAATTCTACAAAGCTTAGAAACGAATATCTAGCATACTAAACAGGTAACATACTATGTTCCCCTACCTTTAAATGTGACAATATGTCCACATTTGATGACACTATTTTTTTGTTATTCATTGTACATCCTTTTGTATACAGTATGTGCTATAAATTTACACACTTAATATATCCAATATATGATAAAGCATTGAGATTTCTCTTCACTGAAACTATTATGTTTCAGCATGGCAATGCCTCTGTGCACAAACATTCTGTGCTCCATGAAGACATGGAGGAACTAGACCTTTCTGCACAGAGCCCTGACCTCAACCCTATTGAACACCTTTGGGATGAACTGCAATGCTGCCTTCCTTAACCTACATTATTGCCTGATCTCACTAATCATTTTGTGGCTGAATAAGCAAGTCCATACAGCCACACTTCCAGTCCGGTAGAAAGCATTTTCTAAAGTGTGCAGGTTATTGCAGACGTTTAAGTAAGAATAAAACTGTATTTTTGTAATGTATGTATTTCTGCACATATTTAAAGAAATACATTAATTTAGAAAAAGTATTTAAACACCACAAACAACATAAATCTTTGTGATGGTAATTACAGCCTCAAAAGTAATTGTGTCCAATTTTGGCCTATTTTTGCAATAAATTCTGTAGTCTGGTTTATGCCTATAATAGACCTTTATTTTAAAACTCCTCTATCGGATTAAATTAGGGGATTGACTGATCCATGCAAGTACTGTTTGAGTTATATTGGCTTTATCTTTGGGGTGCCTTGTTGAAACATTCCCTTGCTCCCTATAGTCAGTCTTTTTATGAAGCCTTCATTTATGAATGGATAAATGGATGGATGGATGGATGAATGGATAGATGTCTTCATATAGCACAGTGCTATGACATGCTTCTCTTCATTTTTTTACTCTTATGATTATATGCAAATCTCTTCTTTATTCCATAGAGGTTTTATTATTTTGTTTTTGTTGTGTTATTTTACATTCTCATGTGAGGTACAGAAATGAAAACATTGTGGTGCATTTTGCTTCATATATTCTGTTTATCAATTATTCTGCTGTTTTCTGGTCATTCTGTAGCTATATTGGATTAGATGCTGACATCTCTTACCTACCATTACACTTAACGTGTATTAGGAACATCTCTAAACTGTACAGATACCCATTCATTCATCAGCCAATCAGGTGGCAGCAGCGCACAGCATAGATTTATGCAGCTCCAGGAAGTAGGTTTGAATCAACCAACAAAATAGAGAGAAAATGTAATTCTGTGATTTTGACTATTGTATAAATGTTGTAACCAGATTGGTGGGTTGTGTATTCCTAAAACTGCTGATCCTCTGGGATGTATAGCACAGCAATCTCTACATTTTTCTCAGAATGGTGCAATAAAGAATTAACTGGGGAGCTGCAATTTTGCAACAGAAAAGCCTGCTAAAAAGAGAGAGGCCAAAAAAAGACAGAATAGATTCGCCTCCCTTAGATAACCTTTTTTTTTTTTTAGAAGAATTTGGTGTAATAAGCATAAAACCACAACCTGACTTGTGTCAATTGTTCAGGCTGGTGAAGCTGGTGTAACAATGTGAGGATTGATCTCCTGAGCACAATTTGGGCTCATTAATACTAAACAGTCAAGGTTTGATTGCCATACTCTTTTAAAGTGCTGTTGCTGATCATGTGCATTCTATCGTGGCCACAATGCATAATCTCCTAATGGCTACTTTCAGCATTATTAATGTACAAAGCAAAAGTCAACTCAAACTGGTTTCAGAACCATAACAGTTAATTCAGTGCTCTTCGCTGGCCTTCCCACTCACCAAATCTGTATCCAGTAAAACACGTTTGTGATGTAGGAGAACAGAAAATGTGCTAGTGCACCTAAAAAAATCTGCAGAAATTCAGTGATGGAACAAGATGGACCAGAATCTTAAATAATATATCTTGGTAAATGTACAGTATGTCATGAAGACATGAAACAAAAGAAGGCTTCATCCAGTACTAGTATAGTGTCCCTCTAAAGTGCTAAGTGAGTGTGAATTACATGGTAATTTCTTGCATGTCCAGGGATGATTAGTTACAGTTCCATGAATCCTCCACCTGCCTGATATAAAACCAAAAGAAATGACAGGCTACGCTTAATAGGTTTTTGCACAAGCTGTGGCTCCTTCATTCTAGGATCTTGATCTTACAAACGTATTCTTGATCTTACAATCCTATTTTTAGCAGCATTTATATTTACATTTACAGCATTTGGCAGACGCTCTTATCCAGAGCGACTTACATTAAACATATGTATACAACTGAGCAATTAGGGGTTAAGGGCCTTGCTCAGGGACCCAGCAGTGGTGGCTTGGTGAAGCTGGGAATCGAATCCACAACCTTGAGGTTGGCAGTCCAACACCTTAACCATGAGCCACCACTTCCCCATACTATATCAGTAGTATTAGTAGTACTTCCCCATATTATATCTATTATATCTACAACTTCATTCATATTATGTAACCTACATGTATGAATATGTTTATATGCAGTGTTTATATGTAATTGTTTATAGTATTTATGTAGTGTTTATATGTAATATTTTGCTACAGCTTTTCCATCTGAGTGTAACTTTAATAAAGATATATGAACTGGAAATATAGTAAAATAACAAAACCAAATAGGGAGTCAATAATTCTATTAAGTACTGGTACAATTGCTTTTCTGTAGGTTTATCCTTCAGAACTCGTGCTTGTTGTTTTTCCAAATGGCTGGTGCATGGCAATTAGCAGTTAAATAAAGCAAAACCAAAATAGTGCATTCATGCATTTGAATTTGGTTTAATAGTGAATCGATTTAACCTAATTTGTGTTTTTCTTAACTAAAACGAACAGGAATGAATTTAGTGAACACTGGCGAGCAGAAGTGAAGACTTGGGCAGATCTTCATTAGCTCTACAGCAAATGTGCTGATGCTTACTAAATTATTTATTCCTTCAGTCCTCCTCAGTACCTGTTTTTTTTCTGGTCCGGATCAGGATCCTGTTTCAGGAGCAGTGGTGGGAGTATGTATAAAATATATTGAAGGGGGAACCATGGACACATTCACAATCTACAATCCAACATATTACCCAGCAAGATGATACCGTACATGAGACTTTCTCTAAGACTGCGGGAATTAAATTTTTGAACTATAATTTTAATAAATGTTAAATTTCATAATGGTTGTTATTATATTATTTCCCTATACAATAAAACTACTAACTTTTTACGACAAGCAGCAGTGCAGAGTCAAGCAAACTCCTTTACATTCTCAGTAGACATGATTGTAAATTTTTATGCTGTTCCAAACCACTTAGGTGTTGATAAGATTTACTACGTTCATCAGCAATTCAGTCACGGTTGCAGTGTATATTCAAAGATTGAAAGCCCAAAAGGGTTTTTGAATACAGAATATTCCAGCAGGCTATAATATGGCTCTGTAGCTCCCAGTGTTTTTCTGGAGAAAATGGCACAGCAGAGTTATCTTGTCTCTCGCTAACTTGCGTTGCATTTGCAATATTTTGGTGGCTCAGTGATTTAAGTGTTGGACTGGTAATTGATAGATTGGGGTTCCATTCCCAGAACTAATAAATTACCACTGTTGGGCCCCTAAACAAGGCCCTTAACCTCTAATTACTCAGTTGTATAAAAGAGACAAATGTAAGTCGCTCTGGATAAGGGCGTCTACCAAATGTTGTAAATGTTATGTAAATGTAATATTATGCAGACACCCATATTCCAAGGTTACATTTATCTATTTACACAATAAAGCAGTGCTGAGGGGCACAGCAGTGGTATCTTGGTGGTCAGGGAATTCAAACTCATAAGCTATTGATCGTCCATTTAACACCTTAACCACTAAAATATCACTCACCTATTTAAAGTGCTATCACTTTCACTTTAAAGGGGTTTTCACACTTGTCACATGGTTCACACAGGAGCATGTGCCCTTTACAGTTACTGGCTGCATGATCGTTACAGGCTTAATATTGAAGCCCCTACAGACAACTCAGGGGTATGTGTGTGTGTGTGTGTGTGTAAGTGTAAATGAGTTTGCATATACCGTATATGCAAGGATTAAATGATAAGGAGGCAACAGCGTCCATGTATTTTCTAAACATCAAGCATGATAACTAGCCTCTAGAGATCAACACTTTGCCATCTGTCTTGCAATAGCGCAAACTGCCAAAGCTGGGCTGAGCTAAAACACTAACACAGACTCATCTAGGAAAACCCTGAGTCATACTGAGAGGTCCATGGGCCACTAGTCTGCCAAAAATTCTTCATAAAAAGATTAGATTTTCTGGTCAAATTGTAAATGATTTATTTTAGCCGAAACCACTGCTCTGGGTTAATCGATGTATACTAAGATAAGAAGCAATACATATCTTATTAGTGAAAAAACCAACAGTGGACAATGCTGTCCTTATTTACAACAGTGTTTGATTTATGGTGTGCAATAGTAGTGTGCCATGTTGGGTTTTTTTTACCCAAAGTCTACATTCATCCTTTAGATTTAATGGCAAGTGGACCTACACATTCCGATGCCTCTGAAGGTTCATTTAATTAGTTGTAGGTTGTAAATTCTGCCCATGCCATCAGAAGAGACTTATGGCTTATCCTATGGATTGCTTGAGATCGATGGAACATATCTTGTAAGATTATAACCTTCTGCTAATACATTGAATCAAATCACATCCAGAGCGCCTTTATAACTGTCTGTAAAATTTCGTTCATTGTTCCTAGCAACTTTAATGCTGTTACCAGATGACAGGTATTCCTTCGCGCTTTTTCTCTTAGTACTTTTACTTTCCAATTTGTGATGTAATGTTGTACTTGTTGTTATAATCTATGTCGAATATTCATGACTGCAGACCCATAACAGTTTTTTTACTGTTGCTATGTTTGTGTACTTTGGACTATCTTCATAAAGCCTAGGGCAAGTGCTCATTATACAATATCTTACAGCAGACTACATTCCCTCTTTCTTTATTTTTAGTTTATTTCGTTGTCTTTCTGTAAGTTGGCAGGTTATAAGCACCGCAACAGCAGTGGACACCAAGATGCTGACACTGAGATGCTGACATTGTCTACAAAATGCATGCAAGCATTAGGCTAAGTGTCAAGCGTGGCAGCTAACATTAGCTCTTTGTGTAACACTTGGCTAAAAAGGGCAACACTGAGCTAACTACTCATCATCAATCCATGTTGTTGGCCTGTGTCTCAGTAACGTCCTCTACCAATGCTATTGAAATAAATCCAAGGTGGATATACAGCTGGCTAAAAAAGTTCGGTAGATACATAAGCAGGATGAGGAAAAAGATTAATGGCTGTCCCCTGTCTCTGGATGGATTTATAGCTGTCTTCTTTGCCCTGAGTGTTCAGCCCATCTAGATTTTTTTGGAAAAGATTTGGTCAGTGGATGTAATTAATCTAGTTATTATAAGCCAATGTATTTGTCTAAAGCTTATAATTCTGCCACTTCATTTAACTGTAACTTTATTTCTTATGAACAGATTCTACCACATTAGAAAGCTCTACAAAGACATGGTGCGTCTCAACCAAACTGTATAAATTTTTAGAATAAACTGAAACACTGACGATACCTCAGACCCCCGTCATCTTACAGTGAAAATTCCTTCTTTGTAGACTTTGTAGACAAATTAGAACATTCCCAGCGCTATGCCCACAAATCTGTTGTATCCACATCCATTTTTAGACATGTTAAGGCTATTTTCGAACCAAGAGTGAGACTATCCCAATTCTTTTGTCCATTTTTTGTTCTAAAAACATGGACAACTAATTTAATGCTTCTTACATACAGTACATAACCAATGTTCTGGACATGTTCTGGATATTGGACAGTGCATGATTTCTCAGCATACTCATGCATGAATTTTTTTGGATAACACTGTATTATAAATATAAATATCTTCTGGTTATACAGCTGTTTTTTTACATTGCTGCCAATGATATCATTAAAACAGAATGTAGTTGCAGAAGTTTGGTGTTGGACAGGAATCTGCTCACCTTAGCTTGCTCTGTTCTTTTTTATTTAGATTTTCTGGTAAGTGACATTATAGAAACTTTAAAATATGATGATGGAAATGAAAAATGTGTAACTCCAAAATCAACCAACAGAAATAAAAATGTCACGCTTTGGATTTCGGAGAATAGACTATTGACAAGGAGATATCAAAAGGTTTCGAGACACGGCAATAGATGGCAGCGCAAAGATACAATCAAGGCTGTGCTCTCTATGACTGTGCATGCAGCCTTGTGCTGCCATCTGTTGGAATGTCTCAAAACTTTCTGATACCCCCTTGTACAGTATATATCCTATTTTCCCTGTAAGTGTGTACCAAGCACAGCAAAGAAATACTAGTGTGCTTTAATGATGAGATGCAACTGACTCAAAAGTTTGGTCAGATAGCTTTAGGCAGGATGACCCCAGTGTCACCTGACCACCCACAAGATGAGATTTGCCAATGCAAGCAGTTCCCAGAGTTTTTCTACAAAAGTGACTGCTAAAAATATTATTATTTACTATTTATTTATTAGGTAATTGCAAGGATTTTGTAGTGTCCCATAATCGCTGCAACATAGATCGTTAACAATAGTGTAAACATGCTGTTATCTAGTGAAACCTGAAGAAAATTAAGCACCTTAAAACCAGGTAATACACAAATCTGCCCAATGAGGCATGCACATACAAGCAGACACCAAAGTCTTGCCTGTCGTTTTGGTGTATGATTATTTCCGAATACTGTTTGGTCTAGAAAGACTCAGTCATAGAAAAGTGAAAGAGTATAATAGATTTGGAGGCAAGATATCGGCGCTCCTGCTTTAGTAGTGGATCGATCTTTACCAGGGAAAACCGCAGTCCACAAGGGGTGTATTTGGCAAAGATGTCTATTAGTGCACTGTCAGTGTGCAGACACCGCTACCACCGACATACAGTGTGTGCCCTATCAGCAATTAAATCACCGCATTGCTGTATAGCCCCAGCAGATAAGCTGGAAGCGTTCCATCTAGATAGATTCAGTGTAAGGTTGAGAAGGCTTCTCAAGCTTGATGGTCAATAATATTGCCCATCATGGTATTGTAATAGTAATCCCACATGTCTCATAAAAAAAAGTTATCTCTTGCAATGAGTGCGACAGTGCCAATGAACTTTTATCAGTTCAATCTAGTTAATTTAGGTGTTCTGAAGGAGCACAGCTTCTGTGCTTCTGTGACACTACATTGCCCCCGGCCTCTAAAGGACACATCTGTGGTGCAACACTCCCAAGTGGACCCTTTGTGTTGGTATTACCAGCAAACCAGTGACAGGATTTTTTTTTTGAATGCTTTGATATGCAGATGATTCTCTCTATCGCTATTGGTCAGGGTAGGTAAAACAGAACATCTTTTGAGACTAGCACCTTTAAAATGTATCATACAGCGCATACACACTATTTTTTTTACCTATTTTTGGGGCATTTTGTAACCTTTATTAATAGGATAGAAGTGAAACAGGAAGGGGGTGGATTCCAAGTCGAAATCAAACCCTGGTTACCCAGAGCGCAATGTACATGCCAGCGCCTTAATCCACCACACCACGGTGCGTGGCGAGAGCATACACACTTAACGGTACAGTGCATAGATCACACTTGTCTTTCCAGAACATCCTACAGATGCTTGATCAGATTGAGATCCCTCTGCTGAAAGGGAGGCCAGATTATCTTTTTTAAAGCGTTATCTTGCTAAAAGTGGCCACTGTCTTCAGGGAATACCATTGTCAAGAAGGGTTATACTTGCTCTGCAACAATATTAAGATAAATGGTATGCATCAGAAAGTGACATTCAGATTAATGTCAGGATTTTCCAGGTTTCCTAGCAAAACATTACCAAGAGCATTACACTTCCTTTGCTAGCTCAGAGGACAAGGGTAGCATGGGCAGTAGGACTAACTTTGCAGCTCCTTACAACAAACTGCGACACACTGTGTGTTTTAACACTTTTTTTTCTCTCCAGAGACTGCTGTGTGCGAAAATCCCAGGAGATCAGCAGTTTTTGAAATACTTAAATCAGCCCATCTGGCACTATCATAAAAAAATCACAGTATTAGCCCCATTCGGATGTTTAATGTTTGAGCATTAACTGTCGCAAATGACAGAAGTTTGCAGATTTTAATAAGATCACTGCATGATTGTTAACGTGCCCAGGTGTTCCTATTGCAGTGGAAGTTAAGGCTATACTATACATCAATACATACTATTTATGCATCATTTGCTTTAGCAAACAAGAAGAGAAAGTCTAATTGATTGTAATGACATGATTTATTTGCCTGTTTTCCTCAATGTTTGTTCAGCTTTATGTGTAGAACCGTACACAAACCATTATTTCCCTCCATGTTTCTACATTAGAGATAGACACTGAATACTGGGTAAACATATTGCAGCTACAAAAGCGACCGAATGGTTTTTTTTTTCTTTTTAAATTCGTTTATGTGGAACAAACAAACAGTATTTTTAGGTATATAACCGGGCAACTATCCAGTTTTTGTGTCATACTGTCTGACATTGTAAATGCACACTTTGGGTTAAAATGATACCGAGAGGGATTTTTTAAATAAAAGATCTGTGTATAAATAGTCAAGGTGTTCTCCAGAGACATCTCTCAACTTCAGGGACAGCTTTGGGGTCACAGTCTCTGCGGGTTTTTCCACATCACCTGCAGTGAAAGTGTAAACTTCAGAGATTTATGAGTTTATGGGGTCTGATGTATTTGTGCTGTGTCTATACAAATCTATAGGATAAAAAAGATTTATTTATTATTGTGTGTATTTAAAAAGCTATGCTGCGGAAGCTATAATGTGGTGTATACATGTAGATAGTTGTATGCAGTTTGGTGGTAGATCTAACCCAGCAGGGGTAAAAATGTTTATATTATCTTTCGTTTAAAGTTTTGACAAAGTTTTGACAGTGAAAACTGAGTTTATTCCAGCTGTCGTTGGGTAAAAGGCAGCGGTAAACACTGGACAGGTCACCAGTCCATTACAGGGCCACATAAAGACACACAACCACACACACTTACTCCTATAGGCAATTTAGAATCACTAGTTAATCTAACATACATGTTTTTGGACTGTGGGAGGTACCCGGAGTAAACACAGGGAGAACATACAAACTCCACACAAAAAAACCCTGCAGCTAACCCTTAAGCTACCATGCTGCCCCTTTTTTTTGTTTTATTTCATTGAGTTTTATTTACTTCATTTTTTTCAGTGGCTTAATATTGACATTTTTTTCTGGTGGATTTTTATTTCCCACATTACTAATGTTAAATACACAAATCATCCCACAAATTATCCATTTCACATCATGTTCACAAAGTACTCTGACCTTCAACACAGGATATTTATGCTGTTTTTCTTTACACAAGTTGGAAAAATACTTTAAAATCTTTGAGCTTTAACTGTTCAAAATAATTTGGAATTAGATGTAATTAGTCAGATCTGATAAAGACTGAGCCAACTCCAGACCTTTAGTTCACGACTCAACAGCAGACAAATAGGAAAATATAAGTGTAAGTATACTGTAGGGCTGTGTGTGTGTGTGTGTGTGTGTGTGTGTGTGTGTGTGGTGTGTTGTGTGTGTGTGTGTGTGTGTGTGTGCATGACGGAGAAGAAGAAATGTGATTAGAAATGCGGTTGGCATTTTGATTTCATTCTGTAAATGTGAGTGCCAATCAATTACTACAGCAGAAACTCATTAAAATGAAAAGAGTCCAAAGACACTAAAGAGTGAGCACAGCATTTCCACTGTGAACACACGCATCATCACACTCTTATTTAGGGCTGAGAGCAAAAGTATAGTACACACTCGAATAACCGCACGGCAGGAGGAACCGAGTGGTGTGTCACATCAAAACTTCACTTCACATTTCAGACAGGAAACTGTTCCAAGCACAGCTATTAAAGCATTAGTTAAATAATAATAATGGAGAATGTTTTTATTACATTCATGCTAGCAAATTTGTTATAATATTCGGAATAGAGAAACTATTTTTTAGTAAGCAAGGTAAGATAAATATGTATAGAATCTTTCTAAACTCACCTAAACATTGTAAACATGAACTGTTTAATTTAGAGGCTCATGTGGTAGCACAGTGGTTTAGGTGTTGGACTGCTAATTGGAAGATCAGGGTTTAATTACCAGCGCCACCAATTTACCACTGTCGGGCCCCTGAGTTTAGGTTCGAAATATTAATATAAAGTCTTTTTGCACATTCTCTCAGTTATTTAGCTTTTATGACACTGTCAGAATGTCTAAAACATTTTTTTAGTGTATTCGAATCATAAATGTCTAGATATTTGAATACATTTACATTTCTGGTATATGTCAGACACCTGTATTTAGACCAACTTACATTTTATTACTACAATATTCACAATAAGTAGTAATATTCACAATATTACTACTATTACTACTAATAGTAGTAATAATATTACTATTATTACTACTACTAATACTACTACTATTACTACTACTACTAATAATAATAATATAGTAACAATAATAATAATAATAATAATAACAATGTTACTACCACTACTACTACTACTACTACTAACTAATAATAATAATAATAATAATAATAATTAATAGTACTATTACTACTACTACTACTTTATTAGACATTTTGTCAGTAGTGCTGGAGGTTCGGTCTCATTCATAGAAAGGAAAGTTCATTGAGAAAAAAAGATTTAATCCGGGATATATCAGCCGTGGTTAATAAAGTTACACAGCTGGTAGACAGAAACAGTGGATAGTGATAAAGGACATGTGAAGCATTCCTATCTCCGTGTCTCCATAGCCACTGACCTGGTTGATTGTTTCATTTGTCTTCTACACTCTAGACACGATTGAAGTGCAGCTGCTCAGAGCATTTGGTCTCCAACACATATTAGCCATCCGTTTCTGAAGTTTCATTAAACAACTAAACACACACACACACACTACGTCAGTGCTGACTCTAGAACTGCATTAAGTTTAAGGGAGACTAATTTAAGGTGGTTGCAAATGGCACTTAAAAACAGAGAGTAAATGTCTGGGAAAATGGTGTGAATCTGAATGCGTGATCATGCTGAGAGTAAACAACAACAACAACAACAACAACATGAATTTGTAGAGTGTACACCGACAAACATTTGACCTTTCTGTGTAAAGGTTTCTATTTTTATATATACAGTGGTCCCTTGAGTTATGGGTTTCATTTATTCTGTAATGGAGCTCATAACTCAAATTACCCAAATGTCAAATCAATTTTCCTCATACAAATAAATAGAAATTCCATTAATCTGTTCCGGGTCCCCCAAAAAACACCGCAATTTTTTTTTGTTTTTAAATAAGAACAAATTACTGCAAATTAGGAATGTACTGCAATAATTGGTTTGTATTTACAGCATTTACCTTAAAAATTAGGCGACTCCTGTGAAACACAGGATGCTGGGCCGATGTTACGGCATTTACTGTGGCGTTTGCTAGTGGTTGAGTGTCTGAAGCTTGCTCAAAGCAAAAAATCGACCGATATACGGCTCGTATCTCGAAAAACTTCTTAGTTGGGACACTCGTAAGTCAAGCACATATACTAAAATTGGAATGATACAGATGAGATTAGCATGGCCCCTGCGCAAGGATGACATGCAAAATCGTGAAGCGTAAGTCAAGCTACTACTGTACTGGTTAACCACACACAATAAAAGGGGCTACAACTTTCTGCGATTATGTTAATAATCTTATGTTACTGATCATAGAAAGACATAATGGCTTATTGGTTTAAATGACTGGGAGAAATGACTGCTATTTGGAAGATTAGGGTTCAATTCCCAGCCCCCACCAAGTTTCCACTGCCGGGCCTCTAAACAAGGCCCTTAACCCAAAATTGCAAAAATTGTTAAAAAAAAGAGAGAAATGTAGTCAGTCACTCTGCCAAATGTCGTAAATGTTTATCCTTTCATGTTTCCAGTGATTTGGATGTTTTCTCTGGTTTTCTACCCCAGTCTAAAGACGATCTAAACTAGCATCTGTAAATTCTTGGTAGCGTCTATGTCTAGCACTTTACCCCCTGCCATGTGTCCTGAGTCTCTTGATATAGAATCCAGGAGTCAGGCAACCCTGTGTAAGATAAATGCTCCAGAAAATAGATGGACATCTACCTTTCTTTACACCTTCCCTGATCTCCTTGATGTCCATAACGCAAGCTTGCACTTCTCCTCTCCCTACCCTATATCATTAATCCTACTTCTGTTTCACTTCTCACTCGGCTCAGTCTTTCTCTTGTTCAACTCTTATTCCCTCTCTTCTCCCTGGGCACTGCGATCTATCTCAGCTTTAGCTGAGTAAGGATTGCTTTTTCCACCCTGTCTGGTCACATTAGTTTAGGCTGGGGGAATAGGGAGAGTCTCATCGGGGCAGGCAGGACAACGCAGGAGAGGTGGAAAATGTTGCGTGTGTTTGGTTGTTAGATATTTATCAGTATAAATGGCATAAATCATCATACAGCATTCTGATACAATATGCTTTTAATTAAATAATAAATTAGCAGACGTTTACGATGCTCTTTTAGTGGTAATCAATAATGCCTGCTTACACCAGCTATCAGATTCTTTCCATCTCTGAGAAAAGAAAGGATTGATAGCAGTAAGTCACTAGGACATGATTAAGGCTGTGATCACAGTAACCTTCATAGATACAGCTTTTAAAGTAGGTCATTACTATTAAGGATCTCATAGGGCTCTCAATTAGGAAACATTATTTGTTGTCATGTGTTGATCAGAAATTCCAAACAAATACACCACACAAAACATGAAAAAAGGAGGAAAATAAGTATACTTAAAGACCTGCTGTGCATTCGAAAAATAGTGATGCTTGTCGCTTTATTTCAATTAATTGTTAGATTTTCTCTTTGGTGTACATTGCTATTGTAAGGTTTATTATATAATAAATTATTAATCCAGATCAGCTACTCTGGCATTTTATATATATTGTAATCATACAAATATAAAAGTTTTATTGATTTAAATGAAATACTGCTGGTTTTTCACCATATTTCCTGCCTCAAACTATAAAGCTCTTTATATGGAAAAATCCAAATGAAAATGCAAATATCAAGTCTTAATTCAATATTACTGCCAGTACAAGTTTCTGTTTCCATAGCAATGGGAAGCAAATGTTCAGTACATTTCATCTATGATCATTTTTCAATCTTGAAAACAAGAAAGACCTAACCTGAACAATGTCCATCAGGCTCAAACTGTAATATTAAACACTGGGCCTTTTTTTCTTCTTGCTGATATTCTGATAGGAGTATTTGCTTCAGCTAACCAAACCGATTCAGAAACTCATACAGCCATAATCAGTCCTAAATTGGGTCATGCTAGATTGAATATAACTTTTTCAGTATTTTATTAGAGTGTTATTTCTTGTACAAACATACAAATTGAGGCTAATGCTGTGGGAAAGTAGTAGCTTAATGGTTAAGGTGTTTGACTGCTAACTGGAAGATTGGGGTTCGATTCGCAGCACCACCAAGTTGCCACTGTGGGCCCTTAAGCAGGACCTTAACCCTCAATTGCTCAGTTGTATAAAAAAACAGATAAATGTAAGTCACTCGGGATAAGAGCGTCTGCCGAATGCGGTAAATGTAAATGTAATGTAATGCCCATGTACAAATATATACTGTGTAGGAAGTGGTAGCTCATAATGTTGGTTCGATTCACCACCAAGCTGCCACTGCTGGGCCTCTGAGCAAGGCCCCTAACCCTCAAGTGCTCAGATGTATGAAAAAATGGAATGAATGTAAGCAGCTCTGGCTAGGAGTAATTTATAACAGTTTTAAACTGGAAAATATGAACCGTTCCCTAACGAGTGTTTCCACAATGATTGTGTATTCAGAAGTCGGAGAAGCTACAATCACTTTTTGTGTTTAAACTCCTCAGGTGTAATGCTATAGTGTCCATAATACTTCAGTATATTAAATGTAATAATCTTTTATTACATTATATATAAATATATGTATATGAAGACAGTATAGATGTGTATGAAGATATTACAAATGTAGCTCATTTTTACATATACATTAACAAGCATTTGTCAAAACTTGTGATTTTCACTTTTAACAGCTACAGGAGTGAAATATGTGTCCTTTCCCCTCGCTGTGTCTCCTGGACTATTGACCGTTGTCTCTTGTTTTGGATCGAAGGTTGGAATGGTCATCTAATCTGCTGGGCAGCGTGTCTGTTTGCAGGACCAGAGCACAAAGGGCTTTACATCTTTGTTCAGTAACATGAGCCATACAAAGCCAAAATACAAGGCCAAATGCTAAAAGCTGTTGTAGAAACACCTCAGCAAAGGTAGATTATTTGATTAGAGAAAAAGCATACAATTCACACTGAGAGGAGTGAAAGTCATATCAGATGGCCAGGTTGCATTTAAGGTCTCTGCTGTATCTGATAGCATGTGCTTTTGTGTAATATTTGAGATATTGTTTTCAGTATAAATGTATAAATGTTACCCCACAGAGAATTTTTAAGAAGCGCGTGTTGTGAGAATATGCAGAGTTAAATCCAATTAAAAACATTATTTAAAAAAAATACTATTTAAACATATTAAGCCACAAATAATTTTGTTATGGCAAAAATTAATAATTTTTTTTATCATTGATTACCCGATTTTGTCCACATGTGACTAAAAAAAGATATGAAAATTGTTTCATTCAATTTACCAGGCTACAAATACTGTATGTATCTGTATAAGCTGCATTTCATCTATGTGTACATTCGTTTTTTGAGTGTGTGTACTATATGTTTGCATTTCTTTATGAGTGTGTTTTGTTGGCATGTATTGTTCCTCCACTTTGAGCTTTTTGAAACATGATAGTTAGTCGTTTGTACAAAAGCATATTTGGCTCTGGCGAATGAAGGTACACAGGACTACAGTATTGACCTCCCTGTAATTCAGAAAGCAGTATTAACTATTTGTGTACAATTTCTCATATGCATAAAAGAAGTAAAGGCTCTGATTGTGTGTAATCAGCTGCCCAGTAACAATGCATGAAGGCAGTGTGTTCTAATCTTTAAAGGTCCCAGTTAGGAACTGTTGTGTGATTGGGAGGATCTAACTGGTTCTAGCTATTTTCTAAATGTTGAAAAATGTTATTTTTGTATATTTTTTAAAATACGTTTTTAAAAATGTATGTTTTTTAAAAAATATTTTAATTGGCCAGTACTTACAGAATAGCCAAGATCTTACTTAACTACAGGACAATATTCAAAGGTGCATGAGGTCTTGAATTTTTGGCACCCTAGGTGAAATTAACATGTCACCTCAACGGTAAAAGCAACCTCTTTCTAATAACATCGGTTGCTATTACCAAGGAGAAATAATAATAATAATAATACTCCCTGTGCGGCAGGGTGGGGGTATGCTCCTTGGTGCCCCTGCAGCTGGTGAAGCCCTAAGCGGATGTTTAAATGTTTTTCCCTCACAATGTCAATGCTGTGATAGATCAAATGGCCCATACAACTGCCAAGCTACCACCCTTGGGTCCTTCGAAAAGGCAATTAACCAGCTGTACCATGGCTGACCCTACACTTTGACTGGGGTTTGTAAAGAAAAAAACAGTTAGGTAGAATAGTAACGAGTGTAAGAGGGGGTAAGTGTTTACATGTGCCTCCTCTGTGTGACTCTTTAAAGATACTTGTTCACAACCAACTAGAGATGACAAATCTGAAATATTTCCAGATTCGAATCCTTCTGAATCACTCACTGAACGGCTCCAAGTCTATGAGTCTTTTGAGTCACTTAAATCAATAGGGATTTTGACTGTTTTTGCCATGGTCCTTCCACTTTAGAGCAAATCCCAAGAATCCACAGAATCCTTAGACTCGCGAATCTCACACACTCACTGATTCCCTACATGCTATAACTCCGGCAGATCCGCTGAATCCCATGGTTCAGACAAACCAGGTAAATTAGTACCCTGTAGTCTCTTATGTTTCTGACCAAGCTTCTGGTTCCCACAGTTACTAGCTAACAACTGCTTAGAATAATTAATTTTAAGGTTTTTTCATCTAAAGTAAAGCCAATTGAGGGAGTTAAGAGAAGGATTCATGATTCCCGAATCATATAAAGGATTGAGTTCTTTAACCTGAGAAATCTCTACAACCAGCTTGTACTGCTGTCATTGCAGAAGAAATAGTGTATGCCATCCATTTCAAGCAGAGACTCTGCCTCCTCGGCTTCTGACTATATTGAAGACCTGACCTGGATCCTAAACCGCCGTATGACAGAGCAATCACTTTTTTTCTTCGCCAATAAGGAGCTGTGCTTTTACTTTTGACTGTAGTTGTAATTACAGTATAATCATATTCAGGTCACAAGTATAGTTTTTACTCAGCTGACACATATTCTTTGCATTATGGGTACTAATGTATTAGTACAAAATGCTCATACACACAAAACAAATGTTTTTTTTTATATTATTTTGACATTTCTTACAAAACATTCACATAATCTGCTCTGGTTAATGTTTTACAGATAAAATTAAATCTTTGTATCACAGAGATTAAATCTCGGTCCTGTCGATTGTGCTAGTGTGTAACCTGATAATTAAGGTGGAGATTATGGCATTCGTGTGAATACACTGCATTGTCCTTTTCATTTGGATGAGTTCACAGGAGAATGGAGAAGAAGCAGAGAGCCTGATATCCTGCAATGGATCTTATGTCTTTTATCATTACTCTTGCAATGACTAGCTCAGCACTTTTGTCTGAATCTTGTTGCATCTCTTAGGAAATCTTACTAACTGCAGCAAGCCTCCTGCTGTGCAAAAAAGCTATTTAGCCCATTTGTAGAGACTTGAAAATAAGAGGCTAAAGTATTATGTTTAATTATGTGTGGGTCTGTAAAATTATAGCACGTGTTCTCTGCTGGCCTAAACACTATCTGCATGCTGAGCTACATTTACAAATATAAATTCTAATATTTGTTCCATTTAATTATATTAATTTATAACAGTTCATTCTCTTCATTTAGTAGTGTTTCTCTTGCTGCACTGCTTCCAGTATGTGGATGTTAGATTTTTTTTGTCCAATCAGATTTCAGTTGCTATGTGCTGCCATGTCAATCTATTCTGCCCAAAGCCTTTAGAATCAGTAGTGCTGGCTAATGTTATTTAGCAGCGGAATATTGCTAATTGGTTAAAGACTAATTTTCTTTAACCAATCAGATTTAAATCTCCAGAGCACAATGATGTCAGAATTATTTTGTCCTTTGATTGGTTAATCAGAGTAAAACTGTTACAGCCAAGTTCAACTACCGAAATGGTCTGTACGGGTGAATTATAATGTTTCCGCCCACACTGGCTGACAGAGGAAATGAAATTGACTCGGTCATACTCAAAAATACGCTTTTATGGCAGACTTTTCCAGAAAAAATACTTTGTGAAAACAGGTCAGCTTACCGTGAAGCTATAACCAGCTTCTCTCAGCCTGGTTAAGAGTTTCCAGTCCAGTGGCTATGAACGGTGACGCTGGCTTACAGCCTTTAAATGTATTATATATTATATTTATATAGCTAATGTTTTTGTCATGTTATTAGATAAATACTAATTCTAAACTGCCCCAGATGATGTATGTGGCACAGTTGCGATTGTAGTGTGTTGTGTTAACAGGGTTTCTTGCAAAAATGGTTTTCATCCTTAATAGATGAAATGTCACTTTCTCTGTAATGCCACGACGTGTTATAATGCATTTCTGTATAGTATCCTGATGTGATAGTGGTGGTACTAAGTGGTGTTTGGCCCAGGTACCAAATGCACCGCCTGCCACTGGATTCTGTATGTGACAAATAAACATTGACTTTGAATACTTCCCTGCCCAGTCTCCTAGAACTATTAGACCCTCTGAACTTGGTCTTTTAATCATCCCTTGTTTTCAGTTCATTGTAGGTGAAACATTATTTAGTGTTAATGCTGCAAAATTATGGGACTTATCACCAGTTAATATCCATCCCATCCTATCTTTGTCACCTTTCAAGAGTCAGTTATTCACATACCTGTTTAATATGTATTTTAGATAATGACTGTATGTTTTATATGTGCATATATTGTTTGTGTGGATGTGTAAATCTACTATGAATATGTCAAGCTACAAAAGGGATTTATATAAATAGAACTTTTTTTTCTTCTTCTTCTTCTAAGATTTTTTATATAAAAAGGCTGTTTTTTTTTCTCTTTCAGTTTTTTGCTGGTGTTTTCCTGCCTGGTCCTGTCTGTGTTTTCAACCATCAAGGAGTATGAAAAGAGCTCAGAGGATGCCTTGTACATACTGGTATGGAATCTGGTTGAATAAGAGATAATGGTAGTCAACATTTTTCTAATAAATAGATAAAACTGAAATAAATATAAAACATATGGCCAAAAATGGACACTGGTAGGCAGGTGCCACTATATTTTGTCCATATACTGTAGACTGACTGAAAAGTTTATTAAGCAAAAACTGATCATTAGTTTCCTGTTTTTGGCTGTTCGGATAAATACCTGAGCTAGTTTTCTGTTTTTGTGGGCTATACACAAAAAGCTGTTTTTTTAGTTATGGTAGTTTTTACACAGAAGTGTGTGAACTCTAGAGACGAGATCGGGTGAGTGAAGATGCTAAAATATATTTTATTTGGTCTATCTGGTGCCAAAACCCTGACAACCATATCTGAAGTCCCAGGGAAAACAAATGACTGTATAAATGTACAGGAAAACAAACTGTTCATATTAAAGTTTTCTGATAAGTGCATGTATCTGTTATGCATTAAAGTTGTCCTTCTGTGTGTTTGTGTGTATGTGTAAAGGAAATTGTAACAATCGTGGTGTTTGGCGTTGAATATATCGTAAGGATCTGGTCAGCAGGATGCTGCTGTCGATACCGAGGATGGAGAGGCAGGCTAAAATTTGCTCGAAAACCCTTTTGTGTCATAGGTAAGAAAATGATTTTATTATAATAAAATTTTATATAGAAAAGGTAACAAATATAATATTTGAAGGATATAATTTTTCACTACTTTTCCAAACTTCCACTAAGACTAACTGATATAGAGCTGCATTGATTTCTTCAGCATTTATACAAGGTCAAGGTCAATTATTTTTATAGCACCTTAACACAACATTCATGCTGACTCATATGCTTCACAATAATGTAATATACAACAATAACAAAAATAAAGTTTTAAAATGAAATCAACAAACTAAATAAAAATCAGGATTAAGGATTCAACTCATTAAGTGGTGAAGCGGAAGTGGTGGTACCAGAAAGACCAGGGTTCGATTCCCAGCACCACCAAGCCACCACTGTGGGCCCCTGAGCAAGGTCCTCAACCCCCATTTGCTCAGTTGTATAAAAGAAATAATTGTACGTCGCTCTGTATAAGGGCATCTGCTGTAAATGTAAGACTAACATATCCAAAAATGATAAATAGGCACATGATTTGTTAAAGTCATGTGTCTATTTATAGCTTTAAAGCAGCACACAGGTACCAAGGCAGGCAGGCAACCAAAATTACTGTCTCTTACTTTTTACAGAGCAGTTCACACCACCAGTTCCTAAGTGCCTTATAATCATTATTGCTTTTCTGTATACCACAGACATCATGGTGCTAATAGCCTCCATCTCAGTGCTGGCAGCTGGCACACAAGGCAATGTGTTTGCCACCTCAGCCATCAGAAGTCTTCGCTTCCTCCAGATTCTCCGTATGATTCGCATGGATCGCCGTGGAGGAACCTGGAAGCTGCTGGGGTCTGTAGTCTATGCGCACAGCAAGGTAAACTCATTAAGTGGCTCAAAACATGTAAGAAGTTTTCAGAAAATGTTTGTTTATTTGAAATTGGTTTTAAAGTAGGGATGTGACAGTGTGGGGAGCACTTGTAATTGCCGGCCCAAGCTGTTTTAGGGTGCCTGTTTTAATCCTAAACTTTGGTTGCTATGATGTTTCTTCTGAATAAGGTGAGGAATGGTCAAGGTCAAAATATCTATAGCAAATACACATTATATTTGAAGAAGAATACATTTAGGAGATTTGATTTTCTTTTCTGCTGATGTCATTCTAATATAAATAAAGCTGTTCGAAAATGACCAGATAAGCAAACACCCTATTTAAAAACATCAGCAGATCCCCCACCCCCACCATTGACATGTGTGTTAGTCCTTTTCATCTTTTTCTAAGCTGCGGGCAAAAAAAAAGGTTTATACCCAGCATGATTTATACCCCTAAATGATGCACTCTTCTTTCGAGTGCCTATATAACGGTGCTGCACACTGCACCAGATAGGCCTCTGGGAGATGGGCAATGTGTCATGTACCAAGTAAATTAAATTTTGCTAGTTGATATAGTAAGAGGGCCAACGATTAAATTAAAGCATAGTTGATTTGACTTGACTTGGCTTGGCTTGACCACAGATTCACCAGACAGCAGTGAACAATATCTTAAACAATATTACAAGGGACAAGGCATATATATATAAATTTAACTTAATGGGGACAGGTCACATTGCCGGTTTCCCATAGATCTCTCTGATGCAGTATGCAGCACAACTATATAGGAACACTGCATCCAAACCCACGTTTTCACACACATACTGTAGACCCAGTTCTATTTTTAGATCAGCACATTATGAGCACCAGCTTCTGAGTTGACGCCTCAGCAATTTTCTTCTCATTCAAAAACTGGAGCTTGCTTGCGGTTTCCAGAAGTTGCAGTCTTCGTGATGCAACAGTCTTATTTTTAAATAATAGATACTCTTTATATAAAACCAGCCCACTGAAGGTATGCTTTAATATTATTCTGGAATATGAATAAGTCTTATGGCTATATCCTTAGGGCAGTTAACTTTTTATAATAATGTGACAACCAGACCAGAGTTTAAATATAGAGATTTCAAAAAAATAGACGGATACATCCTCTTTGGAAAAATATAGAAAAGTCCTAGTACATTAGTACATTTAGTATTATGTTTTTTACTACCTATTAGCATAAATGACGATAGATGATGGATAAATAGATTTGTTTACAGATAAATAGACATTTTTTACATTATGTAGGTAAACATTATCAGCTTATTTTTGTATTTAGCAAATTTGTGGCAACAAATTTTTATATAATTCATTATGGTCTGGATAATCTCTGCATCTCTTCCCTCTTTTCTCTAATATAATGGCTTGCAATCCTGTGGTGAATGTGGTTACTCATCCGTGTCCAGTAGTCTCTGGTTAATGGCCCATTTTACAGCTTCATAATCACATGGGGTTGTGGTTAAGAAGCTAGCCTAACACTAAATGATAATGATATAAAATTATACTGTTTAATTGCATTATGTTCACTGTAACATTAACATGTTAACTGAAACGATCCTATTTTACATATATTATTACATATATTTTTTTCTAATTTTCCATTTAGCCCCCAAGCGCTGTTACAATATATTCCTTTCTTTGAGAAGAACTTGCTGTGTCTTTTTTTTTTAGTTAATATTGAGGTCAGGCACTGATGTAAGTTGGTGAGTGCTGATGTGCAGTCTGCATTTTAATTAGTGCTAAAGATGCCTAGTGAGGTTGAGGTCAGGTCTCTGTGCAGACCAGAGTTGTCCCACTTCAGCTCTTTATGGAACTCGAATTCTGCACAGCCATAATAGAGCTGGAAATGGGAAACGGTAGCTCAGTGGAATAGGGTGTTGTTTGTTGATAAGAGGATCGTGAGTTTTATTCCCAGCACAACCGAACCTCCACTACTGGGCCCCTAAGCAAGGCCCTTAACCCCTAATTTCTCAGCTGCATAAATAAGATAAATGTAAGTAGCTGTGCATTAAGACATTTGACAAATGCCAACAATGTCATAGTTTCAGTAAACAGAAAATCTAATGCTACAGAATACAGAGATATTTTGTACAGTTACATATTTCCAACTTTGCGGCAACAATTTGGGAAACAAACGCTTACGGGTGTAATAGTATGTTATGGTACTGTCATGAGCTTGTTTTTTGGGGGGGGCGGGGTTATCTGTTATCTATGTTCCATGTTGTCACTTTGTCTGTGTGGGTTTCCCACTGGTTCAATGATTTCTTCCCAGCACCCAAATACAGGTGCTTTGAGAAATTGTCCCTAGTTGTAAGAATGTTTTTAAATGTGCGTGTCTGTGTAATGACTTTGCCCAGGATAACATGATTGTTGAAGATAAATGAACATCTGGGTCTGAAGCATAAAATCTATCTTTGGGACTGTAGTGTTTTCTTCTATGTCCGTCCTAGCAACCTAGATTGATGTGGGGAATCCCAAGACCAACCCATTAGGTAACCTTCAGCAACCTTTCAGCTATTCTGTCACTTCTATTTACGCTCCCAGCTGGATGTCAGGCAACATGGGTGTGCCAACATAGCAGAATTTCAAGGACTTGAAACAGGGTTATGTAATAGGCAGTCTCTTGTGTGCTTACAGGATGGCGCTGTGCTCTTGTCACTCACCCAGCTCTCAGCTGTCCACTCTTTCCACTGCTGAGACAAGCACAAATGCAATGATTCCTCCAAGGTGAAAGTCCCAGTTACTGACAGATATGGAGCATTATCCGCACATTCTTCACTATGATATAGGTTTTAATGACTTTGTAAGGTCCATTCTGTCTCTGCTTAACTACTGTGCATCTGTAACATTCACACAGAAGCATTAGTGAAAAACCCTGCTGACATAGCATGTCATTTCGCTTAATTTCGGTTTATCTAAGGTATTTTTTTTTTTGTATGCTGCTACAATCGACCCCGCTGGCAGCTTCAATTGTCAATTGATCTGGTGTTAAATTAGATTGATTAAAACAAAAAAGCTTTAAACCAGTGTGTATCAGTGTGCCGAGTATCGTTACTTTACCTAGTTGTTATTATACTTTGAACAGTGTTCCATTATAAGATTTTTCATACAACCCCTGGCAAAAATTATGCTCTTAGCATATTTAGATGTTCACCCAAATATTTTACTTTTTTTTTAATATGACAACATTCTGGTTATGTAAAAAAAAAGATACTCAACTCTTTTAATTAATGAAAATTAGTTTTCTATATGAATGAGAGTTAAAATTATGGAATTATTTAATGTTAAGGAAAAAAAATATGAAATCATTTTTTAAATTAATATATACATCTACCAAAACACACTTTTAGTACCTCGTTGTTCCTCCTCTGGCATTTATGACAGCCTGAATTCTTTGGGGCATGAACTCCCGAATTTAAACGCCATTTCCCCTGGTCTTTTTCCTGACATCCAACTCCATATCATAGATAAGTAGGGAATTTGGTTTCTTTCTTCAGGAAGTCATCTTTATACATTTTATTAGTGCGGCACCAGACAAAATCATTTTCATTTCCATCATCATCATTTCCCTTTTCCAATGCAGATTCGTGACTCAACACTGAATAATACTTTTATCCAGTCATCCACACTTTTTATTTTCTTCATTTAATTTCTATTTCACTTTGACGGTTTTTCACAGTTCTGTCACACTCCAGTTTTTCACTTTTTTCCATTGTACATTTTCTATTTTCAATGCAAATAGCTTTAAGTCTTCTATCCTGATGCTTTGAGGTCTACCCTGGTCTGTCTGTATGTTTTCCTTTGATAAACTTTTCCATTTTTTATACTCGCACCAAATTTTAGAAACAGCTGACTGGGAACATCAAACTTTTTTTTACGCCACTTCATGTTGAATTTTTTCTTAAAGAACTTGTATAATCTTTTCCAATGTTTCCATTGTTTTTTCCAACTGACAGCTCTCTTGTTGGGGACATGCTTTCTTTCAATAAGCAAAGTCCAACTGCTTATTAAGGTCTGTGCGCACGCTCCTATAACTGCTGACTAATTAGCAGTTTTGATATGTTATATCAAAACTGCATTTCTGAATTATATTTAATTCAGAAATGCAAATTTCCTCTACTTGATATGGACAATTTTTATATTTGATTTGTTTATATGTTTCACATAAACCAAATGTCGAGTTATCGAGAAATATTTGTTTTGTGTCATCCCTGTGATTTGTTTATTTGTTATAAGGTCAAAATTTGGGTGGAAATCCTGGTGATTCCATAAATCTTGCCAGGAGTTGTATGAATTCAAAATAATAAGCAAGTAAAAAAATGGTGATCAGAATTTTTTTTACCAGATGTACAGGACTGGATAAAAATTCAGCAAGTTCCTACAGTGTGTGGCAGTAATAAAGGTCTTGACAAAGTACTAATTATATAATTATATCTAATTACGGTGCAAGTTCCTACCAAAGCCTACAGCCTTTATTGATCGGGTGGATGTTGTCATGCTTTTCTCCAGACTTTTTCCTTTGCTTTTACCTCTGGCTACAGTATGTGTCAGTACTCTTTTAGGGTAAGTCGCTCAGACAATTACATTACATTACCTTTATGAGAAGCTCAGGGCTCAGATTAGATTGATTTTACTGTGGTGCTTTAATAATATATTAGAAGTTGAAGCTCAAGCTTATTGTCCAGTTATCAACTTGATAAGCACATGGACATGTTGGACATGTGTTTTAGACTGTGAGGACTTTGATCCTTTGATTCCTCTCTGTCCTTTTTTGCATTATATACGGGGAAGTGGTGGCTCATGGTTAAGGTATTGGACTTCCAACCCGAAGACTGTGGGTTTGATTCCCAGCTCTACCAAGCTACCACTGTTGGGCTCCTGAGCAAGGCCCTTAACCCCCAATTGCTCAGTTGTATAAAAGAGATGAATGTAAGTCGCTTTGGATAAGGGCGTCTGCCAAATGCTGTAAATGTGAATATACAGTATTTTGTACTTATGTATGTATGAATGTTTGCTTGGTTGAGTATATGGATTAAGGCGCCAACACCCACATGCACTGTTGCGACCCAGGCTTGATTCTGGCTTGAGTCCTTCCGGGATCCCAGCCACCCACCACCCCCCTCTTTCCTCTCTCCTGCTACATATCTGTCCGGTCCTATCAATAAAGGAAAAAAATGCCTGAAAATAAAACTTAAAAAAAAAAGTTACAAATAATATAAAAGTACAAGCAATGTTGACAATATAGCTTTTAAAAAAATAAGGGTTTCAATTAATGTGTGCTATTTTGCGTATTTGATTTATACATACATTTGTGTTGTTTTTGCCCTGGCAGGAGTTAATCACAGCTTGGTACATTGGCTTCCTCTGTCTGATCTTAGCCTCCTTTCTTGTGTATCTGGCTGAGAAAGAGGACAATGACATGTTTGCGACTTATGCTGATGCTCTCTGGTGGGGTCTGGTAAGCAGCAGCACATTTTTTTTAAAATATAATGATAATGATATTATTGTACTGTTAATCCTATTCTGAACTGATGCTTGAAAATTGCAGAAAATTGTTGTTTGTGAGAAGTCTCTCTCATTTCTAGGGTGTTTTTTGTCTTGTTTTTTGTTTTTCAATCTCCACTTGGTTAGCAGCACCATTTCAGTATTAACTCCTAATAACATTCTGTTCTGAACTCTCAATATGGCGCAATCCTTCTCCGTATTATTAATGGAAATTATTCAAGTACTCGTGCTGTTTTCGGACTGTTTTCAGGCAAACTTATTCAATTAGGTACTTTGCGTTCGCAGTGCTCAAGCTGTTACCATATGTCTGATTCATCAACAAAGTCTACCATGGCGAGAATAGCAATTAGTCAAACGCATTGCCTACCAAAGGCATGCATCACTGCACAGTCCCATGACAGGATGACAGGACATTAACCAAAAAACATTTCAGCTCAAAGATAGAAACTGAATAAATCAAGATATAAAAGCAGATGAATGTGATATAATGGGGACAGTAGAACTTTTCTGATCATTAGATAAAAACATTAATTCTGCAAAAGGACATAAAATAGTTTCAGATATAAATATATTTTTATGCCTTTTTAGATTACACTGACCACAATAGGGTATGGAGATAAGTATCCTATAACATGGAATGGACGTCTTCTTGCAGCAACATTCACCCTCATTGGAGTGTCCTTCTTTGCCTTACCTGCTGTGAGTTTACAAAAATCTTAAAACAAAAGAACCCAACACCAAAATAGACAGTGCGGTTCTAAGCCTATGTATTTCTTTCAGGGAATCTTGGGCTCTGGCTTTGCCTTGAAGGTCCAAGAGCAACATCGACAGAAACATTTTGAGAAACGGCGGAATCCAGCTGCAGGTCTCATTCAGGTAAATCATACTTTATATCCCTGTAAATATTTATCTACATAATTATGTAAATAATAATATATTATTATATATATTAATATATAACACAATTCTCAAAGCAGTATATACAAACATTATTTAACTTAACAAAATGTATATCTATTTTTTTTTATCATTTATATGAGAGATTGATACTTTATGTTTCTTATTTATGCTTATGGTTATTGGCGAGTGTCTGCACAGAAAGAGTCTCTGTTGAAATGTACTTACTTTTCTAGACTTTCTGTTTCGGTTCTAACCCTTTTTTACTTGTAGTTAAAATTATACAGGGTGTTTTCATATATAGGAAAAATTAACTTTTTTATGAAAACCATTTGTATTTATATAATATGCTAATATGACTACCATTTGAAAACATGTATAGGCTCCACAGCTGGAGTTATTCTTGTAATGGCGTTGGTGATACGTTCCGTGAAATGATTGATGTTTTAACACACCATGTGGCATATAAATGCTCCCAAAGATAAAAAATCAAGTGGGGTTTTCGTAAAAAAAAGTTTATTTTTCCTATGTATGGAAATTTATGGGAGACAATGTAAAAACAAAATAATCTCACATGTGCCCCAAACTGTACACATGCACATTTAATGGGTGTACATTTATTTTTTTTGGAATTCTGAATTAAATTTTTTTAACAATATATATGGCCAGAAATTATGAAGTTAGTGGGTGTGAGTGAAGAGGTTGTAGAGAATAGGGTTAGGTGGAGACAGATTATTCGCTGTGGCGACCCCTAAAAGAGAACAGACGAAAGGAAAAGAAGATACATGGCCAGAAACTGCAGCTATAGTGAGATACAGATATACTGTGCAAACCTTTTATAACCTCCAAAACTCTAATCAAAAACAAAGTAAAATAATAAAAGATAGAAATCAAACATCTGTGACATGAGTTATTAATATTTTACCGGGTGATATTTACATAGCAGAGCCTGTAAAATAAGTATCATGGAACCAGGGCACGATATCCACAGTTATCTGATGGCAATAAACATGCCAATCATTCCGTCCTTTGCGGCTGCATTCTTGGTTCAAAAGTGTCATTTTAAAATGTCACGTGCTGTCCAATTCCTGTGAAGGCACAAGCTGCTGTCAATCACTTAAATGATTACAGATGATGTCAGTGTGCAGAGCTAAAACTACTACTTCACATTCCATTTCATTTGTAGTAAATTCTTTTGTTTATCCAGACATTTTCCTTATAAATAAGCCAGGCTGGTGGTTATATGTGTCTGATGTCTAATTATAAAAACTGTTTAGCTTCGTTTGGTTGCTTAGAAAGGAAGCGGTCTAAAATATGTTTGATGTGGCTTTTAGGCAGCCTGGAGAGTGTACGCTACCAATCTCACTCGCACAGACCTGCAGTCAACCTGGGACTACTACGAGAGAACAGTGTCTGTCCCTATGTACAGGTCTGAGGCTTGACCAAATTCATTTTTTGACCTGTTTCAAAAGTCTTGTACTATTTCTTGATTTTAGATTTTCTGTTTTACATAATCTTAACTCTAGTCTATCTGTCACAACGACACTTTCTTTCTTTCTTTCTTTCTTTCTTTCTTTCTTTCTTTCTCTCTTTTATCCTTTCTCTCTCTCTCTCGCTCTCTCTGTCTTCCTTTTCTTTCTCCCACACCTCTCTTTTGCCCTCTCTTTCACTGTCTTTCTTTTGCTCTTTCTCTCTCTCTTTCTCGCTCTCTGTCTCTCTCTCAGTCTCTGTCTCTCTCTCTCTCTCTATTTCTCTCTCTGTCTTCCTTTTCTTTCTCCCACACCTCTCTTTTGACCTCTCTTTCACTGTCTTTCTTCTTTGCTCTTTCTCTCTCTCTCTTTTCTCGCTCTCTCTCTTCTCTCTCTCTCTCTCTCTCTCTCTCTCTCTCTCTCTCTCTCTCTCTCTCTTTCTCTCTCTCTCTGTCTCTCTCTCTCTTTCTCGCTCTCTGTCTCTCTCTCAGTCTCTGTCTCTCTCTCTCTCTCTATTTCTCTCTCTGTCTCACTCTCTCCTTTGTACTCTCTCTTTCCTTCTCTCTCTCTTTCTCTCTGTCTTTCTCTCGCACCTCTCTTTTGCTTTCTCTTTGGCTCTCTCCTTTTCTATTTCTCTTTCTCTCTTTTGCTTCCTCTCTCGTTCTCTCTATAATTCTCTCTCTCTCTCTCTCTCTCTCTCTCTCTCTCTCTCTCTCTCTCTCTCTCTCTCTCTTGCTCCCTATCGCTCTCTCATGCACCCCCTTCACTATCCTAGTTTAATTTACAATATATTGCTCCTTTGTGCCAGACTAAAACAATGCACTAGGTGCAATGATTCAGACTGGGGCATTACTGTGGAGGTGATTTGCCTGGGGAAGGAGAATATTTGCTATAGAATCACGTAGCCTGTATGACTGGGGATATTGGGGTACAACAGAATAAGGATTGAAATTGACATTCCTGAAAACCTTTAATGCTTTAATGCATAGCTCTTCAGTCTGTGGTTGCAGGCTTCCATTTCAGCCATGAATGTGTGTAATATAATTTTGTAGTTAAATAAAACCTTTGAGAATAAATTTGACAGCCGGGTAACAAGTCGATTTGATTAGATTAGTATTAATTTAAATATTATATGACATACTGTTTTACTATGTATTACTATGTTTTCAGCCTTTTTAGTCAATTAGTCACCTATTGAAAAACTGTCAGTCAGATTTATTTATTTAATACAGCTGGGAATACGAGAATACGATTTATTGGAATATACAAAGGAAGAAATAAAGTTATGTAAGGAAGCCCATAAGGCAAATAAAAATAAATTTTTACATTGCACCATAATTTGATTTTTGTTTCTCTATCACAATTTATAACCAGTCCATTGCCATGATAAATCCAACAACAACAAATTTTCCGACTCTAGCGATCCTACATATATATATATACACTATGTGTACGTGGGTAGAAAAGTAGGTAAGTAGTAAAATGTAAAGCAGAGAAATATAAGTATAAGTTTAGAGTAAGAAAAAAATAATCAAATTAACTTTTCTAAAATATTTTTTTGAAATTTCTTTAAATTAATTAATTCAAGTAAAGAAATATACATACACTGTGTTTGTATATTTACATTTACAGTATTTGACAGACACCCTTATCCAGAGAGACTTTGAGGGGCCCAGCAGTGATAACTTGGTGGTTCTAGGAATCAAACCCTGATCTTCCGATTAGCAGTCCAACACCTTAACCCCTGCACCACCACTTCCACCTGCATAATTATAGAAACCCAGCAAAACCACTATTTTATATTTAAATCAATTAATATTTCTTAAACATATGTAAAAAAGGGTTTATTAGTATTTACTGGCACTTTTTGGATCAGGCAAAACCTTTTACAATTCTAACTAAAGTTATGACCCACATAGTCTGTTTGTTGTGCAAACTTTTTAGCGTGATATCTATAGCACCCCTACGGCCTTGTTTCTTGTGGTGAATCATTACAGCGTTGCCAACATCTATCTTTTCTAACACTTTCCCCTTTCTAGCTTTTGTTCGACCTTCATAGCTTTTATAGCACTGCAATCACTCTTATTTACCTCACAAGGCAAACTGCCGCCCTGCACATACCGCTAGGAGTAACTAACACCTCCAGCTCCCTGTGATATATTTTCATATACAGCACTCACGTCCATCGTTCATGCACAACGTTTTTTCACCTTTCTCAATTTTACTATTCAGCATTAATTTTTAACCCTGCAGCATTTCAGCTTGCCATGAAATTATTGGATTGATTAGTGAGTTGAAAAATATGATAGTGACAGTTTCAATAACCTAGATTTAATATTTGGAATACACATAGCAACGACATTTAAATGACATTTATTTTCTTTTAATCTGTATGCGATTCTGTATTTCGCTCGTATCATGCGTTCCCCTCTCTCGCAGCAACATTATGGAATACGGTGCACACATTTATTGTGTACTTTGGCTTGTTTGCATGATCATTAGATGGTATTTAGGCACCGTAATTGTCAGGCAACACACATTACTGCTGTGGCTGAAAGAGATGTGTGTTTTTTTACAGACTCATTCCTCCCCTTAACCAGCTAGATCTGCTGAGAAATCTGAAGAGCAAGTCTGGCCTTTCTTTTAGGTAACACAGTAGAAAAAAATCAGAATCTATCTTACAATCACAATCTTATTTAAAATGTTTTTGATGTGTTCATTTGGATAAACATCCTGTTTTATATTTAAATGTAAGTTTTCTTATACAGGAAGGAAGCCCAACCAGAGCCATCACCAAGGTAAAGATGTGCGTATGTAAAGTTCACCGATAATCATCTACACTATTTCTGCTTCAAATCACCAATAATAATATTGTGTGTGTTTGCAGCCAACTGTAATTTTTTCTTTATGTCTTTTTCAAACAATGTGATGGTTATGGTTTACTTGCTAACTTTGATTTACTGAAAAATCTTTATCCTTTGCAGCCAGAAGGTTAGTCTAAAAGAACGAGTGTTCTCCAGCCCAAGAAGCTCAGGAACAAAGGGGAAAAATTCACCCCAGAGCCAACAACCCCTGAGACGCTCTCCTAGTGCAGATAACATTGAAGACAGTCCCTCTAAAGTGCCCAAAAGTCTGAGCTTCGGTGATCGTAGCCGTGCCAGACAAGCATTTCGCTTTAAAGGGGCTGCTTCACGGCAGAACTCAGAAGGTGAGAAAATCGAATGGAGATGTTTTTTTATATGGAGAAAAAAACTTTTGCTTTTAAAATTGGTGTGAAGGTGTGTATAATTGTATAGTATATGATTTGTGTGAATCATGGCTCTAGATCGGCTTACTTTATTTCAATTTCTGTATAATATCAAATGTACAATTGGAGAATTCACATTTATTGTAATGTTGGGAAAACAATATTGAAATTACTTAAATTAAAATAAACAAATTAACTGACAATTTCCTACATTTAAACATCAGGATTCTTGTTCTCTTTCCCTCTATATTGTTTGCATGTAATAATCATCCAGTAACTTACGTTAAAGTGGGGTTTTTTTTAACTGCTGCCATTTTTTCATAATTACCCACTGGTTTTTTTGGTATAATGTGAAGCTTCTTTGTGCTGTTGGTGAATATATACTTTAAAAGTTGATCTGAAGCACAGAAACTCTGGCGCTGGAGGTTCAATTAATTAATTATAGTTGCTGCCATCTTAATTACATTCTTTATTTTCAGAAGAAATTACTAATTAATCTGTTGTAGCTGCACCAGAGTTTGTGTGTTTTGCAGTGTTGTTAAAAAGTATCTCTATTGTTGATTTCTGCTCACACTTTTTACAAGGTGCAATTTTGAGAAGCCCCAACAAGCTAATACTTAAGTATTAAAAGCCTAAATGTAAATGAACTATCAAACCTGCTTTAAATAATGATTATTATTATTATTATTATTATTTTCTAGTAATTCGTTATCATTTGGGCTCTGAAAATAGCATGTTGTGCAAAGTGCAGCCTGTTTGTAATCTGTGTTTGCTGGTTTTTTTCCCCGTTGTTTTTTAATGAATATGGATCCTGATGCTGTGCTTTTCATTTCTCTGTTCGATGCTGATGCTAAAGTGCTGATTGAGATGCAGGCAGAAGATTTGAGGCAGAAGAGCTCTCCAGGTCAGGCAAACCAGATGGGTCTGGGCCCTGTACAATTTCCACCCTATTTACAATTAAATAGTTTTACAAATAAATAATTATAACTTTATGTTGGTATATTTAAGGTTATTCACTGTTTTATTATTGTAACTTCTATTTCACAAAATATGTGATGCAATCTGGGGAAACCCATCTGATGTCCCACTGGATTGTTTTCAGGAATATAAAAATAGATTGTTCTATAACATCTTGTCTATCATCTATGAAAATACAGGAAAGTAAAAAAAAAAAAGCTAAGCTGATGTTTAAAGGGTCATGAAACTTCAAGTCTACCTCTAAAAAGCTACTTAAATGCCTACAAGGAAAAGGGAGGTGAGTGAATGTGGAAGGGCAAAGCAGGCAAGAAAAAGGGAACGAGCAACTGTTATCTGTCAGAGTGATCCATACCAACTCTCAATAAAAAGAATGGGTAAAACATAAACTGTCACGTAAAGTCCACCATATTTACAGTGGAGAGTTATTAAGACACTAATTTTAACATTAGAGCGATGAGTAAGTGTAGAAAGAGGCACTAAGTAAGTGAGGAGCAGTACATGAAAATCCGGAGCTGAGCGATTATAAGATGCTTATAATCAAGTAATTCTTTTAACAGAGTGATACTTTACAGTTTATATTATCTCGCTTCCAAAGATTATTTTTCTTAAAATCCTGCTCCTGAAAATCGAATTAGATCAGATGATTTCGGATCATTTTGATAGAGACCAGATATAAAAAAATAAAAACAGATTTGGAAAGGGCTTGACATTAACTTTCATATGGTATGAAAAGCTATTAGCTAGCATTTCACCATGTGATGGGTTTTTCCAAATCGCATCACAAATACAGAACTATATGCAGCATTTTATTTAGTTATAGCAAAACACCTGTTTGCAACTAAATAAAAGGCCTGCTTGTGATATGATGAAGATATGTTTATATGTTGGGTGTCACACTATGTAATCAGTGGACTTGGTCCACCTTCTTGCTTATTAATCGCTTAGTCCTTTAATGATAACTTGGCTACCGGGAACTTGGGAAGTAGGATGCAAAGGTTTAATGGTTTTAATTTAATAATTAAAAAATGTAACTTTACTTTACTGTATTATTATTATTTTTTTAAAAAAAAATTATTATTATTTACCTAATATCTTTATAGAAATGCTCAGTTTGAGAAGAAAAAAAATCAATAAAATAAATGGTAAAGCTTAATACATATTATTATAATATAATTACTATAATTATGTATGGCTTAATATAAAATATTTATCAATAATGAATAGTTAATTAATAAACAGTAACCTTTTGGTTTATAATAGGTTTAGTTATATACCTTTATACATACATACATACATACATATATATATATACATACATGTATATATAAAGTATATACATGTATATATGTATGTGTATATATATATATAAATTAAAAATATATGTTTTGTTTAAAATATTACATATGTTATATTTTAATATATGTTGGTCAATATATAATAATCTTTTGAATAGCAATACTTTTCTAGTATATTTTTGATTATGTTTATAAAGACAACACCTATCTTCATGTTTTATCTTGTTTATTATTTCTATCTGGGTGCATGAACATTGAATGTATTTTTAATAAGGCACATTTTACCAACACTGGTCCTATTTTGGCCAGTCCTGTAGTTTTTACTGCTTTGTTTACTATAATATATACACAGGTTAGCTTAGTGTGTTACAGTGTGCAGAACACTACAGTGTGCAGAACATAAGGACTTATTTTCTTGTATTTAATAACTTTGTTAAATCTTTCTTTTTTAAGCCTTTTTCATAGTTTTGCTTGCTGATTGGGTTTTTTAGCTATTAAGTTTTAGAAATGGCCTTCATCATATACGTTCTTGGCAGTCACGTTTTAACCAACACTGTCATCTTTCTTCTCCAATGTTTGCAGCAATTGAAGGGTTGATCAGTAAGACAATAATTACATGGTTGTGGCCACTATAGCAAGCACTTTTGTGAACCCTAAAAACAGGACAACCAACAAGGGTGCATGTTTCTGAGCCATTTCATGACCCATCATACCATAATTCCAAATAAAGAGCCTCGGCCAACTGACAGTGCTGTGTTACCTGCATGTAAGAAAAGATGATTCGTTTCTAAAGTGGCTGCTACTCACCACTTGATGGTGTTTTCCAGCTGGCATCACAGAGCACTGAAACAACTGCTACTATTGTAGCCTTTGATAAATACCTCAGCAGTTGGCGCTCTACAACTTTTAAGGCTCTGTGATTTAGCTGATATTGAAACCACAAAAGAAATTCTATAGTTCTTCCAATGCCAGATGAACCGTGGAGACAAATGGGACCACAGTTGACAAAAACTGTAACCTAGAATTACTGTTCCAGCATAAGGAGATATTGCAAAGAATATCTAGTGATTTTAAAAGATTAATCAAAACTTGATTTTATTGACAAACAAATGTTAAGGAATCAAAAATGTGTAAAAGGGGGAAAATGCACATTGCATTTAAAATAAAAATACTTTTAAAAGCTATTGTAAAACTACTTTTATTTTAAATGCAATTTGGATTCTTCCCTATTACAAATCATTTACATGCTATTTACCTGCTATAATTTTTCTTACATGGCCTACAGTTGATTAGAACAATGTCATTTGACTTACAGGTACTCCAAAAAATGAAATATCAGTATGTCTGAAGACATACACTGATCGGGCATAACATTATGACCACCTGCCTAATATTGTGTTGCCCCTTCTTTTGCTGCCAAAACAGCCCTAATCTGTCACTCCATTAAACCCCTAAAGCTGTGCTGTGGTATCTGGCACTAAGATGTTAGCAGCAGATCTTTTATGTCCTGTAAGTTGTGAGGTGTGGCCTTCATGGATCGGATTTATTTGTCTAGCACATCACACATATGCACAACTGGATTCAAATCTGGGGAATTTTCATGAAAGGGTGGTTTGTAACAATGCCTAGGAAGGTGCTATGTGTTATACGATGGCCAGTTCCAAGGTTTATCAGCACTTTATTGCTCATAACATCACCGGCAACACAAGAGCTGCAGTTTTGGAGATGCTGTCACCCAGTTGTCTAACGCTACCTCACGCTTGCCAATTTTTCCCACCTCTAACACATAAACTTTGAGAACAACATGTTTACTTGCTGTCCTAATATATCTCCCCATATAACAGGTGCTATTATGAAGAGATAATCAGTTATTCACTTGATCTGTCATTAGTCATAATGTTATGCCTGATCAGTGTATGATTAGCTAATATTCTCTAGTATTTTTTATCAAATATATTGAATATAATTCAAGCTCGAATTTCCAATTTGTACCATTTGCTGGCTCGTGTTTTTCTGGGTGACAGTCATTTTTGTTAACCCTTTATTTGTAAATCCTGCCAATCCCTACTGTCTCCTTGTGCATCGGGCCGCTGTGATATCACCTGTCAATGAGCCAATGAGATGAGCTCACACTGCCCGTTAACCTGCCCTGACCTAACCAATATTCAACTGTCTTAACAAGCTGTGCAAGTTAATGGCTGTGGCTGGTCTCTGCTTAGTGCCATCCCAGAGAAAACAAGCTTAAGACCGGGGAGGTTTAGGGGTTTGTTCATTAATGCTGCAGTCCCCTGTTTTCATATTGTGTTTTTTCCAGAAGCCAGCCTCCCTGGAGAGGACATTGTTGATGACAATAAGAGCTGCCATTGTGAGTTCGTTCCACAAGATTTAACACCAGGAATTAAAGTTACCATCCGGGCGGTGTGGTAAGTTACACTGCACAGATTTCAGGAAGCTTACTCTTTACATAATAAATGAAATGAGTGCAAAATATAAGACCAAATATATGTGGATATCTCTCCTACTGGCTGAGTTTAGTATTAGCCACACCAATTGCTAATATAATCATATAATCAAAACGCACAACTGAAATTTCTGCCCTGGGCGACTGTTCTTACTGTGAAATAAAAAAAGTTCTTTGAGCAACAGCTCAGCCATGAGCTGGCCATCAAGCCAGTTAAAGTACGTAACGATCGATTTTCCCCTTTTGTTACTCCCAACGGAGGTCAAACTGCATTTGGAAGCAAATTTAGCTTAAAGGTTTTTTATTGAAAGCTTTAGAAAATGGGGTTATGAATGGTTACCCCTGCACTGCAAAAAATAATATGTAGCAAGGTAAAATAATATCATCAGTAAACCATACCCGAGATTAATAAACCTATTTGTAGACATATTTTAGTATTTTTTAATGCTTGTAATTTTAAAGACAGATTAAGATTTAATCTTTTAATCTTCTACTAAAAAGTATTTGACTAGATTTAGGATATTTTATCTTGCAAGAAAATGTTATGCAGTGTGTGCACAAAAAGCAGCCCATGAAGATATGGTTTAAGATGTATTGTGTGGAGGAACACAATGAAACATCGATTGTGAGCCAGGCCTTCTAAATCAACATTAGCGACTTCCTGCACATACTGTATGCACCTCTGACTGATCAAGGGAAAATTTACACAGACATTATACAAACGGAGATTGTGAAGCTTCATAAGTAGAGGGAAGAACAGCAACAAAATCACATGGTTTTGGCATAAGATGTCTAATAAAACTGTGATTGGCAGGTGTCCACATACATTTCTTCGTGTAGACTATATTATAATTAATAGGTAGCCATAATTTATTATGTATCACAGCTTATTAAGGTGTCACTTTTTATGTGTTAAATAACTCAAAGTGATTTGTATTTGCAATAACATTTCCAGCGTTTGGCAGACGCCCTTTTGCAGTGTGACTTACATTTATCTCTTTTTTTAATACAATTTATCAATTGGTTTAAGGGCCATGCTCAGGGGCTCAACAGTGGAAACTTGGTGATGCTGGGAATCGAACACACAATCTTTGAATTAGCAGTCCAACACCTTAACCACTGTGCTACCACTTTTAACCCTTATAGTTTTTCACTATAATAAAAATGTTCTGTTATAGCAGCAAGAACACTGTGACATCACCAGGCTTGAAAAAAAAATCATTTTAGATGTACTGACAATATAAAATGTTTAATTGACTTTAACATATTGTGTGCAAACGCTCTGTCTCTGCAGCATTATGCGGTTTATGGTGTCAAAAAGAAAGTTTAAGGAGAGTCTCCGGCCTTACGATGTGATGGATGTTATTGAGCAGTATTCAGCTGGACACCTAGACATGTTGGCCAGGATTAAAAATCTGCAGTCCAGGCAAGACCAGATATAAACTCTCTGTGTGGTTAAGCAGTGGTTTCTTCCTTTTTTGCTTTCCCTTTGACTTCTCCTGTTTGTCGTTGCTCTTTTGTTCTCTTCTTGCCTTAACAGTACATCCCTATGTGCACAGAATACTATATTTAAAGCATTGGCTATTGTATAACAGTACACATAATTCGCATGTCGTCCTCTCCTGAAATCTTCCCTAACTCAGTCATTTTTTTTCTCTTCAAAACAATATAACATCACATTTATCACCTGTGTATCTCATTAACTTAAATAGGACATTGTGTGTATCTAATATCGTGGCGTGAACAAGAACTGTTGTTGTTGTTTTTTTTGTGGTGTGTGCACTCACACTCACCCACCACAAAGGGGCATCAGTGCACATTTAAAGTAATAACACAAACTATACTGCAAGCATTCCGTTTCTCTGCATCCACCAGAAATATTGCTTTATGTATATACTGTAGTATTCTGACTTAAAAAAGTAATTCAATATACAGTATACAATTTATGAATATATTCATGCTCTTGAAGCATATCTAGGCATACTTTCAGCGTACCTCTACTTTTGCCAAATCTTGCTTTGGTTTCCATGCAAGATCGCACCATCATTGCTCCAGCTGAAACGTAGAAAATTCAGCTGGTCACTCTGTAAAGTATGTCAGGAATATATTTTCACTTTCTCTCCTTCTCTCTCTTTCTATTTACCTTTTCATGGTTTGGTTGTTTTCCTCCTTCCTATGCTAATGTGCCCATGGTCCAAACGTCTGTGCTGGTCCGTGTTGCGTCATCCTGCATTGTGCTGTCCTCTCCTCTATTTGCTTTGCCAGGATAGATATGATATTGGGTCCTCCGGGTCCCACCACTCCCCGCCATAAGAAGTATTCAACCAAAGGAACCAAAGAGTCGCCCCAGTTCTCACCTAGGTTAGGACGCACCAAACTGCATCTCGTGCTCGCCTTAGAGCTATATATTTTAATTTTTTTGCTGGTTGTGCTGAGCGGAAATAAGAAACAACCTGTTTTTGTTTCCTACTACATGACTATAACATTTGCTTAGTGGAATGCTCAGTTAACTCAAACAAGGCAGATGAATGAGCTCTAATTTATTGAATCTGATGCGTTTTATTGACATTTACAAACTTTTACAATTTTTCTAAACAAGGGATTCCTCGAGTCTTTACTAAGCAGTGCTAAAATCTAGTTAGTAGCTGTTATATATCTTCTAATTTTCTTTACCGCTTTTGTTTGTTATGACTGAGCATGGTACGTGGTGCATTATAGTATGTTATATATCTCTACCATATACTTTACAGGTAAGTTATTAGTAACTAAACAAAAACAGGTTGAGCTGGTTTGCTTGCTTCGCTGTTTGAAATGAATAATCTGGACCGAGCAAAATGCAGCAAGGGTGCCAATGACCAAGTCGAATTTTAACAGTCTTTTTTTATGCATGTTGGCATGACATGTTTTAAGGGCATGCCATATAACACACAACAACCATTCAAGGATATCTGACTATTAGGTATATCTAGGTAAGCTTTTTTGATATCAATTAACATTTTGTTTTTATTTATCATGCTTTCTTTCATTTTTTTCTCTTTTTTTTTGATCTGGTTATTTAAAAATAATAATAATAAAAGCTAAATGAAATTGTAAAGTAAACCCAAATATTTTTGGATAAATATATTGATAATATCATCCTTTTTAAAAAAAAAATACAGCATACAATTGGAAAAACATTTTTTTTTTAATTTTTTAAATTTTTTATAATAATTTATACAGCTTTAATGGCTGTTAACTTCAATGACACTTTATTTAAATAGTGTACTATTTAAGTGCACATATATAGATATAGTCCTTATGGTGGGCTGGGCCCTTTGTCCGTTCTTCTGTTTCTCTCTCTCTCTCTCTCTCTCTCTCTCTCTCTCTCTTCTTCAATTGTCTGGTAACACCTATTCATATCATTTTCCACCATTTTGCATGTTTTCATTTCTCTACATAATATATTAGTTGTGAGCTAATGAATGAGTGCAGGATGACCTCCTTCCTTCTGTTCTACTTTCCTCTATGCACTTTAAAAAGTTTATCCCTGAACACACTTTAACCCAGTCAGCACAGTCGTGTCTGCATATTTTTAACAGTTCCTGGAATAAAGCTTGTACTTTCTAAGATAATATCCCAATATTCGCTATAGTGTAGATTGTGTTTCTTTTTTATTTAAATGGTAGGGTCGACCAGATTGTTGGCCGAGGGGCTTCAATCACCGACAAGGATCGTCCTAAGAGCTCAACAGAAGCAGAAATTGCAGAGGACCCAAGCATGATGGGAAGGCTTTTGAAAGTGGAGAAACAGGTCATTAAAATGATTGTGACTGGTTTGGTAATACTGTTCTTATTCATGATAGTTTTATTCTAGTTCTTATTCATGAATTCAATCTATAAGATTTCTTTATGCCAGGCCATGCATTCGGTTTTTATGGATCTATGAGGAAAAAGTGATAATATTTCTACTAAAACCCTATTGTCTTAAAAATACTTTTTTCAAGCATTTTTAAAAAAAATGTAACATTACTCTTGTATGTCTGTCAGAATAGTAACTATCAAGTTATTGCTAGTGTAGATTAAGCTAGCAGACTTTAGTTTACATATTTTTTTTTTTAAAGAACAAACTGTTTTGTGAGGTCGGTTCTTTAGCCATCAATATTTTAATTTGCAATGTGATGCTGGCATGTACCTGATGTGTTTTCCTTTCTTATTCTGTTCTTAAACAGGTGATGTCGATGGAAAGGAAACTTGATTTCTTGGTGAATGTCTACATCCAGCGCATGGGAATCCCACAGTCTGAGACTGATGCTTATTTTGGTTCTAAAGAGCCTGATCCAGCCCCGCCATATCATAGCCCAATCGAGCATATAGAAAAGTATAGCTCAGTTACCAAGATCATCCGTTCCAACAGCTCAACTGGTCAGAAGAATCTTGATGCTCCTCCATCTGGATGTGTCAACCAGAACAACTGCCCTCCGTCCACCTCTTGGCAACCCCATGCCCTTTCTGGACCCACTCCGGGCTGCAGAGGCACCTCCCCAGTAGGTGATACATCCTTGGTGCGAATCCCGCCGCCACCATCTCATGAGCGCTCCTCCAGTGGCCATAATGGCTCCAACCGAGGTTCTCGTGGTAGTGCTGTTGAGGAGGTGAAGCCTGGAGCTGTGTCTCAGCAGCAGGCGGGTGCTGAAAGTGACACCTCCGTCTCTATTCCCTCTGTGGATCACGAGGAGCTTGAGCGCTCCTTCAGTGGCTTCAGTATCTCACAGTCTAAAGAGAACCTAGACTTCCTTAACAATGCATACTTTAGCGGTGTGACACGCTGCTCCAAAGTGAGGCCCTACATCGCAGAGGGCGAGTCTGATACAGATTCTGAACTTTGTGCCCCTTCACCTCATTCTGCCACTGGAGAAGGAGCATATGGTGACAGAGGCTGGTCTGGCACTAAGTAAATCTAAAAGTGAGCTTTTGCTGAGGGTGGTAACTCCTGAAACCAAACACAGGCTACACGGGGCAACAAGCTGTATTTGTTAAAACCACACATATGCAGCTGTGAAATCCACACCAGAATCCTGGTAGTAAAGCCAACCGCCTAAATGTGGAGCTTTCCAGTACTTAAGATTACTCTAGACAGGTGGTACTTAAGGCTTTCACTTTTAAAAGTCTCATTCTTCTTATACTAAGAGTCAAACATCTGCTGCTCAGGCATTGTGCATCTTTCCTTCAAAAAAATCCACGAGACACGATGAGACAGCAGGTTTTTAAGAATGTCTTCACCTATACTTTTGTCTTTACAATGTTCTACACATTCATTTGACCACCCATTTAAGGCCATATTTCACGCTGTCTTATTACCCCGAGACAGGTAACAGGCTGGTTTCCTTGTTGTCCACATAAGCCCATGGATACACTTCACAATACGAACTCCTTCAAAATGGTCTAATATTTAATATCTTCCTATTATGCCAAAATCATTTTTAGTGAGATTGTAATCCTATAGGAACAAGCAACAGTTTACGTATATATCAAGAGTACACTATTTCAATGTATCAGGTTTCAACCTTTTTAGGTAATCACTGGTTTTACCAATTTGCATGAATTCAAAATATTTATACAGTTTATTTTATATAAAATTACGGCTAAAAAATGAGCTCAAATAAGCTCAATATTTTATGCAGAAAGCTTTCTTCTTTTCATACTATGAAATTTTGAAGCTATCAATTGTATAAATATAATGCACTAATTGTATAAATACAATGTCACCATAAATATTGCCACATTTAACAAATCAAAAAGCATAAATAGCTCATGTCATTTCTGCACCACAAACTGTGTTGTGTGAAACAAGAGCAATTAAATAGATTATTTTATTTTTTTTTTTTTTTTATTTTCTTTGTGAAAAATCCAATACTGAAACATATCCCTTTCCTCTGTCTTTGCTTTTTTCCTAGAACATAAACACATTCAAATATAATGTTGTATCACAGCTTTTTTCCAATTGAAGCTGTAATGTTGTATTGATTATTAATGAACATGAACACTTTTGACTAAACACTAAAAAGGAGTCACCTGATCGTTATACTGCACAGTTCTGAATAAGATACTGTGTGTACTTACCGTACGAGCACAGCAGCCCCGTTGACAGTATATTTTTATGTATTTTTACTTAGTTTTCTCCCAATGTATGAAACAGCTACTTTATCTATAATGTCTAACACACAAACATGAATCACAATTATGGCGTTTCCCAGACGTTCTTATCCAGAGTGACTTACATTTATCTCTTTATACAACTGAGCAATTGGGGGTTAAGGGCCTTGCTCAGGGGTCCCAGCAGTGGCAAGTTGGTAATGCTGGGAATTGAACCCTGATCTTCCAGGTATAAGTCCAACACTACGCTACTACTTCCCCATAATCAAGTTATACAGTTGGAGCGAATGACCGAGCGAATATAAAAAAAAAAAAGTGACACTGGTGGTTGCTGTTTTCGAGCTCATTAACAGATTTTACATTTGTATCACAATCCTTCTATCACAGGAAAATGTGTAGAATTAATATTCTAATAGAGTAACAACCGGAACCCTTTTCTGACAATAGCAGACATCCAGATACAAGAGGAAAATTGGAACACAAGCTGAATATCATTTTACGAAAGGCACATGTTCTTATCTTCACCACATACTTGCTGTTCAGTCTAAAATAATAGCCCTCACTTGTACATTTCACAAAGTGCATCTTTCAAAAAACTTAGCTGACATCATGTTTGTCTTCCATGTCTTATTTTATCCAGAACAGACATTTGTTCGAGGCGTCCTCTTTAGCGCTAAGGTAAAGAAAGATGTGTAACTGAATCATTTATACCATGTTGAATTGGTTGGAAATAATGACAAAGTTGCAAATTTGATGCATGACAGATTAATAATTACAATTTCAGGTTAAACTTAGAGTCTAAAAAAACATGGGTTAGAAATCAATATTCAGGCCTTAACTTACATATTGTATCTGAAATAATACAATTTCCCTTATGTTCATTAAGAAAGTGTAATAGATGTTTTATGAAGTCTTTTGCAAAACTGAAACGCTTTTTCGAGTGCACAGACACAGGTCTACAAAAAAAAAAGTTGTTGAGGTGTGTAATACACCAGAAGTGTCTAGTACCGTCATTGATTTATGTTTTTTTTATTGCATATCTTGTCATCACAGCTGCCTTGCTTTGTTTCATAAAATAATTATTTAATTATTTTCCAAAGAAAACGATGTATTTTGCTAAATTGGCTTTGGTGTTTTGTTCCTGTTTTTCATGTATACAGTAAGTGTGCTCTCACTGCAAGTGTGTTTTGAACACATTGTCCTTGTAAATGTATTACTGAATGCTCTCTCAACTGCACACACACACACACACACACACACACATCGGTGTTGGCAGATATAGACAACCATGATTCATAACGGCAAAAGAACTGCGGTTGATTTATATACATTTTATTTTTAGCTCAAACTAATTTGCAGGTTTAAGTGGCCTACAGTTAGCACTGTTGCCTCACAGCAAGAAGGCCTGGGTTCGATTCCCAGGCAGAAACATTTACATGTTCTCCCTGCGCTTGCGTGGGTTTACTCCAGGTTCTCCGGTTTCACAGTCCAAAAACATGTATGTTAGGTTGATTGTTAATTCTAAATTGTCTATAGGAGTGAGTGAGTGTGTGTGGCCTTGTGATGGACTGGCGACCTGTCCAGGGTGTACCCCTCCTGCCTCTCACCCTTCCAGAGACAGCTGGGATAGACTCCAGCAGATCCCTGTGAGCCAGAATGAATAACCAAGTGATTGGATTTCTTTTTGTAACGTTTGTGATACAACAAAACAACAAAAAGGTGGACTAGTGTGATGCCATCACTTTAGCTCTGAACATGGCTGTCTATCGCTGCTTCTAAAATAGGACACA
Source organism: Bagarius yarrelli (assembly GCA_005784505.1). Classification (NCBI taxonomy): domain Eukaryota; kingdom Metazoa; phylum Chordata; class Actinopteri; order Siluriformes; family Sisoridae; genus Bagarius; species Bagarius yarrelli. Next base: position 578,567 of record VCAZ01000007.1, read on the forward strand.
GGACACAAGCAATACTTAACACATGTCATGTAACCTGTAAGCCTTATGTTTGTTTCTGTTTTTTTCAACTCATGTCTTAAGTGGCAATTACATCATTTATGTTTACAGTTAAAAAGCATTTTCAATTGAAATGTTTTTCAATACAAGCTATCGGTGGAAAAAAAAACGATCTTTGCAAAGTCTGTAACTTGAATGCAACACAGTGGCGTTTGCATTGTGTGAACTGTCTCATGTCATAAACATGATTGTTTTACACAAAAGGCACTTTTTTTTTGTTTCCTTAAAGGAATAAAATGCTTGCCAGCATGTTTTAAACCACTGAATGCCATAAATATAGCTTCTGATTGTCATGTAGCATATCTCTTGTGTAGTCACTCAAATCCATGGAAAGCTGTATAATAAACTTTGTATTATTAGAACATTTGATTACTGCTTTGTGGGTGGGGGGTAGAATACCTTGTTCAGATCTCTTCTAATAAAAATACTCGTCCATCTAGATGCAGAAAAGAGGCAACTAAAATTGACGATTAATAGATTGATTTATGTACGAATAATAATTAAAACGTCAACAAATAACATCGTACTTTACATATTTCCATGCTTGATACAACAATCAGTGCCTAACCTCAACTTTTTTTCATACTTACTTACTTATTTATATATAGAACAGCTGAAATCATTGCTTGTTTACTTGGACGGTTTGTTTTCGCTTCACAAACCATAAAGCGGAAAAAACAGTAAACAACATAGTGAAGTGCGTAACGTTCCACTAGCTACTGATAGTCTGGAGAATTTTGTCTACATAGACATTTACAGCATTTGGCAGACGCCCGTATCCAGAGCGACTTACATTAATCTCATTTATCCAACTGAGCAATTGGGGGTTAAGGGCCTTGCTCAGGGGTCCAGCAGTGGCAACTTAGTAATGCTGGGAATTGAACCCTGATCTTTCAGGTATAAGTCCAACACTGCACTACTACTTCCCCATAATCAAGTTATACAGTTGGAGCGAATGACCAGAATCTTAGAAATATCACAATATTAAAAAAGTAACAGTTAAGGGCCTTGCTCAAGAGCCCAGCATTGGTGGCTTGGTGAAACTAGGAATCAAACCCACAATCTTCAGGGTGGTAGCCCAACACCTTAACTATGAGCCACCACTTCCACTTGGACAACACTAGATATGAGTTATTCCCATGTACTGATGCATACTGATTTCTCATACGTTATCCTCTTAAAATGGCATCTGGGATTAAAATCGAAAAAAAGAAAATAAGATGACAGATCAAATTTTAGCTTTCATTCCCTAATACTTGAACACAAATATATATTCAACAACTTTAAAAATAGTGTAAATTTAATACTATTAATTTACATTTTAGGCTACCAAAAGGTTAATAGAATTAAGCGCTGCTCTGATTGACAATTCAATTTAATTCAGGTTTATTTATAAAGCGCATTTAACAATGGACATTGTCTCAAAGCAGCTTTACAGAACATACAATACAAAATTCTAATATTAATGTTTTTAAAAAAAAAAAAAAAAAAAAAAGTCATCAAAAATATACCTAGTGAGCAAACCTGGAGCGACAAGAAAAAAAAACTCTCTTAGATGGTACGAGGAGAAAACCTTAAGAGGAACCAGACTCAAAAGGGAACCCATCCTAATTTGGGTGACTCTTTACCAGAGAGTGTGTTTTATAAATTACTCTATTTTAAACACTGGGTAGTGTGATTATGAGCAGTGTCCTTTCTATAATAATAACATTAACAATGTCATAGTGTATGTAAAGGATACTTTAAAGTATATACAACTATCAACTATCACAATGTATTGGAAATATAATTTTTACTTTTTAAAATAAAAATGAAAATGACTAAGAAATGCAATATATGTCAATTAAAATGATTTTTTTTTTCTTTGCTATATCTACAAAACTTTATTATAGGGCAGGAGACGATGTCAAGAAAATTATTTTCAGAAACATTTCACATGGCGTAGGGTTTTAGAGGGCGTTTCAATGATTTTTAAAAACTGCATTAATGTAATTACGCTTTTTTAAAGTCTAGTGCAACATTAAAAAGATGTGCTAGTAACTCGGCTGTTCTGACATTAATGGCAATCTCATTCTACCAGTTTGGTAGCAGAACAGAGGACACTCTTACAACAGACCTACCCTGTATCCTGCATTTGTGACATTTGGTAAAGCCCTTATCCAGAGCGACTTACATTCATCTCTTTATACAACTCAGCAACTGGTGGTTAAGAGCCTTGCTCAGGGGCAGCAAGAAATCAAACCCTGATCTTCCAATTAGCAGTCTAACACCTTAACCATTGTGCTACCACTTTCTCCAATCTATTTTAACAACTTTTTACCATTTTATTTTAAATATTATAGTACTAATACCATTTTCTGACTGTTCATACTCCGAAGCTGTAGGTGGCGGCTAATAAACCAACCGAATAAAGGCTACACTACAATTCCCACAATGCCTCACGGTAACCCTTTCATAGCGGAAGTGTTAAGCCACGTTAGCGAGGACGTAATTTGATAAACAACGCTATGTTTCAGGTTTATGTATATTTTATCTATGTTTCGGCTTTTTTGCGCTTTGGTTAGTAATACGTTAGTTAGTTTTTCCGCTGGTATTTATGTTAGTCAACTACGCTAGCATGATTTATCACATATTAAATTGGCTAGTGTGACGTGAGTGGTGAAGAAGTGACTTTATAAGGTTCCAGGATGTACACACTGTTATCAGGTCTTTACAAATACATGTTTCAGAAAGACGAATATTGTGTTCTGATCCTCGGCTTGGATAATGCTGGCAAAACGGTACGTCTTTATTGCTTATTTATCATGTTGAAATGTTTAAGTTTTGACTTTGAAATATTTACTCAGCTGTGATTTTCCCCCCCTGTAGACATTTCTGGAGCAAACCAAAACAAAATTCAGCAAGAATTACAAAGGAATGAGTCTTTCCAAAATCACCACCACAGTCGGGTTAAATAGTAAGTGTTTGATTTGTAGTGTTTAGGTAGAGTAACTGTCCTGAGTATTGTTTGCTAGATGACCTTGCTATCCTGTCTGCTGTACAGTTGGAACTATTGATGTGGGAAAAGCACGACTTATGTTTTGGGATCTTGGAGGACAAGAAGAATTGCAGTCACTATGGGACAAAGTAAGTGCTTATCATGTTTAATTTCCTTTTTTTTTTTTAAGATTAGTTCAGACAGGAAGACCCTCTTCATCAGCTTTTATAAAAGATCAGGATGACCTCATAGCAATAATCAACTCAAGCATTTATACTACAAACAAATCAACTGATTTATGAATAAAAGATCATTTCTCAGGTTTGCGTTTACATTTACACACGTTCAGACTATGGATTTGTGGAAATGTCTTTATCTAAACTTTGGAAAATGTATAAATCGGTTATTAATCGATCGTCTCTTAGTAACAGGTATTTTCTTTCCTGGACCAAACACAAAGGAAACCTTTTTTTTTTTTTACTATAAAACCTCGACTCAAGTAGGAAATCTTGTTTAAATAATCGCTTAAACACACGGTATGATTGATTCTGTTGAATCAGGGTAAGACGTGATCACGGCCTAGTGACCCTCAGTCCAGCAACAGAAAACATGCAGGGATACTGACATGCTAACTTTACCAGGATCGGGTGTAGCTTGTTCTACTGCTACATAGACGTACATATATATCATAAATCCAGTGTTTCTGATTAACTTTAATTTTTTTAGTTCCGAATTTTCCCACACCAAACTTCACCTTGCTCTCCTTATGTTTTTTATATTTCTATGACGGGCAGTTAAGGCAGCAAACTAGCAGCTAGTATGTAGTAAAATCTAGTCTATACTTACATATTCCAGCATTCAAATAATCAAAAAGTTCTTAACGATAAATTATTGATAATCGATATATCATGTTTATGCCTAGATTAAGCTGTATTGTATACCCCAGCCCTCATATTGGGTTCTCAAGACAACTGAACAATGAATAACCCCAAGACGTGATCTCTGTACAACATAAATACCCCTCAAACATTACATTAATAAACTGTTTTATTCTAAACAAGTTCAACTTAAAAACAACACTAGACAATAGTTTAACTAAAAGACTACATATTTACGAGTCTTTCGGTATGTCACACCTCTATATAATAATAAAGTACAGGACCTCTTATATCGGCTGCTGTTAATGCAGTTAAAATATTGTAATATTTGATTGTTGTAATCTTTACATACAATACCTTGATCCTGCCATGAAAACTAGCCATTACTGCTGTCATGGCATTCAAAGAACAGTAATCAAACAATCAGGACTAACTTTTTTCATAAACTTTTATTTTATTTATATTTAATGATTGTTTTATCTTTGCCAGTGTCACGGGGAGCTCGTGGAAATTTACCATAGGCTGAGATTCTACTCCAAGGATATCCACTTTTAGCCACATTATAGCGTGGGAGACGATGTCAAGAAAATCATTTCAGAAACATTTCACATGGCGTAGGGTTTTAGAAGGCGTTTCAATGATTTTTAAAAACTGTTTAACCTGACTGTCCTGACAAAAAGAAGATGTGCTAGTAACTCGGCTGTTCTGACTTTAATGGCAATCTCATTCTACCAGTTTGGTAGCAGAACAGAGGACACTCTTACAACAGACCTACCCTGTATCCTGCATTTGTGACATTTGGTAAAGCCCTTATCCAGAGCGACTTACATTCATCTCTTTATACAACTCAGCAACTGGTAGTTAAGGACCTTGCTCAGGGACAGCAAGAAATCAAACCCTGATCTTCCAATTAGCAGTCTAACAACATAGGCTGAGATTCTACTCCAAGGATGTCCACTTTTAGCCACAAGGGTACAGAATGGGTGCAGGTGTTTAGCTTTCAGCAGTTTCAGGTGTGAAGTAATAGGTTATTTTCGGTCCTGTTTTTGACCCCCTGATCAGAACGCTCTGTTTGTTGTCTCATCCATGTTATAGAGTAGAACATTCCAAAACCAACTGCCTTTAGTATAAGCGGTTTTTAGAGTAACAACACATTTTTGAGTTCTGAAACTTGTTTTTATAGCACAATGGCCACTTATATGTCAAAAGATCGAGGGAACATTAATTTATTAGTTCATGACCTGTTTAAGGAATGAATGTGTAGAACGAGGCTCTACACAGACAGTAACCTAAGCTTAGGATCGTATCAGTGGACTGGTGCTGTGAGGTGACAGTGTTGCCCATACTGCCATCAGACTGTCCCTCTCTGTAGATGAGTTATTTAAATAATAACAACAATGCAGTCTGAAATACAAGCATTTATTGGCCAATATAGCTTATCTTAACTTCTTAGCTCTTCTCACTTTGGGGCTAGTTGAATTGAGTGTTTAGTAAGTTTTCATTATTGTCCTATTTAGATTTTGTAAAGCTGCTTTGACACAATCTCTATTGTTAAAAAGTTCTATATAAATAAATAAAGGAGACTTGACTTGACTCAGCTTGCAAAAATAGTCTGCCAATTTGTCCCACCTGTCCTTCATCCAAATAAAAGTATATGCATGTTCATCCCATGAGCCACTTTTAGCCCTTTGAATTATTCCACTTTCCCCTTTAGTACTATGCAGAATCTCATGGCGTTATCTACGTTATTGACTCCACCGATGAGGAACGTCTGACCGAGTCAAAAAATGCTTTTGGTAAGTGTGACTTAAGTGCTAAACATGTATTCGTGAAAATAAAACATTTTTTTGCTTTATAGTTACGTTCTAACACTGTATATTAATTACATTGCACTGTATATTGTTTGTATTTAGCTACTAAGATAATTTTTTCTTATTCCTAGCTGACAGTCACTGCCAGGGTTGAACAATGTCTTTTTAGTAACTCCTCAAACTCGTATCTCACATGTTTGACATGTAAAATAAACTTGTGGAGCTGGCATAATTTTTCCCACTATAGATAGTTCTTTCGTCAGCTTACTTTCAATTTCTGTGTTAATGACAATTCCTTGTTTCTGTCTTATTCACAGAAAAGATGATCAGTAGTGAAGCCCTTGAGGGTGTTCCTTTGCTGGTGCTCGCGAATAAACAAGACGTAGAGGTACACACTCGTATAAAATAACTTCCCTGGAAGCTTCTGTAGAAATATGCTGAATTTGGTTAACTTGTTTTAGTCACTAGGTGGGGCTCTACTCTCAACTCAAAAAGACTTTTTATGCAGTTTACTTAAAACTAAAACTAGGGCAAGAAACTTAGTGGATATATTGTCAGAACTGAGTGGGTTGTCCTTCGGTTTTCAATGTCAAAATGTAGGAAAAAAACAGTCGAGTAGTCCTCTTTATTGCAGTCTGACAACATTCACAGGCCTACTGAAAGCCATCTTCCCACAACAAAGGTCACCAAAAGTGTAAAGGCTGGGTTGTTTGAGTACATTATCGTACATTATTTTTTATGTAGATTAAAAGAGACTAAACATAAATCCAAAACATTTAAAAATAAATTACTATCAACACCACAAATATTTGATAATAACTAAATATCCTCTTTCACATGTCAGTAAATTTCTCAGTTCTCACCACTGCCCTTGCGTGTATCTCAAACACACCTTTTTAAGCTTGCTGTGTGACATTAAACTTCTCACGGGAGGACAGTAATGATTGACAGAACAATGGGAAAGAAATTAGTGCACAACAGAATCGGTGCATCACTGACGAATGTCATGTAAAATCAGCACTGCCGCACTATATACGCAGTTTGTGCGATCGCAGATTGAAAGTGAATGTGGTGGCGCAGTGGTTAAGGTGTTGGGCTGCTAATTGGAAAATCGGGGTACAATTCCCAGTATCACCAAGCTACCACTGCTGGGCCCCTGAGCAAGTCCCCTAACCCCTAATTGCTTAGTTGTATAAAAGAAATAAATGAGTAAGTAAAAGTAAAAATCAAGCAAGCGTTTATTTTAATACCACATTTATTGATTGGGGCTCCCAGATGCCCAAAATTACATGATACATAATTACTTTACTATATTTTTTTAATACGTTCATTATATATGTTTGTGTATGTGTGTGTGAGAGAGAAACTGTATGACATTTAATGCAAGCTCAAGTAGTTGAAGATAATTATCAAAGTATATAATAAATGCCTACAGGTGTTTTTACAGGTGTTTCGGGCCCGTAAATGGTTTTTCACAGGTTTAAACTCGGTTCCTGGAGGGCCACCGCCCTGCAGTGTTTAGCTTCAAACTTAATTAATTGCACCTTCTCCAACTAATCATGTCTTATTTTTAAAAATTCACATTTTGTGGCTTAGAATAAGGTTAAAACTAAACTCTGCAGGACTCTGGCCATCAACTGCTGGTTTAAGTCATACCTAAAAGGGAAAGGTTATTATGTGAGTATAGGAGATTATAAGTCTAAATGGACATCTGTAACATGCGGAGTCCCACAAGGCTCAATTCTTGCACCACTCTTGTTTAACCTGTATATGTATGGGGCCAATAATGGGAAAGAACCAAATTGCCTATCACAGCTATGCAGATGATACCCAGGTTTATATTTCTTTATAACCAAATCACTACAGCCCCATCGACTCCCTCTGCAAATGAATTGATAAATTAAACAGTCGGATGTGCCTAAACTTTTTTTCAGTTAAACAAAGAGAAAACTGAAGTCATTGATTTTGGAAACAGAGATGAAATTCTCAAGGTGAATGCATACCTTGGTTTTAGGGGACAAACAACAAAAAATCAACTTAAAAATCTTGGTGTGATTCTTGAGTCAGACAAGGCAGTAATTAAATCAGCATACTATCACCTCAAAAACATTGCTAGAATTCAGGGTTTTGTTTCCAGTCAGGAGACTCTTGTTTATGCCTTTATCAGTAGACTGAATTATTGTAATTCACGTCTGACCAGCTTTCCTAAGATAACCCACAGACAGCTGCAGCTCATACAGAAAGCTGCCACCAGGATTCTGACTAAAATCAGAGAATTTGAACATATTACACCGGTCCTCAGGTCCTTTCACTGGCTGCCAGTTACATTTATGACTGTTACTCGTTTATAAGTCACCTAATGGCCTATAGGACCTAAATACATTTCAGATATGCTCACTGAATATAAACCAGATCAGATCACTCCAATCATTAGGATCAAGTCAGTGAGACATGCAAAGAGATCACTTTAAATAAGAGGAATCTGCTTTTAGCTATTATGCAGCCTGCAGTTGGAACCAGTTTCCAGAAAAGATCAGATGTGCTGAATCAGTAGCCATCTTTAAATCCAGACCCAAAACACATCTGTGCAGTTCTGTTTTTCCTATATGAGCACTGTGATACAGCCGAACTGAATGTAAACATTTTATGTTCTTAACTGTTTTCAGTAAATTTTAATAAATTCTTTGGTCTTTGTTTTTATTTTAATTTCTTTGTTTTTACTGTTGTGATTATTTTTAATGATAATCGTAATTTCTTTTATGTAAAGCACTTTTAATTATGAAATGTGATATATAGATAAACTTGCCTTGCCTCATCTTATAGGCTATATATATATATATATATATTACAGTAGGTTGAAATGTGTGACATGTTGCTGGGTGATCTTGTATGTTCTATAATCTGGCAGTATTTTCACCCACCTTTTTTTCCTAGAATTGTTTGTCTGTGCCTGACATTAAGACCGCATTCAGTGACTGTGCTCCCAAAATTGGTAAACGGGACTGTCTGGTCCAACCGTGTACCGCTCTGACAGGGTAAGCTATTCCTCTATCTCTTTCTCTCTTCTTTCTCTCTTTCTTTCTTTCTGTCTTTCTCTCTTTCTCTCTTATTCTCTTTCTGTCTCTGTAGTTACGTGATTAACTACAGAAAGAGAATGAGAATGAGTGGATGACTACAACCATACTTTGTGTTATTACTGTAATTATTTATCTGCTTTTTATTCTGTTTTTTTTCAGTGATGGGGTGAACGAAGGAATTGAGTGGATGGTAAAGTGTGTGGTTCGTAACGTTCATCGTCCACCTCGACAAAAAGACATTACATAAACTCGAAGCATGTGTGTGCGAGAGATGAAGAGAGCCTGACTAAGTGTTTTGTTTGAGTGTAAGCTTTCGTGTGTGTGTGTGTGTGTGTGTGTGTCCTGGTCTGTGAACGAATTTTAATGCAGTGGTTGAATTTATCCCAGCTTCTGTCTTACACTAATGCACAAGTTGGTAAGGACAGTCATGTGTACATGTGTAAATGGACTATTAGACATTGATGATATGTTTTTTAAATACACATTTAATGACTGACAGTGGAAACAAACATTTTTTTTGTCACAATTTGAAGATGAGTTCTATTGTGGTGCAAAGGCTTATCCTAGGGAGCAAACTTATCTTTATCAGGTTTAAAGTAAAAATAAGTCTGGGGTTCTATTTCTAAAGATACTTTTATTAAAATATCATTCAAATGATCTAAATATTGAACCTAAACATAAGAAATCTAAGTCTTTTCTCACATTTGAATCACTACCACGTTCGATTTTTGTAAAAGCTTCTGTAATAAATGCTGTAATAAAAATGTTATTGTTGAAAACTTGGAAGTCTTTGTGATCTCTGTTAACTAAACTTAACCTGGTTCTTTAGGAACTCAGGAAATACAAGTATTTAGTTACATCTCAAATGAATTAAATTTCCAGTATCAAGTGTCAGCTTGTATTATTATTGTACACAGTCTCATGTAAGTTTTTATCGTGTGATATTTGGCATCAAAACTAACCGATACTGAATAGATATTCCACATTCCTTAATCGCTGTTGTTGTTGTTTTAGTACTACTTCCCACTGCCTACTTCCCTGTGAGTACTGATTAAATTATTAAATAGTGACAGATATACATGCACCTGCTCAACCACAGTGATGAATTCTTATAAATAATCACTGTTTTATAATGATTTTTGTTTTGTTTAAAAAAATAAATAAATTCATGGCATGTATTTAACACTGACTCATCTTTATACACAATTTGGAAGACAATTAACATGCCAAGCCACACTTATTTAGTTCCAATACAGCTTTATACCCGTGCCATGTAGGTGTGAATGTTTGTTACGGTTTCAAAGAGCAGGAAGAATCTCTGTCTTACTCGATTCTATTCAGACTAGCATAACAGCTTATTCAGGTCATTGTGACACCAACCAGACTTGCAAGTTATACCTAAAAGATGCTTACACGAGTTTATTATGCACTTAAAAAAGTGGAAGCCCAGTGGTTACAGTGTTGGACTGCTAACTGGAAGACTATGGGTTTGATTCCCAGCACTACCAAGGTACCACTGCTGGGCACCTGAGCCAGGCCCTTAACTGCTCAGTTATATAAATGGAATAAATCTTAGTCGGTCTAGCTAAAGGCTTGCTGTAAATGTAATATAATAAACTATAAGTGAACGCTGCGTTACACCACAGCAATCAAGAAGATGAATTTGTATAATTAATCAGTTGTTAAGCAGAGCAAATAAGTATGTTTAAAAAAATCTGTCAACCCACCCCGTGCTATGTTATTGTCATAAAGCCACATTCCTGACCTGATTTTCTTGTGTCGTGTGCTTGTGTGTGCATGCCTATCAGACAGAAAGAGAAAAACACTTGGTTGTAGGTCTCAAAAGCAAAACATTCTGCCCTTTGTTTCCTAGACAACCACCCTATATTCAGCCCCGCATTTCTTCACACACCTTCAACAAAATGCAATTGCTTCTCAAATTGCTTTACCAGATCTACCGTATTTCTTCCTGCTCACCCAGCCCCCTCCTTTTACTTTTTGGACCGCTCCATTACCCCTCCCTTTCTGTCTCTTGCCGCATCTCTAGCTCAAAAGAAAGAACCCTCGACATCTTTAAACTCTAAGTCACCTTCCCTTTTTCAGCTTGCTTTTTTTCATCTTTCTCAATCGTTCATCCATCTAAGCAAATCTAGCACCATGATGGATAACACTGTATCAGGTAGGGCCTAACTCAGTCTATTTACTTATGAAGATGAAATCTGCATCATTCAAGGTTTTGCAAGGCATTTATTAAAAGCTGTGTGTGGTGATATCACAGAACTTGAAACGGACCCTTAGGTTACACTGTAAGAACAACATTTATCCGGACATAGGAAAATACGTATGACTTATGTTATGCTAAAAGCTAAACCAGATGTTTTCCTTAATTGTACTGCATGTTTGCATTGTGTTTCTTTAAGGCAGCATGCTTAAGGCAACGTGTGTTGGGGGGAAAAAAAGGTATCTCAAATCATACATTACTATAAATGTCCATCCTTCACAAATTACAGTCCCAGAATGCATTCAACGTTTATCTTCATGAATATAATTCCAGTTTACGGGCGTTTGTTAAATCTTGGTTTAAAGACTTTGTTTCTTTGACCTGACATTGAATGACACTTGCAACCAATCAGCAAGCAAGACTTTTAAATATAAGAGATAGCTACGTGCCAGAAAGGTAAATCTGGATAAATGTTTATTCAGCCTGTTTTTATCTGTGACTGTTTGTGCTAAATAAGCTTGTAATTTTTTTGGAAATTCTCTTCTTTACTAAACTAACGATAAATCAAAGAAAACTAAACCCCCCCCCCCCCCGCTCTTATCTCACACAGTCCTAAAAACAATTAACCAGAGTTATGTTCATCTTCAGTAACTGCTTTAGCTTAGCGTGATCAACCTAAAGCCTGCGCAATATTGCTGAGAGCTAAACAAGACCGAACCAAAAATGGGGCACCAGTGGTTCTTCACTTGATCAAAATGGCAGGCATGTTTATAGAAAATAAAAAAAATTCCAAAGAAACCAGTAAATCCAGCCAGTAAACGATCACAAACACGGTCCTGCATCTGGCAGAAGCAAAGAGAAAGAAAGTGCTATTAACCTCAAAAAAGATTTTTCCATGAAATCACTAGGTGTAAGAGTTTGGGACGGAATGGATATAAGACACTTTGGTGGATAGCAGTGGTGAAGGAAACCATCAAGTTTTCAAAGAAGGGCTCCTGGGTAATAGTCACCTGTTGAAAAGTCTTTCCAACAGTTGGCAACGTCTGTTGAGGAAGTAGAAGAGCCAGGAACTGCAGAAGAAAAGGTGGAGACACCAGCGGAGAGACATATAAGCCTTGAAATAAGTCTTTCGGGCGTTCTCAAAATTGCACACACAGGCCATAAACAAGTGTGTGCAGGGGTTCTGTTAGAAATCATAAAAGAATATAAGGTTGGGCCTCCTACCATACCCTTTCCACAATGTTACTACTAATAAGACAAATTTTGTGTGCATGGGGCCTTTAAATCTTCTTAACCCCCACCAGTGATGCCCCTGTGTGTGAAGGGAGGGGGGGGGGGGGGTGGGGGTGTTCATTTTAAATATTCCTGAACATCACAGTTATTTTTAATTGGCTGCATCCGAATTAAAACAAATGCAGACTCTGAAGCATTTCATTGCTAAACATAAAAAAAATTGCACCCTCCTGGCCAAGGCATAGTTCTCTTCAGAAAGTTGGGCTAGGCTTTGTGACAGGACATGGCTTCCCTATGTAGATGAGTTGTTTGTAAAATTCATAAGTGATGAATTAAGGGCATGTAGGACAGAAAAACAGATCAGATCAGTGGTCGTCGTGGTTAGTCTGAAATGGAGAAACAGACCAAAAAAAGCTGTGTACTGGACAGCCCATGTCTCCCTATTTACAATGACTAAGTCATGGTTATGATGGTAAATGCTGTTTGTAATCACAAGTTTCCAAATAAATTCTAAATTAGCTACTTTGTGTATATTTTTTGCATATAATTATAATCACATGTACAAGTATATCAATTAATATTTTGGGGAAAAAAAATTCCAGGTCGAAATGGTTAATCAATAGTTTAAAATAATTGTAGTTTGAGGCTGAGAATGACCGTCACCCTCTGCTGTCACCATGCAAAACTAGGAAAATTAATCACAGAACGAATTTTTAAAACGAAATAACATTTTGCGTGATTTGCCAATTATATGGCTGGCGAAAAATAATAAAAATAATTATTTAATGATTATTATTAATATTCTTATTAATAATAAATATATGTGGACAGCACAGTGGGTTAATGGTTAACACTGTTGCCTCACAGCAATAAGGACTTTTCTGTGTGGAGTTTGTAGGTTCTCCCTGTTTTTGGGTGTAATTACTTTGGGTTCTCCAGCTTTCTCCCACAGTCCAAAGTCATGTATGTTAGATTGATTGGTGGTTCTAAATTGCTAATAGGAGTAAGTGTGAGTGTGAGTGGTTGTCTGTTTGTATGTGGCCCTGTGATGGACTGGTGACCTGTCCAGGCTGCACCCCTGCTCTTTACCCAATGGCAGTGACCAGGATTAGGAATAAGTGGGTCTAGGCGATGAATAGATGGATGGATGGTGCATTTTATGCATAATTGGTTTACAGTTCTGCCACTGAATTGTATTTCTCTATATATCACTAGTCTACACATTTCGCTATATTCATACCTGTATAGTTTAAATGTAATTGTTTTGTAATCTTGTTAATCCTCTACTTTTTTCCTATTTAGATATTTTTCTGACATTCACACCCACATCGTTAACACATGTTGGATTTTGTATGGCTGTGTATATGACAAATCCGCTTCTTTTTCTTAGCGTATTCTGAAAAGCTCAATGAGATGTCAGTGCTGTCTCTACTCTGCTCCTGTCTGTATACTAAGCCTCATCATCAAATCATCAGCTGCTCTGAAGGTATATTAACGACTCCTGATTTATAACTATGGAAGTGAGTTAACTAGAACAGTAACAGTGTATTAACTGAAAAAAATATGCTGTTATAATAAATGTTCTGTCATATAAAGAAATGTATTGAAAGTATAACCCTGGGAAACGAAGCTTTATTGGTTTGTTTCTGTAGATATAGAGGTAAAGTCCCTGAATAAGCAAACAACGGGCCAGGCTTTTGAGATTATCCTAAGTAGCCCCACGGATCTGTCACCAGACAAGCCTCAGAGCCTGAATCTATCATTCCACAGAAAGAAGCCCTCACTGGAAAAGCTACAAAAAAAAATGGATGCTGCTGAGAACAGACGGAGAGTAAGTCTGGCATTGTTAACATCAACTAGCAGACACTTGAGTGATATGCCTCTGCTCGTTTTACTAGTTCTTAATCAATATATTCATTTCTTCTCATTCACTTTAGATATTTCAGGTGTATTTTAGTTCTGTTCTGTTTTATTAATACAGTGTTTTAACAATAGACCATTACAGCAGCTTTACAAAAATTATTATGTTTGTCATTTGGACAAATTATCTCTGTTTCTATCGCTCACTGCCTACAGACTCTGGAAAAGCAGATTTTGAAGCAGCTGTCAGAGAAGCGTGAATATGAGCAGGAGGTTCTCAATAAAGCCCATGAGGTTAATAACAACTACAGCAGACTGGCAGAGGAGAAACTCAATCACAAAATGGCAGTGAGCAGTGAGAAACGCACAGCTCAGCTCAGTGCTCTAAAGCAACGCCTAAGGGAAAAAGTAAGCCTCTGTTCTAGGGTTATTATACTGTATACTGTTTATGCACATGGTATAAATATATATTTTATGTCCTTTAGCCACAGGGATTTTTAAAATATGAATTAAAAAGTGGTTTTAGATGTATAAAAATTGTGCTTTGGATTATGGACATTGCTCAGGCACTTTGGTGAGGAAGTTTTTAACAGATTTAGCAATGCTTTCATTTCCATGACATTTATCCAAACCTTCCTTCAAAGTTCATGCCAAGATCCCTGCCTGAGTGTTTTACACGGAGCTTCAACCTCAGCCGAGCTGAACACTAAACGGGAGCACTAACTGCACCCCAGACCCGCCTCGCCTGACATAAAGTGCCCGACTTTACTAACGCTTTTGTTGCTCAATAGTCAAGTCTCCAAAGTCATATTCTGAAATACATACGAGTGTGATGATTTGGTGTCTACAAGCATTTGAACATACAATTTTAGCTAAGATATTTTTCACAATTGACTAACACAAGTTAAAATAAATCAATGTAAGCTGTTAGTCAGCCCAAAAGGAGTGGTTCCCTAAAACCCCTGCTGCCTAGCCTAACCAAACTAAATATAGCATGGCTAAAATAATTAGTAAGCAGTCTCATAGTGTTAAATCACTTTCCTCATTATGATTCTGAGCCTAAACTTTATTGTGATGTACAACCCAATTTCTGGAAAAGTTAGGACAATTATTTTAATTTGAATAAAATGAAAACTAAAAGACTGACTTTTAAATCATATTAGCAAATATTTTTTTCACAGTAGAACACAAAAAAATGTGTACAAAATTTTATAATTTTACTCACAAAATAAGCTTATTTTAAATTTGATGCCTGCTGCAGGTCTCAAAATAGTTGGGACGGAGCATGTTTACCATGCTGTAGCATCTCCTCTTCTTTTCAAAACAGTTTAAAGACGGCTGGATATTGAGGCTATGAGTTTCTGGAGTTTTAGTGTTAAAACTTAGTCCCATTTATTCCTGATTAAGGTTTCCAGCTGCTGAAGAGTTTGTCATCGTCTTTGACATATTTTTTATTTAATGATGTGCCAAAAGATCTAAACTGCAGGCAGGTTAATTCAGCACCCGGACTATGATGTTTCAACTACCCGTAACCACTAAAGTACACTAAAGTAGCATAATTTCAAAACTGAATGTGTCAAATAACATACATTAATTACACAATTATCTTTGAATTCTTTTTTTCCCAGGAGTTGCACGCTGCAGTGGTCCGCAGAAATAAGGAGCTGCAGACTGACGTCTCTGGTCCTCAGGCAGATGCAAAGCCTTTCTAAGGACCAACTATGTTGTGTTTAAGAAAATATAACATTTAATAGTCATTATACCTGCCTAAACCTCATAGATAATTCACGTATATTTCATTTACAGTGTATTTGTTTCCTGCACATATTGACTGTAGATGATAAAGTACATGTCTCTTAAAGCAATATAAAGCCTAATTATAAATGCAAATGAAAATTAAATTAAATCATAATAAATCTATATAAAATGTTATTTTTGACTTTTATTTTCAGAATGAATGCCATAAATGTTGATTTAGCAAATTTTGTTACCTCCTTATTTGTAAGAATTGAAAGAACATCTGGGAAATCTTACATGCATTAACTGGTATATAAATATAAAATGATCTATAAAGCTGGCTATTGTTAAGGAAGTAAAGCGTGTGAAATAAAGTAAAGCTTCCTGACTTACAACTTACAATGTGACAAAAACAATTACCATTTTCAAAAGAGAATTAACTATTTGACTTTTTGAGCCACTTTATACACAGACATCAAAGGCAAGAAGAATGTGGGGCAATCATTCACCAGGGGTTTTTCAGGAGTGTAAAACATTTCCCAAAGGGTAGGCTAAAGCGTTTGAGCGTGCATATTCATCCCGAGAGTTTGTCTGAACTATTGACAGCAATCTTCTTCAACTGATGACACCAATTAACATTTGCATCCCTTAACACACAACATTTTAGAAGAAAATATATGCATCTTGCTGTAAAGCCTGAGAAACAGACTGTCAGCCGATTCAGGAATTTTTTTAACTGAGAAATTGTTTCGATTATTTACATTTATGGCATTTGGCATATGCAGATCAACTTGCGTTTATCTCTTTTATACAACTGATCAATTGGGGGTTAAGGGCCTTGCTTAGAGGCCCAGAGGTGGTAGCTTGGTGGGGCTGGGAATCAAACACTTTAACCACTGAGCTATTACTTTTCTCTGTAAATGTAAATGTAAATGTAAACGTATCAGTGTAATGTAAATTAATCCATAATTATGAAATAGCATTTAACAGTTAATGGTTAATGAAACTGAATTCTGGCTAACGGTGGACGGCATTTACACTGCATCTAACAAGTGACCCAATACCGATTTTTGCTCCAATTAGCACAAATAGGATATGTCTCAGGATCGTGTAAGCAGAAAAATAGCACATGCATTCAAATATTTTTAGATCGGTTTCAGGCCTTATTTATATGTGCAAATAGATCAGATATGAATCGGATGAAAGAAGATGTGAGCGGGTCCTCAAAAAAATCAGATATAGTCACAAAAACAGAACTGGGCATCAAGATCTGCAGTGTAAATGCGATTTTTGTAAACTGGGCAAGTATGCGCATCAGCAACGAATTACATTATGGTTCAGAAACTGGCACATAAAGTATGTTGCCCAACAAAACATGGGCACAAAAGCTTTTAGTTCACTGCTAAAAATACACTAAACGCCTCAGGCAATAAATGAAGCTTTGACACTTGAAAGGCTGTCAGAACAGAAGCAAAACACGCACATTTCTAAGACTAATTGGAAAACAGGAAGACTGGAGCTACCAGCTATTAAATAAGCATGCAGCAATTGAAAGGAAGAGTTTTTAAAAGGCTGTTTGAGATGCTGGTGATCATGTTTGCTTTTTCAATACTAATAGTACTAATAAGAGGACTGTGTGCAACACTTCGGTTGAGATGTATTTAAGCAGCGCCATCTGCAGGACCAAAGCTACCCTAAAACAGACCACGTTGTGATCAGTTTATACTAGATTTTTTTCATTTAACATTTTGCAGACACTCTATCAAGCCTAAATTATATTTAAATACACATAAACCACAAGTTATTTTTTTTTAACCCAGAATTTCAGTTCTATGTAGATTACAAGATTAAAGCATAAATACCAAAAAGTCAAAAGTCAAAATAACAAGAATAAATTCTAAATAAAGAGAATAAAGTCCAAATGTTGAAAATAAAATTCAAATTACGACAATAACATTGAAATTCTTTAAGAATTAAGCCGAATTTACGAGAAGTCTGATAGAAATATTCCTATTTCTTTTCTTTACCTCTCATTTTTATGAAAAGTTTTGGATACTTAAATAAAGTTACTTGAAACTTTAAACAGCAATCTATCGACTTGCCTGCATGTGAGTTAAAACAAAGTTAATCTCATGTTGAGTTTATTCAGATATTGTTTACTAAGGTCACACTTTAAATTAACCAACTAGAAATTCTTTATTGTTAGTTAGTGACATCACTGGTTTATCTCGTTATGGGTATGTTTATTCACCATATAAATATACCTTTGTGTGTTTGGTTAAATATTTGATCATTCTTAGCTCTTTCAATGCTAGCATGTAGATTATCACATTGTAGGGTGCGTTTGTTTATTTTATTTTATTTTGGGGGGTTATTATTTCAATGCGTTAAGATACATTCATTTCTTTGTGTTAATGTTATAATGATTAACACGTTTTCAGCCCATAAGAGCACTTACATAGTAAAAAAAAAAAAAAAGAAGAAGTAATATCCTGGAAGAGTGTAGGACATATGGAAAACACGACAGCAGAAAGCAGACCTGCCAACATTTTGTGTGTGTGTGTGCAGAGTCTCATTAGGGTAAGGGGAGATTGGAGCTGCCGTGGGTTGCCTTCAGTCAGCCACAACCATCTTTCATGAAGTTGAATCCACTAAGTTGAATCAGTCCCACATGAGAAAGAGGTGAAGTACGATAAGGGGAGGTGGTAGGAAAAGTAGGAGGTGTATAATTTTTTTCATATTTTATTAAGCTACAATGCATAGAATATTGAAAACATATATTTTCTACATTAAAGAAATCTGAAAATTCTGGATGAAAAACAGCAACATATTTTTAAGAGCCAGAAAAAATAGATTCAATTAAATTGGACAAAAAAAAGTAAATAATATGGAGAGTCAGAACTTGTTACCCCCAAAGCCAAATTTTGTCTGACTCTCTTTCCCTCTTCCAGCTTACACACCACACTGCGGAACTCTACAACAACACCATCTTATTATTCAGAAGCTATCCTTTGTAAATGTGATAATTATATGCCTTATAAAATCCCCTTACACAGAGGAAATATATCAGCGGACTTAAACACTGAGTTATTCCGACACCCCCAGCCCTGGTTTGCCAGAGGTCCCGACTTTCTGTAATTCCGTGAACTCACCTTATTTCACAGTTTTCTGTATGCGTGCATGTGTATATACGTGTGTGCACGCATATATATGTATTTGTTGGCAGCCGCTATCACTATTGTACAGATGTGACCACAGCTCCCCACTTTTACCACAACAAAGGCCAATTAAACAGCGCCGCCTCACAGGCCAAGCAGCCGACCGCCAGCCGCACTTCCACAAACACGCAGATCAGTTTAAAACCTAGAGGGGGAGGCAGTAGAGCTGCAACCCAAGCCGAGGCCTCTTCTGATTCAAACCAGCCGCTCCACTCACCCTGCAACTTCTTTACTTTTCAAATTAGTGCCACATTATGGATGATTGTTTAGGAAGCACATATTAACTTGCTAAATAATTGTTAGCTCTAAAAATGCAATTATTATGGGTCACTGAATGAGGAATAGGAGCTGTTATGTTTGACTTGGATGAGTAAAAGCGCTGGTTCTAATATGTCTCGGCTCGTGAAAAATAAGCCGGGCTCAGAATTACCTCAGATGACATGTATTTTATTAAAGAAAAACAAAACTCTTAACTTAGGCTACTGTTTCCGCTTATTGATAGTCAGTTTTCTGCCTATTTCACTGTGTGCAAATGTTAATAAATGAAATATATGTAAATGTTACAGTGACAGGACAGATAAAAAGACCAGATAGAAATAAATATTTTTACTGTAATCAAGTACATGTCTTTGTGTGCATACACAGCTATATGAGAACTTGGCAGGCCTTAGTAAAAGCGATTGTTTATTGCAGAAGGTCTATCCTGCAAGCATAAGTAGCTGGACATGTTGGTTCAGCTCCTGCAGGGGGAGCGCTTTGCTAAAAGCTGGCCTGCTAACGTGGCGTGGATAGTTCGTGGTGGCTTTGGTCAGGCTGACTGGAGCCCTTGGGCGCTGGCATGTGGCACAGTGTTTCGGGAGGGGCCCCCTCAAAAACCAACTGTTCGGGGGCCACACCCATCGTGTCCGCTCAGTGTGGGGGATGCCGCACTGCATCGAGCCGAGCCAGGCCTCCCGATTTAGAGACAGTCTCAGACCGCACGCCTCAGCCAGAGGAAAAGAAAAGTTTGTTGCTTTATTTTCAAGGTTTGGACTGATCTTCCCTTACATGCATCTACCATCTACCAACAACAAAAGCATGTTGACAATATCAGTCTTGATGAACAATCGTTAAAGTTTCACAAACATGCACTGTTTTTGGAGAAAGAGAGAGAGAGAGAGAGAGAGAGAGAGAGAGAGAGAGAGAGAGAGAGAGAGAGAGAGAGAGAGATAGAGAGAGAGAGAAAAAAGAAAGATTTTGTGTGTTTTTTTAATTATTCTTTAAAAAATCTTATATGACTCTTAAAATACAAGCCTGCGGAGCTAAAGGTGGTGGCTACATTATGTTCAGGAGTCTTATGTTTTGCTTTGTGATGGCTATATTTTACATGCTGCTGCTTCCCTCATTTAGTTTCAGGGTGTGGGAGCAGCACTGGGTGGTCTAAGCCTCCTTTAGCTTACATATGGTGTGGCTTTCTGGCCTTTCTTGTTTTGTTTTTGGGGTTTAAAGGAAAGGTTCTCTTTAGGTACAACCTGCTTATTTTTACCTTGATGTATAAGACTTCTGTCTCTGTGTCTGTTCTTTTCTCTTCAGTTTCCTTCCTTCCTTCTATCCACTGAAACTGGGTGTGCATTGTTCTTCTTGAACGCTTTTGAGTTGCATTAGTCCGTATCCTTGGCTCAGTGATGCGGCAAGAGCGGTGCTATTTCTACAGTAAAGCATGAACGTCACTTGTGAGCTTCCCACAAGCTGACAGATATGCAGTGAAATAGTTTATAAATACCTCCTTTTCAAATGCAATGTGTGTTGATTGATACTCCAAAAAGGATTTAGACTTTATTTAAACCCTCTTATGTTTCAGCAGAGGAGTGTGTTAAAGAACAAAGACATTAGACATTATCTTATTCTCAGAAAAAACAGATCTGACAAATATCTGTTGGTGGTCCACTTAAACTTTCTTTTAAATTTACTTTTACATAGGTCGGTCTCTCTGCCTTATTTTCCAGTCAAATTCGAAATTTTTGTGACCATGCTGTGTGGAAAAAGCAGTCATGCTGCAAGGCAAGTCTGTCCCTGACCCTATATCTCTTCCTTACCACATTTCCATTATAAGAGCCACTCACACACATCTAATCATTTCACATTTTCCCTGCGTGGCAGAAATATTAAGCTGCATTTTCTGAGGGCTGCAGTGAAGGAATTCAGAGACATTTGATTCCACCGATTCCCGTTTAACCACCCCGAGGCCTCGCCGAGCTGACAACACAGGCTGATGATGAAAGCATATTGACCCCAGGCCCAAGAAAAAAAGGGGCCCTGAAATATGTTTCCAAGACAATTATACACTTGGGTGATTTATGGTTTAAATGAGACACCTCTGCATTAAAAGTGTAAAAATGTGTCGAATTCAAACACAACAATCTTACAGTTCCACCAATAGTTCATCGTTTGTTTAGAAATTAAACTATAGGATTTCGGATACGGCTGTTATAATATTTACAGATTTTGTCTGTGGTCCTGCCCTTCTTTCATGACCGAGCTGATGTAAAGTTCCTGCTCGCTCAGTCTTTTTTTGCCCTTTCGGATTTACACATTTCTTGCACGCAGACTTGTCATAAAGTGCAGTAATCTCTGCTTTTACAAGCTATTACTTTGCCCAAAAGTGAAGAAACTTTAATGTAAATAATTCAAAAATAGACACGCAATGATTTCCTACTAAATGGTTTCCTACTAAATCTTTAATTACAGATTCAGTCTCCTTTCCCCTTTGAAGAGAACTGTTGGTGGGGATAAGCAGAGAAAGAACATCCCCGTAAAGTGCTTACTTCCACCGGCACTCGGTGTTATGACTCTCTACACCTCTCCTTTCAATTTTATGCACACTTTCAGGATGTGCTATTACTGATCATCAAAGGGAAACGGCAACGCTATTAGGAGAAATGGAGAAACCACATACAAATCGCAAGAAGAACCTCACACTTCCTCGAATTTCCTCATGCTACATCAATCAAGGCTTCCACATGTGGAGCTATAATTTACCGCTTATATATTCAATGCATGTGAAACAGGGGCTTAAGTCACATTTTAACATTTAAGCTGTGCCACGAGGACACAAGCCATCATGAGATTAAAGGTTCAGAAACATAACCTTCTAATAATGATTATTTTTTGCACAGAATAATGTATATTATGCTGAAAATGGGGCTATACAACAAACTACATATTTCCATTATTAATACCTTCAATTTAAAGACAAGCAACCATTTTTAGGCAATAAAGATGATATCTGTAGGGGTGTTAGTGAAAACAAGGCCTTTTTTTTAGTATCTTTATTAAATGTTATGTGCAATTATTGTGAAATTTTCCAAAAAAAATCCAGTGGTTATAAATCAATTTTAGTAGGTCGGGTTAATAAAAAAATATATGAGCTGAACCAAGTATTAAAATATAAATTCTTAATGTGGATCATGTTTTGTTTTTTTATCCAGAACTTCAGACCTGCTCCAAGCTAAATTTTTCCTCTTAACATTACCAAATAGGAAGTTAAACTGTGGTAATGGTTTGTTTGGGGAAATCACAAATTAAGTGATGATTATAATTAGTAAAAAAATTATCAGCTGCATTTACTTCCTGTTTGTACACTTATTAACGATACATTTCATTTTCCTGTACCTCATCTTATTATCTATAAAGTATATACAATATGTTATTACTTGGAAGGTTTAATAACAGGGTGCTCCTGTGATCAGGTCGGTCTTCATTTCTGACAAATTTTCTACATATTTTGCCTGTCTGTGGTTTGTTTGTTATCTACCGGAGAAACTTGGTTCATCCTTCCCTGGAAGGATGAACCAAGTGAGACATCCAAAGAATTTCTACTAATAATATCGGTTATTAGTTATTTATTTGTTTTAAAAATAAATAAATAAATAAATAAATGTAATTCTATGATAAATTTACTTCTAGTCTAAATTTTACTACTAGTACAACATTCTACTACTAGTATATAAAACTGTATACAATGTTAGTACAGCTTCTACCACTTTCCTAAATCTACAATACTACAGGACTACAGGAAATGTGATGTAATATAGTAGAAATGGTAGTTTAGTGGGCTTGACAGTGCCCTCTAAAGGAATCCCGTCTGTAGTCAGTATCCCATCCTGCATACCTTAGATTAAAGAATTAAATAATCGTGAGTGCGAGAGATAGAGACTCAGAACGACAAGGACAGTAAGAGCAAAAGACTTAGAGAGAGGGTCAGTTGGAGAGCAGACTCCTAAATATAGTCTGTGTGTTACAGTGAAGGCCAAACTCTCACAAACTACAAGCTTGCTTTGACCAAGCCTTGTAATTGAAGGAAAAAAATAAAGAATGAAATTATATGTTTATTTTTGAAAACAATTTTAATCTTCTCTCCACTCAGTTTGGAAAAAAAGAGACACCCACGAGGACACTCCAAACCGAGAGGGCTGCCGGAAGACTATTTTAACTGTTTATTTATTCGATAAATATCTGTAAGCTAGCCTCACACAAAGTGGAAAATCATGTTGCATTCTTCTGCTAGCTTAAGGAATCAATATTTTATTATGTGTTTCAGGCAAAATACATTTTATTTCTTTCAACAGAGTTAATTCTGTATCATTATACTTACTTTTGTGTTCACCAGGAAAAAAGGAGATATTTGGAACATTTCTAGAAGTTACCTTTCCATGTGGCAACCACTTATAGCCTTCATTATTCTTTTCTATGATTGTACAACACCGGTGATATCACCCTGCATTTTTCTCTACAGTGTTTTATTTATCTTATGAATCACGAGCCATATAAAGAACCCAGGTCTTTCCTGCTGGCATTAATATTGTGCTTAGCTTAATGAACCTGCTTTTGAAATGTTTTGAAGTGTCCCTTTAAGGACCTTTAATCATAGGTTTAAGTCATTCTGAGCCTACACAAGAGTCTACACTCCTACACTTCAAGTGGCTTTACTTCAGCGATTTTTTAGTTTCTAAGAACTTTAGGTTATTAATCTTAACGTTTTTATAACATTTTAAATTGTCTGATGAATGTCTCAAATAAGTCAAATCTCTATTTGTGCATTTATTTCATAATACACTTCTTTCTATGTCTTTTTTGTCTTTCTATTCGAATTTTTAAATTTTTATTGATTATTAAGAAAACACGTATGCTAATACCTTCTTAGTAATCATACTGAAGTGCTAACATTAAACCAAACATTTTTGGCTCATTTGACATTTAAATATAGAAGTTCCTGTAATTATACATCAAATGTATTTTAATACTGCGCATATGGCACAGATGCTCAAGGAAAAGAAATTGTTGATGAGGAGTTTAGACTAGATTTAAATGGTTTTAGAGGGTTATGTGAAATAAGTATTTACTGGATATTAAAAATCTGCAATAGCATTAAACAAACAGTGGTTTTATAATTTAAAAGCTGTGTGACATCTCTTACCTCGGACAATAATATTGACCGTGTAACATTCAAGTATTTTTCTATGATTTATACTTATTTTAGTTGGGGGTGTTCAAATATTTTTTTTCTGAGGATATTGGCAACACAATTAACAAAAAATTAAAGAAATATAAACCGTATTTATTTTTTTGTTTACAAGTACAGAACATTATCTTAATATTACATACGCATGTTATAACGGCTGTATGATGCTTCTCTTCTAGGCACCCTTGTGCTTGTAGTTATGTATTTTAATTATTGTACTATAATAAAGTAAAATTGTATCATCTTTAGCTTGATTTGTATTTGTATATTATTATATTACTAGTAATAATTTTGTTTTTTACTAGTATTTTGTGTACCAGCATTTAATAATGGTATCTGAAAAAAGTTGATAAGTATTAAGTTAAATGTGAAATAATTTACTGTGGATTATTTAAACAGATAAATCTATCTATCTATCTATCTATCTATCTATCTATCTATCTATCTATCTAATGAATATGTATTTAATTTTGCTATATTTTGCCAAATTTTCTATTTGCATAAATGTATAAATCTTATCTCAGCACTTAAAACGAGTAACTTGTTTAATGTCAAATATCTGTCTGTCTTTCTGACTGTCTTATGTCAAGTAATATAGTTGGTAATTTATTGAATTAAAAATGTGAGACTTATATAGTCAAAAGAGCCTATATGTCTATCCTGTTGGCTATGGTGATGCATTTTCCTTTAAAAAAAAATCAAAATTCCCTTTGCTGCTTTTGTGTATTGTTTACAATATAAAGGATATTGAGAAATAAATAAGGCATGTACACCATTTTCATGTAAACACAGCTTAAAAAACCTGTAAGATATAGGAACCATCAAGAGATAGATAGATAGATAGATAGATAGATAGATAGATAGATAGATAGATAGATAGATAGATAGATAGATAGATAGATAGATAGATAGATAGATAGATAGATAGATAGATATTATTGGAACATACTTTAATAGTATAATAAATATATCCTAGATGCTTTATTTAATGTATATACTTGAACACTAAATGAAGGTTTTTGGTAAGGTTGGCTTTACCACATGCACTTTATTATAATAACACTTAGATTTATAGGTTTAGAACCTAAACTCTTG
Organism: Bagarius yarrelli; assembly: GCA_005784505.1. Lineage (NCBI taxonomy): Eukaryota > Metazoa > Chordata > Actinopteri > Siluriformes > Sisoridae > Bagarius > Bagarius yarrelli. The sequence continues at coordinate 604,231 of VCAZ01000007.1, forward strand.
GTAGTGTCACTATTAACTTTCATACATTTATTTCTAAACTTGGTAGTGAGGTTGTGTATTCAGAATCCCCTGTCAAACTCTACAGCTAACATGGATTATTAGATGTTGTTTAATTAGTTTAAATATATGATGTTGTTTTATTGTTGTTTGTCTAATTTATTTTCTTTGTAAGGTCGTGGAAACGTGTGAGATGTTTAAAGCTCTAAAGGAAAGATTAAGATATTATATACATATAATATATATATATATATATATATATATATATATATATATATATATATATATATATATATGTATATGTATAAAAAAATCTCTCTCTCTCTCTCTCTTTCTCTCTCTCTCTTTCTCTCTCTCGCTCTCTCTCCCTCTTTGCCTTTTTCTCTCTTTCTCTCTCTCTATCCGACTTCAAAGCACACGAAGTCTGTCATTAGTAGGCGTGTCTCTGAATCCACATAGAAGTCGCAGCGCTCTTGACTGGAGCTTTACTTCACACACACACTGTCCCGGGCCACGCGTCTTTACAATAACCTCCCGGTGTCGGAGTCCACTTTAGGAATTTGGTTCTCAGGGATGGCTGCATCGGTTCTGGAGGTACGAAACGGCAAACTAACAAGACACTGCATGCTAATTCTTAACTAACTGGGCTTCTACTCATAACTAGTAATAACTGCGTAATGCACGTAAATCAGCTGATGCAGCGCGTGTTTAAGGCAGATTTTATTAACATAGCGTGAGACGCCTTATCCACTTCTTCCAGCATGAAGAGAATGAATAGAATTTTGTCACTGAACCAGTTACTCTTTAAGACTAGGCAATTATGCAAATCAAAAATAATTGGCAATATATAGCGTAAATTAATTACACATGCATTAGATAGATAGATAGATAGATAGATAGATAGATAGATAGATAGATAGATAGATAGATAGATAGATAGATAGATAGATAGAATATTCCCTAACTGTAATGATTCTGGTATTTGGTGTAGGAAAGAAATCACCGTGCGGTCAATGGTAATGGTAGTTAACCTGGAAACGCGGTAGCGTGAGCCGAGGGCAACCGCAAGCGCATGCGCCCTGCAGGGACATTGTCTCTCAACAGTTCTCTAACGTCTAACCCTAACCATAACAATTCGAAAAGGACAAGGGAATTACATATATATTTATACATTGTAAGTTATATATAAAAATATAATTGGATGTTCAGGGTTCGATTTCCAGCACCACCAAGCTGCCACCGCTGCCCCCCCCCGCAAGGCCCTTAACCCCCAATTGCTCAGTTGTATAAAATACTTTAATGTAAGTCGCTATAGATAAGGGTGTCTTTCAAATGCTGTAAATGTAAATATTTCTGGTGATTCTTTTGGAAAAATGGAAAGTAAAGCATCCTTCAAAAACATGCTGTGACAGGATAGATAGTGCAAATTTAAAATGACCAATTAAACAGACTGAGTATCCCTATTATTGTTATACATTTAACCATTTAATTTATCTCCTTTCAGTTCGTCACTGGTACTTATATCCAGTCGGGTAACTGGAATTGTAAAAGCCCGTCTATTGTGCTTAGTCATTCAGATGACAGAATGACAGACAAAACAATTAAAGGCTAAACCTGTAAAAAGCAAGTGTCGTCAAAACAAAGTCTAACTATTCCAGCACAAGTGATAACTACATGGCAAACGTGTTTAACAGGAATTGTATGTGTAATGGCATGTAAATCACCAAGGCAAAGGTCGCTGTTGTCTTCAACAGGCAATATTTACGCGAGTTCATTCAGTTAGGCGATTCAATGATGGCAGAAATGAAAAAATCTTTACACTTGTTTCTATATCAATAAACAACGCAATACAATGTATAAAACCTCCGTAGTCCATAAAATGTATTTTAATGCTGTTTTATTGCTGTTTTTTTAGGAGGAAACACGTTATGGCTCAAGTCCTTTGGCAATGCTGACCGCCACCTGCAACAAATTTGGCAGCACCAGCCCAATTCGCGACACAGCTACACCTGGAAAACTTGGAGGTGCGGCGTCAGTAAAGAAAGTTTACACCATGACTTCTGATCTGCAGGCAACGAAAAATGGCAGAAACAGCGAAGGCCTTGTAGACTCTTATAGCAGCTCGTTCAGTACAAGTGGAGGCCTGCTTACCCCTACGGGCAGCCCTCCTCCACCAACTGGGGCATACACTTCTGATTACAACCCTTTTTCCAATTTCCAAACCTCCTCAGTCTCTCAGGATCCTTCACTGTTGGTGACCAAAGCACATGCCACTGCTGACTGCCTGACCAGTGTTTACACATCACTTGATATGACGCACCCGTATGGCTCCTGGTACAAAGCAGGTATTCACCCTGGCATCACAGCTGCACCTGCTAATGCCACATCATCCTGGTGGGATGTCCACCCCAGCTCCAATTGGTTGAGTTCTAGCCAAAGCCAGTCAGATGGTCTCCAGGCCCCTCTTCAGCCTGTGGCTCCCCAGGCCTCGCTCAGCCCTCCTATGTCCAGCTATAACTCCGAATTCACTTCCCTTAATCCAGCACCATATCCCTCTGTGGGCCTCAGCTCCTCCTCACACCTTCTACAGTCCTCCCAGCACATGCTCCCACAGGACATGTACAAGCCCAAACCAGTAGCCAGCGGCGGCCTTATTGAAAGCCCCATGGGCCTAAAGCCAACTCGGGGTTCTGGTGCATATACAGGTGGTTCTGCCACCAGCAGGTCCTCTTGTGACTGCCCTAACTGCCAAGAGCTGGAACGTCTAGGTGCTTCTGCCGCCTCACTGCGCAAAAAGCCTGTACATAGCTGCCACATTCCAGGTTGTGGAAAGGTCTATGGCAAGGCCTCTCACCTCAAGGCCCACCTGCGCTGGCATACAGGTGAACGACCTTTCGTGTGTAACTGGCTCTTTTGTGGTAAGCGTTTTACACGCTCTGATGAGCTGGAGCGTCATGTGCGCACGCACACACGCGAGAAAAAGTTTACGTGTCTGCTGTGCAACAAGCGGTTCACACGCAGCGACCACCTCAGTAAGCACCAGAAGACCCACTCTGAGGCCAGCATGCAGGGCAAAGCTGGAGGTGGAGAGAGTGAGACAGAACCCAGAGGTCCAGAGAAGTCTGTGGATCCAACTGATGGAGCCCCAGCTGGTCTAGGAAACGGCATGCAGGAGAACACATCTAATGGAGAAGAGAAAAACACCACAGGAAGCACAGTAGAGAACAGTGGTGGACTGCTGGAGATTTAACCACCATATCTGAAGAAAAGATCTTTAGATTAAGCTGCTGTTCTATGTGGTGCTAATAATTAATTTACAAAAATAGAATAAAAGTGTCAATATTCTTAAAATAATTTTTGCCCCTGAAGGGAATCGATTCACCACTATTACAGATTTTCTCCTGTGGAACCCGAAGGAACAGTGTGTGAAAACGAGAAAGTGTGGAACATTAACATGAACTTTTGTTTAATATGTAAACCTAGCCAGGCCTTTTACTTGGCAAATTTTAATTTGTTCTGTTCTTTTAAACCTTTTGTTGTTTCTGATAACTATTTTTAAATGATTTTAGACTGTATTATTACTATAAAATGCAATTTTTTGATATGGTTTTCTCAATATCCAGTGGTTTGTCCAGGATTTCCGACTTTGCCAGCAGTTCTTCTGGATAGAAGAAAATGAACTGATTGATTTTGCTTATTTAATCACAATATTTTCTAAAGTTCAAATCATTTTGTTGAGAAGTCCCTAGCAGATTAGGGCTCACAAATCGTTGAAAGCTGCAAAAAAAAGGGACTACAGTGTACAGATTAGTATTTTTCTTTATTTCTAATTGAATGCTGTTTTTGTCTTATTTAATGTCTTATTTACATTCAGTTTTATTTATGCTTTAAATTATGAACAATAACAAGGGACAATGTTGCATTTTACTGGCATCAAAAAATGGGAAATGAAAAACACCCAACACAAAACAAAGAATCAATATGAATAAAAATAAAGATTTTGCATTTTATGTGATTATTTATTTATTTTGTTTCACTGTTGATTTTCAGGTTCGAATGGCTGATGTATGGACTTTGTTTGTATAATATTAAAAGCCAAATTTTAAGGATTAATATGGATATGTCAATTTTTTTTTTTTTATTATTTTTACTTGTATGTTAATATGTCAAGTTATGAATTTTAGCTAACTGTATGCCTTTGTAATTAAATTAAGTGAAATTCAGTTCTTTGTTGTATTTTCATTTATAATAGCACGTTCTTACATTCGTACATGGTTCTACAAGAAATCAGGTGCTGACAAAATAGGTGTATTATGTGTGATTAAATGTTATGTTGAGATTTTTGTTGTTGTTGTTGACGAACAGCCTCTTATTCAAACTAACAAAGCATTTTTTAAAAATTAGCCAGTGGTAGTTACTCGAAAGCCAAAATAATGATTAAAATATTTTATTTTTTATTTCTCTTTGAATTATAGGTTTTATAAAGAAAACATTCATAGATTAAATACATCCTAGCACTTAATTAATTTATAGATTACACATTAATGTATCTTAGCACTTTACTAGTTAATAATTGCACTCTCAAGATAATAATTTTGCATTTAAAATTTGTATGCAAAATTAATTTACAAACAAATTAACCATACACCACGTAGGACCACAAAATAGCGTATAATTAAAATTAAACCGAGAATATACTCACTACAGTATAAGCCTTAGTTGTCTTTAAAACAGAATTATAATAATGTTATGATGATGATAATGATGATGATAATGATTTACTACGCCAATTGGGATTTATGTGTGCCTATTATTTCTTTTACTTCCTCTTTTTGAATTTTCCCCACTCACTCTTTCCTCAACTTGTTATGTCTTCCTTTTTTTTGTCCAGCGCAACCCTCCCTCTCTTAAATCCTCTTTTTTTTGCCCTGTCCCACTCTGGTCTGTCATCCTCTGCGATCTTATGGCTGAATAAATGCTTTAATTACTTCTCGCCGCCCAAACAAAGCAGGTCTCTCGGTTGACACAATGTGTCTCACAGAGCGCCACTGAAGGTCTGTCGAAGGAAATTAAACCTCCCCCGCTGTCTGCGTACACCAATTACCCCCACCAACCCTGCTACTGGACAATTACTTTACATCACTGCTATGGGCTGGGCAGCGGAAGAGACTACAGAAAAAATAAGAAGAGACGAAAAAGAAGACAGAAGAAGGGAGGAGGAGAAGGAAGGGAGAGGTTAGCTAGGTCACTATACTGTTTACAGAATTGTGGGTTGCCCATGTGGCAGTGAGCTAGCAACTGACTTGAAAAACCAAATATAAGATTTTCTGGTGTTAATGTTTGCAGAAATCCAAATACAAGAAACCCTGTCGCAATTCAGTGGAACAGTGAGATAATCGGCTTCTCTTTTCTAATGAGTCACAATGCTTCTGAGCAATTATACAACCCAAATTACCCCCCCCCCCATTCTGGAAAAATCACCTAAATCTTCTTTCTCTAAATCTATGCTGACATTTTTATATGATGATTAAGCATGTCAGGAAAACCCACCAGTTGCACATTCTTACATGCTTTGATCCAGCATAAGTTTACACTTGTGATAGTAAATCACAACTTATAAGGTATAAACTCTAACTGTACCACATGCACAGTATCTTAAAACACACACACACATTCTGCTTATGTGACAGTGTGCTTCCCTCCCGCACCTCTCCTCCTCTCTTCCCCTGGTTGTATGGTTCTAATTTACTGACTCTAATGAGCTGAAGTTGAGGTCAGCTGGTCCCGAGGCCGAGTCTGTCATCAGGGTCTGACATGTTTATGGAGGTCTGAAGTGGGCGTGTGGTCGAGTCCACAGCTTTTAAGACCCAGGCGGAGGGTTTGGGTGGGGTGTGCACACGCGTGCTTGTGTGTATGTGTCTGTGGGGGGATATGGGGGGTAGGGGAGGGTCCGTGGCTTTTGACTTCAGCATGACTATTATTTTTGTCTTTTTATACTCCCCTGTGGTGGTGGTAACCTGGTTTTATTTTTAAAACTTTATGTTCGAAGACCTTAAAAAAATAGGAGAGAGTTGTGCCTCAAGTGAGCCAGTAAAAAGATAAATATACTTGGATGTAAAAGAACTCGGTGGGGATGGAGACAAGACAGTAAGTAAAAAAAGAGAAGGTAAAAACGGTTTGAAACAGATGCTTTCATTTCATTCAGCTTGTGCCTGAACTGTAGACAGAACCATTCTCCAAAAGGCTCCTAAAACAAAGCTTATTTGAACTCACTGAAACATGTGAATAGCCACACTTTGCATTTTCAGTGGGAAAAAGTGGAAACAATGGCCATTACTCAGCTATTGAGCTTATGCCCTGAAGAAAGGGAGTGATGCATGTAAACAGAAAAACTCAGGTGTGAGTGCAGGTATTGCCTGGCTTAAGGCTATATTAGAAGGAAGGAGTAAGAAGGGAGTAAGGATTTTTGTTTGGGGGGGTGAGAGGTCTGGCAGAGGGGGTAACAACTATCTGGTGAGGAAGAGATGAGAAATCAGTGACCTGATCAACTGCATGAGGTCGGAAAAGGTCAGATGGTCAATGATGAAGAAAGAGGAAAGAGCACTTTCAGCCCAACAAAGAGACATAAGATTGATCATCATTAGTCTATTTAAGTTAACTGCGTTGGTAAACGGGTGGTGCTTAGAAATACTTATCTAGGGTTTTCATAGCAGCCTTTATAGGCCTCTTTCTGTAACGGAGTTCCTTTCTGCTCTGAAATGTATCAAACACACCACTAAATAGACCAATTCTGTTTATAGGAACTGTGGGCTGGCTGTGGCAGGCTCCATATCCCTGTAAAATGATAATATGTTCCCTATTAAATGTCCCTAGGATGACAAATTGCTTCCAGGAAAAAAGTGGAAGCTTAGGAAATGAACTGTGACACTTCAAAATAGACATCCTCTTTTTAATTCCTTAAATTTACAATTCTGCTCTTTACTGACTATATAAGTCACTAAACTTATTTTTCTTTTATACGAGAAATAAGAGGTGACATGAAATAAGGCGGTGTTTGTGGTATGCTGTCATCATCATGAAGTGCCAAAGAGCATCATCCTTATGTCAATGATGTCACATTTTTTTGAAGACAAATTTGTTATGAGGTCCTTAATGGTAAAATAAATGGCCTAAACGGTGAAAATAAAGATAATATCATTTTTAAAAATGCAAAATTATATCTGGTTCTAGCAGTGTCATTTGCGAAAAAGAAAGGATAGAGTTAAATATAATATTTCTTACAGAAGCAAATTAAAAATGCCTAAAAGATTTACTGAAAACGTGGGGAGAGAGGGAGAGAGAGAGAGAGAGAGAGAGAGAGAGAGAGAGGGAGGGGAGAGAGAGAGAGAGAGAGAGAGAGAGAGAGGAGAGAGAGAGAGAGTGAGCGAGAGAGAGAGAGAGAGGAAGAGAGAGAGAGAGAGAGAGAGAGAGAATTTAAGAAGTGAGTGATTTGAATCGGGCTTCCAGAGGGCTGGCAGGGTTCTGGCGGAGGAGTGTGGTGGTTCAGAAGTCCTCCAGAAAGAGGCGCCAGTGTGTCCGGCGGGGGCTCTGACCATGAGCCGCTCCCCCCTCTTCCTCCCCCCTACAGTCACGGCCGCAACACCCCCAAACCAAGCTATTGGCAGACAACGGGCTACTGCCACTCCATGCTTCTTTAATATCCTGCCCAAATTGAAATATCTTTGTGGGTGAGCAGAAACACAAGAACACACATGCACACACACACACTCATGAACCCAAACACACGCGAATTTGCTACTATGTGCAAACACGTAAACAACCGACACGCGTGTTTTTTCCGAAAAAAGAAATATATAAACGAACGTCACATCATTCTCTCCTTTTTTGTGGCCTAAATAGTTAAAAGATCTTTTCGCAGTTGTGTCCATGATGTGTAGTAATGGGAATAGGAAAAATGTCTTAGGCTGCAGAAAACCCACTGGTGCTCCTAATAAAGAGGGGGAGCCTCGGCTCAGACAGCTGACATGCTCGATGTGCGCTAAAACACTAAAAACTAAAACCGCAAGCTTTGTGTTTATTTTAAATACTTCTCCCCCTGTGAGTCAAGCAAATATACAGGATAAACCTTACTGATGGATTAACACCTCCAGGCTTGGACAAAAATGTTAATTCACAACAAAACACTGATGACAATTTCGCCTGTGGAAAAGAACAAATAAACAAGTCAGGGCATCTTGTGCCTTTTTTCAATCTTTTTTAGTAGACCAACACGATTGATGATATTTTAGTGGGTTTTACTTTTGATGCTCTAGAACGTTATAGGAAGTCAGTGCGCATGCGGCATTGCAAACTGACCGGCATCTTTTAAATGATGTAATTCAGGGTTGTTTTATTTAAAGCTTTAAATAAAGTTTATAAATAAGGTGTTTGTTGTGTTGTGCTCTTTGTGTTGAGAAGACAGAATTAATTATGGGTTATTATTATAAAAAAAGCTCTACATTTCACCCACTGGGCTGCCAGACTAACATCCTCCTCCATGTCACTTAACCGTCCAGAGACATAAAAATCATGTCCAGTAATCTTCCAACCAGTGGAGCAGCTTTTATTAAAGAATCAGTAAGTAAAGGAATCATGTGGGGAAATCATTTGGAAAAATACATCTGACTTGCACACAAAAATGCTACATGAAAAGTTATAAATACAAAAAAAATGTCGTGGGCCTACTTTTGTGGAAAAAGCTTGGATGCTATTTTGCGCAGTGCATGTAAACTTTTCTAATGACCTCATGCACGTTTTATTCACGTGAAATATATTACAGGAGTACATAGATGCGGGATGCATGAGATTTTTGTGTGTGTATGCATGTACATTTGTTTTTGTGCAGTTTTTAATGAGATTTTATTTGGATTCGGTCGGTGTGTGTGTGTGTGTGTGAGTCTCCATAGTAATCAGTTGCCTTCTCCAGCGCCGCTGCAATTAACCCGGCGCACGGAGCTCGACCCGCGTTTAGCACGAGCACATAATGACTCTGATCATTACAGAGTGATTGTCTCTGGGACGAGAAATCCCTTAAACAGGCTCCTGGGTTTTGGAACCGAAGAGCTGCACTCCATCTTCCACGAGAGCCACCAACCGCCGCTGCCGCCAAAAATAACACGCCGGCAGCGCCACTCCAGTCCGCGCCTCACCGCAGAGCAGCCCGCCGCGAGAGCCCGGATCAAAACACACACAAAAAAGGAAACAGCGGATAGAGGAGCGGGGGTGGAAGGAAAAAATTGTTCATATAACTTTACTCCATTTCTTATAAGATACCCAGAATCTGCTGATGATTTTGGCTTCAGCGCTTCACCGCAAAATCGAATCCCCAGACAAGGGCCAAGTCAAGAGGAAACAAACGATGCCTGCGCTTGTGTGTGTGTGTGTGTGTGCGGTGGTTCGAAGAGCAAGTCATTCAGTTTTTTGAGTGTTTTCACCAAGTCATCAGATTGAAAGTATTAGTAGCTTGACAGTGTAAATGGTGCACACAGGGGCACATCGACCAGACGACTGTGGCATACCAAAAAAACAACAATGGGAAACACGTGGAAGACACTGGATTTTCATTACTGCGCACTACAACCAAAATACACACATAGATGATCCACCTATAGATGTATGCTCATATAAGAGAGCCAACCAACGTAAACCTATACTGACATAGAGTAAAAAAAATCTCCAGGGTGCTTTAGCTGTGATTTTAGGGTGATTGCTAAAGTATAGTCTGGATATATTTAATTTTATATAGGGGAATTTTTATTGTTAACATGCCCACTATTATTTCTGAAAATGAGCAAACATTAATAAAAAATAAAAAAAAAAGAATAAAACATGCAGTAAATGAGATTTTAGGATCACACAGGGACATTCCCTATAGTTAGCTGAAAATGTTCCCCTTCAAGAACTCAAGTGATGTGCGAAATGCTTTGGGACCGTCCTTTGCCATAAAGCACTTGTGCAATCTGTCCAATTGAATAGCAGTACAGGCAAGTGATGTCATTGACCAGGAAATAATAGCAGCAGCATACATTTTGGACTGTTGCATATGAGGCTGCTACAGTGGTGGCTCAATACCAAGGGTTTTCCCCAAGGGGCAATCCACTCTGCGAAATCAAGGTCTCATGGCAATGCGGTACATGGAGGGGCGCTTTGTTCCTGGTGCAAGATCTGGAATTGGGGCTTTTTGTCGATGCATAATGCTTACGAAGCATGCCACCCTCAAAGGTTGGGAAGCAGTCATGACTGACAGCTACACCCAGGAGCTGTGAGATGTAACTAGTCTCTCATGAAACATAAACTGCCTGAAGATGCTAGCAGAGTTTCGAGCACTGACACACTTCCTACCAAATTTGAGCCGCCGGCATGAGCTTTTTAATTTGGCATGCCAGTTCCTTTAGCAGACGCAGGGGATTCTAGTTCCCTGAGAAAGATTTAAATCTGTGTGTCAATGAATCGGGAATCGAGGCAGGGGCTAAGGCCTCGGAAATGAAAACTTTATGTGAACACTTTGGCCCATCGGAAGTGGATTTGTTTGCGTCACAAGTAATAACACACTGTCTGCTCTGGTTCCTATTGGCACGACAAACCGCCCTGGGCCTGGATGCTATAGTTACATGGGTGATGTTATGCCTGTACATGTTTCCCCTGATTGCTTTGCTCCCAGGAGTTCTGGAGCGAGTTCACAAGGACAAAATCAGGCTGCTGCTGGTAGCCCTGTTCTGGTTAGACCTCCTGGATCTCTAGATACCTGTCAGAAAAGACCTCCTGTCAAAAGCGAGGAAGGGAGCCTGGTGCACCTTCAACAGAAGATATGGTGGCTGTGGGCCTGGCCCCCAATGGACCACAGTTCTCATCACAGACACCATCAATTTTACATGTTTTGGAAAAAATACCATTGTTTAAAAAGCAGACATAGTGAAACATTTTAGAGTAAAATAAATGTTTCTGATACAAAGTACAAAATTATGATTGTGTTTTTATTTTAATTTTAATGTCAAAAATCTTATAAAGGGTTACGATTTCTCTGTTCTGTAATATTTGAATAAAATTTGAATATATTTTTATTACCCTAAATTAAAATAAACTCTAAAATCTCAGTACATAAAAGTACATATTTTAATAACATTCCCAACCAATTAGTTCAACAAAATAGATGCATTGCTTTATTACAGATCATTTATAATATACTGTATATTACCAGGGACAACAGTGCATAGAAGTGCACTTCACCTGGTCACTCAACACCAGCTCTATTAGCAAAAAAGCCCAGCAGCGCCTCTACTTCCTGCGAAGACTGAGGCAAGCCCACCTTCCACCTCCCATCCTGACAATGTTCTACAGAGGGACCATCGAGAGCATTCTGAGCAGCTGCATCACTGCCTGGTTCAGGAACTGCACCGTATGGATCGCAAGACCCTGCAGAGATCAGTGAGAACAGCTGAGAAGATCATCGGAGTCTCTCTTCCCTCTATAACGGACATCTACACCACACACTGCATCCGCAAAGCTAACAGCATTGTGGAGGACCCAACACACCCTCACACTCACTCTTCACACTCCTGCCCTCTGGGAAAAGATAGCACAGCATTCGGACCCTCACAACCCGAATGTGTAACAGTTTCTTTCCTCAAGCCATCAGGCTGTAACTGACACACTGAACTGAACTACCTCAACCCACATATACGCACACACTCGAACATTTTTTGTAAGCACAGACACTTTACAATACTATAGTCACTGACAATACTATAGTTACTTTACTCACTTAAGCACAGTACTGCTGTAATTTGCACATTTCGTGTCTACCTCATCTACAATATGGTTGGCGCTATTCCATTATGTCCCGTCCTTTATTGTCTTTTTGCACTGTCCTTGTTATGTTTGTATTGTTTATTGCACTGTCTGTTTCTGCACTGTCTGCACTGACATGCACTTTATGTCTATCCTGTTTAGTGGCTCTTTGTTGTTTTGTAAATTCTGTTTTGTGTAGCACCGGGGGGTCCTGGAGAAAAGTTATTTCATCTCACTGTGTACTGCATCTGCTATATATGGTTGAAATGACAATAAAGCTCCTTGAACCTTGAACCTTGAAGTGGAACGCTTCATTTCACCCGAATTCAGCATTTCACACGTATGACCACTAGATGGTAGCATTGAGAGTAATTCTTTTTTTGTTTGTTTTTTAATTCTCCTTCAGATTAAATAATGATGGTCTGGCGCTTGTCCATGTCCACGCCATTCCCTGTAGCTGTAATTGTGGTACACTGATGTTTGTAGGAGTTAATAATATAAAAAACATGAAATATTACATAAAAACCTCACAAATCCACACAATTATTTTGAGCCGGTGTGTCAAACAGGATTATCCAATATCATAAATTGAATTCATGCTGTAGGTTTTGTGATAGATGATGTTTACACAAAGCAATCATATTCAAATCGGAATTTATATATGCTGAATTATATATTACAGTGCTGATGAAATGTTGGTATTTAAGTTTTTAAAATGACTTCCAAACAGTTTCTAGACATCGTGGAAATAATGTTCTGTTTAAAAGATGTTTACATTGAACAGGGCTAGCAGTCATCATGCCTGAGATGTTGGATAACCTTTTTTACCTGAAAAAATACAATAAAAAATTGTTTTGATTTATATTACATTGTGTCTGAAAATATAAAACAATAATTTGTGACAGAAAATAGAAATAAAATCCAGAAGGAAGCAGAAGGTCTTTAGCACCAAGATCCTCACTGTATATATGCTGCATTTAGTTAAAATGGAAATAAACGTTTCTTTAATGCTTTTTATTCTATAGTAGTTTTAAAAACTTTATGTAGAAATGCTGCTGTAGGCTTTTTTTTCTCACTTACTTTTTTCTAACAATATCTGCATGACACTGCTCTAAGAAAACCGCAGGTCCAGAGGATATCATATTTTGTGCTCATCCTTTCATTTCTTGATTTCTTCTTTCCTTTTTTTCCCTTCTTTTTGTCCTTTCCTCCTAATTAATTTACTTCTATAAGGAACTTACACAGATGCAGATGTTTGGGTAAAGGGAATTATTAAAGAGACCTAGACAGAGACCAACATGCTGACAAGAAACAGTAGTGAAGTCTCTTAGCTAAACACGATGTTAATAGTATGTTAATAGCAAAAAACTTGACATATATTTTATTGACCATATTTCTAGTTTAGTTTACTGTATAGATTTTAGTTTATTTTGGGGTATGTATGAACATTCTTATTATAACCACACTTTTGTCCTACAATAGCACCCTGCATTTATGCACTGTTTTTCCCATTTTATAACATTCAGTATAACAACTGATTTTATTCCACGACTGCTTGTTCAGTGTTTTGTTATGAAGTCTTACAAGAGGGGGAGACTTCGAACAGCAAAAAAATGGTATAAGATACTCAATACTCGATTGCAATAGCCTACCACTGAGTCTGAACCTTTATGTTTGTTTGTTGCTTTTGTTATGTTCATACTAAATAAAAATGGAAACCATGTTTTTAAAGAAATGCAGAATGCTATTATTATGAGTCATTACACTTTTACAACTGTATACTATGACATCAGTACTACTGAGAGTGTTGAAAGTATCTTACCAGAGGTTGTGCAATCTTATCCAGATATGAGTCGGTGTGGGTGGAGGTTTTCATTCCAACGAAGGAGATGAGACACCTGATTGTTTTTATAGTCAAGTCTAACAGGTGGCACCAGGTGTGGCTACAGCTTGAGTAGAAAGAAAACCTGCAGCAACACCAGCTCCTTGAAGGACAAGACTAGACACCAGAATGGCACCAGAGAATTCTTCCACATTTGTTGTTACTGAATCAATATTGTTTTACGGTTTCGGGCTTTTTGTGCTTAAAGAGTTGCTATAAAATCATGACTTTTATTGTTTTCCCTTTGGCGCCCTCTAGTGGTCAAGATTAGAATTCCCTCCTTCATCTCTGAATCTGATTGATACATCATTTGAATATTAATACCTTGTGTACTTTATTATTTATAATAAACCCACAATGAGCTCAAATTCACTGGAACATTTATTGCATTTTTTTAACAGTGACTAAAATTAACATTTTCAAGATTTTATATAGCAGTGATGATACATAATCAGCATAGGAAAGTCCTACATTATCAACAGTTGGATTTTTTAGTTTGTTCGCACCTTCCCAAAATTCTTGCTGCTGCTGGACACCCCTGTAAAGTGGGAAAACATCAGGGTTTTTTTTAGTTGTATGTACAGCAAGCAAACACAAACTCTAGAAGAAATGAACACTATTACTGTGATGGCACTATAAGGCAATGGCAATGTTTGACTGTTGCCTTGATACCCTTTGATTTATGACCACAAAAAGGTAACTGCAATAAAAATAGAAAAAAAGGCTTGCACCCATCAAAAATAACTGTATGCCAGCAAAAGTAGAACCGGTCATGTATTAAACATGCAGAAACCACCCCCATTGATATTATTATATAAATCTAATTGTTATATAATTACAATATCTTCCCCAGGTGGTAGTATTGCCACCTCACAGTGCAAGTGTCCTCATTTATGATTCTGAGCTTGCATTGACTTACTGAGGCTGCTGGGGTATGTAGTATAAAACTAAACCTAAACCAACATTAACCTGTAATTTTTTTTACTATTATGATTTTAATGTATTTTTTTTTAAATAGTACCTTAAGCAAATTACTTCAAATTTATGTCTAATTGAAACATTTCATGTTAACGTTAATTGCAACATGCGACCGAAATAGTATAGAAGACTAATATTATTACTAGGTTTTTATTACGTAATGACACTAATTATAGTAGAATTATTATAAGCATTATAACAATTAACTTCTATGTTTTTCTTTATCTAAATTGTACTTCCTGTAAATGTAGGCGTGGTGCTGAGCCCGCTTAACATGCTGGATGAAACACAGTTGATTTCATTGGCTAACTGAAGCGCTAAAAACATCATGTTTGTTTCCTACTGGTTAATTGTACTGTCGGTTATCCGATAACCAATAAGCTTGCATACACACAGAAGAACGATTTTGCATGAACCCGCCCACCGCCGGAGCAGACAAACTGTCCCGTGGAAAGGCGGAATAATATTATCGCGCGTCTTTAAAATATTTTTATCTGATTTATAAACATACACGTCGTCATGTGACTGTGTTTGGATTATAGCGAGTTTAATAGTTATTTATTTATCTATAGAGATATAGATATTATAAATGAGTTGAATTAGCGTACTGGCGCTATAATTTACCATTAAACATGCGGCTGTGTGTGTTTTTGTGAAGAGCAGTTTAGCGTGAATGGGACAACTGGACACCAGAATGGGACGGTGGTGGCGGACAGTTCTGATTGCTGTTCTGTGGGGTGAGTGTGATCTGTAATATTTTATATGCTGAATTTAACACACAGATCGGATTCTATATGTGCACAGAGCTGGATATTTCTCTGACACACAGCAGAGTCTGATCTGATCTGATCTGATTTCACTTGATCACTGATGCACTTTACAGGATAACCCAAACCAAATCGAAGCGCAATGTTAAATCTTATCATGTGAACTGAAAATCATTTCCTTTAAAAGCATTAAAGGGGTTTTCTATCATACACACCTTGTGATGCGCGTTTATCATGTCGTGATCCGCTTAACAGCCCGATTATTCCCGTATCCTGATTGGCTCCAGGTCATAGTGTGCGTGTGCGTGTGTGTGTGTGTGCGTGTGTGTGTGTGTGTGTGTGTGTGTGTGTTTACATGTTTATAAATCCTGGTGGGGACCTAAACCTGAATACACACCGACTCATGGGGACTCGTGTCAAGGTGGGGACCAAAATTGAGGATCAAAATTCAGGTTTGTGTATTTTCTATTCTCTAACTCTAACTTTGCATTCCGGTTACATTTTTACTTTCTTAAAAAATCTCATCCTGTATGATTTAAAATGTTGTTCCTTTTTGTACATCATACAGGATGGGATTTTTTGAGAAAGTAAAAATGTAACCGGGATGCAAAGTTTTGGGTTAGAGGATAGAAAATACAGTTTGTACAGTAGAAAAATGGAGAGTCCCAACAAGGATAGCTAACCAGACGTGTGTGTGTGTGTGTGTGTGTGTGTGTGTGTGTGTGTGTGTGTGTGTGTGTGTGTGTGTGTGTGTGTGTGTGTTTGTGGAGTGGGGGAAACCTGTTCCAGCACCAGGAAACTTATCACCAGCACATTAGGTACACACGAGACCACCGATCGAGTTTTTCAGGTTAGGTGAGTTGAGTGTGTGTCAACCACCGCCCGATCCTTCAGATAATTACAGTAACAGGGTTACAGTAACATGTGTGCACGCGCAGAAGGATGTTTGCGTTTCCAAATAAGGTATAGCTGGTAATGATGGCTGTGGTTACACTTAGGCAAATGTGAGTCATTGGTAAAAGAATGTTTAAAAAAAAAAAATTAGGCATATTTAGCCAGTTGAATTTAACCGATAGTTGTAAGGATTCTTTTTTATTTGGATCATTTTAAACATAACTTGTAGGGGAAGCAGAGGATCAGGGTTCGATTCCCAGCACCACCGAGTCGCCACTGTTGGGCCCACGATTTCTCAGTTCTATATAAAAGAGATAATTGCATATCACTCTGGATAAGGGTGTCTTCCAAATGGCGTAATTGTAGGTAGCATTTAAAAAGGTTGAGGTTTATACATTGTTTATACATTGTGATGATTATACACAATGTTTTTCTTCGCATATCCCACCTTGGAAGGTTGGGGTTAAAGGGTCAGCTATGATACAGCACCCCTGGAGCAGAAAGGGTTAAGGGTCTTCTTCCAATCAACAACTCAGCGCCTTATCCATTTGAGCCACTACTGCCCCAAGTAATATCTTACACATGGCGTATTATTGGTCTCGGTTAAAGAGATACTGACAGAAATAACATTGTGCATTGCTCTGTCAGTCTGTCATAACTGATTAGCAGTGTACTCTGAAGATGAGGACAGCACTAGTTACTACTTGCATAAAGCACTTTTGTTAGAACACACAGTTCGTGCTTGTCTGGGTTGGGCCGCCAAGTGGGTGCTAAGCATCGAGTGAAACTGAGTAAACAACTTCAGGATCGTCAATTTTAAGAAAAGGAAACTCCCAACCAAGCCTCATTTCGAATATAGTCATAAATATGTACATCCTTATACCATTTTATACCCTGTATAACCAAAGTGCCTATACTTAAAATACTCAGACTTTACACAAAACTGAAGAAAATACTTTTAAATAAATTGTTCTTTTAACATTAAATCTTTACTAGTATTATATATCTTTATTACTACAGTTAATTGCAATTTATTATAATATAATTAATTGTGTTTCGTTCTCTTATTTTACGGTTAATTCTGTTTTTCTATATTAAATGTATCTTGTATAAGCACAGACAGTCATAGGAAGCATTTCACTCCATGTCATTACTGTGTATGATTTTCCTACATAGCGAATAAAATTGTAATTTAAATTGAATATCATTTAATACATATTAAACCCTGTGTGCATTTTTTCCTGTTGGATTCTGAAAGGGTTTTAGAATAGCTTCTAATAGTACCGGTTTATGCAACACGTGATTTCCTAAAATGTCATTAGGAAGGAAATTATCTTGACATCATTTTCCCATATCAGTGTTTGACAGCATATACTTTAAAAGCATTTTTAAAAGCTTCCTCATGATTGTATTCCATACAAAGCCAAACAATATGACCTATTATATTATATATTACCAATATTATATATAACCTTTAAACTGTCTCGCAATTGGGGACATCACATGACAATTAATAGCTTTTTTTTTTTAATTAAAATGTATGGTCAAAATTGATCATGTTGCTGTGGACCAGACCTAAATCTCAAAAATATTCCTTTATATGTCAGTTTGTTTGTGGATTATTTGATGAACCATGTTTTTATTCCTTTTCCCTTTTGTAGCTAATATGCAGGTGCAGTAATAGGATGCAAATGATGCGGTTACATTTTCCTCTTTGTCGGTTTTCCTGTCTTTCTGTCTCTGTTTCTAATTCACTCTTTGTTTCCCTTTATCTTAACCTAACAGAATTTCAGAGTGTTGTGTGCCGTGATGTGACTCTTCCACCGGGTCCCTTGTACCGTGTAGCAGGGTTCCCCCTGTCTCTGCCCTGCACTGTTTCAGGCTATGAGGGTTCAAAAACACAGGATTTTGAGTGGTTTTTATACACAGAGGATGCCATGGAAAGGCAGATTGGAGTGGTGTCCACTAGAGACAGAGGCTTTCCCTATGCCATTTTCATGGAACGGGTGAAATCAGGTGAAGTTCGGGTGGAGAGGGACTCAGGTGACAAGGCCAGACTGGTAATTCACAGACTTCGTCCAGAGGATCAGGGACGATATGAGTGTTACACACCAAGTACCGACTTACGATACCAAGGCAGCTACAGTGCATCTGTGGATGTCAAAGGTAGATTACGTGACTACAAAATAAAACATACCCTGTGCCATTTGTACTGTCTTTTTATGTAGGGTTAATAACTTGTTTATATATTTACTGCATCCAGTGATTACAGACACGTTGCAGATAACCCACTCTCGTATTCTGAATGGCCAGCCTGTTATGGAAGGAACAACACTTCAACTGACCTGCGCTGCTTCCGTCCAGTCAGCACAGCACACACATGTGTCTCTTATGTTTGGCATGCGCGGCAGCACAGACTCAGGCTCTCTGGGCCACAATTTAAAGGAAATCATCTCTATCGATCGTGAGCTGCATGTAACCCCTGGCCGAGGGGGCTCTTATGAGAAGAGGTACAGCAATGGTGAGATTTCTCTGGAAAAAAGGACTGGAGATGACGACAGGGACCTTTACATTCTAAAGATAAGCATGCTTGCCCTGGAGGATTCTGGTTCTTATTTCTGTGAGGCAGCACAGTGGGTCTTGGACCCATCAGGCCAATGGGAACGCATCGCTCAAAGAACCATGGAACTGGGAACCCTCGTTGTGCAACCAATTGGTAAGACATTGCAACAATGTTATGATTTTAAAGAAAGAAATCTGCTTTTTTAATAATGCATATAACAGATCAAAAATTAGGAAAAGCATCATGAGGTTTACACATTTTAATTTAATCCTGATTTCAGTGCTCTAATATTATACAACCATCCAGTAACATCCTCTCTGTAACTGGGAAATATGCAAAATCTTGATCCTTTTTCATTTAGATTCATGTTCACCCTGATATTGATATTTAAGACCAGATTGGTGCCTCTCTAGGTAACATGACTTGAACCCTGAAATTCAAAGTGGAGTTTACGAGAGCATAAGTCAAAATCTATGATTTTTTTTTTAAAGTGTCTTAAAACACCAGCATTATCAGTGATTATGCCTTTATAAAAAAAAGTTTTTGTCAAAATTTCAGAACTGTACCGAGGCGGTCTGTAAACAAAAGGTCTCTGACTAAAGGTTCAATTATGTGTCTAGTTACTAATAACTTAAATTGTCCTGGGGAAACAACAGTTTGGGCAAACTGTCATGCTGTGTTTATTTGCAACTAAAAAAAATACTTTATGCATGTTTATAACTTTGCACTGTGTGATTTTAGCTATGATACAGTGGTCCAGGACAAATTGTGAAATCCTAAAGGATTCCTATAACCCTGCGCTAAAATCTCTTGCTTTCAATTGTAGTTTGACATGTTCACCAACAACTGATTAAAGGCCGATCAGTTTTTTTCCTCTGATAAACTTCTAGCAGTTTTAGAAGATTTCAGACACTTACGTGCAGTGTGACTTGTTTTTAACCGTCAACCTGAAAACCAATAGGAGCGCAGGCAGGCCCTCAAAATAAAAACAGGGCTGAACAAAATTACTGCAACAGATTAATTAACTTATCTGGCTACCTTTTAGCGAGATGCTACAGGATGCGTCACAGTTTATGACCTAAAACTCTGCACAAGTTTTTCCGTGTGTTTGTTTTATGCTTTTTGACTGTCACACATTATGACAACAGAGATCCTACAGAGCAACAATCGCAACAAACTATTAAAAATCCCACAGTGCAAGTCAGAGGATGATTACAGCATTGATAACACAAGTTTAAAATGTCAATTGAACTAATGTGACATAGCAAGCATGTTATTTATTTGCAAACCTTACTGTTTGTTTCAGCGGACACTCTGTCTGTGAGCACAGTACCAGCGGGTGAGGTAGCACTGCAACCAGGCTCCCCACTCAGCCTTACGTGTCTGGTGTCAGGTGCGGGTCCGTGGGATCGCTCGGCTCTACTGGTGCAGTGGTTGCGGCGTGGGCCAGCAGGAGGGGTGGAAGTCGAGGTGGCTCGCATGAGCCCCAACGGAGTGGTGAGTTGGGGTGATGACCTCAGTAGCGGAGGAGGGGGCAGCATGGAGAAGGAAGCAGAGGGCAAATTTTCGTTGCGCCGCTTCACAACCCACCCAGCTGATGCTGGGCAATACCGATGCGCTGTGAGCGTCTACGCTGGGCAGCTCAGTCCAGCACCATCGAGTCCTGCCACACTTACTCAGAGATCAGAGGGGGTAATGGTCAGCCTCAAAACTAAAGGTGAGTAACTGTGTGTGTACTGATGTTGACTTGGCCTTTGTTCTTATAATATATGATAATTTAAATAAGGTATTTTTGTAGTGTTACTACATGTGTAGATGATGTACTGTCCTGATGCACTTAAATATTGTTTCTTTCATGGCTGATCAGTTGGAATGTATTATTGAGGGAGTTTTAGTCTTAGAGAGCAAATAAACCTGGATCAGTGATCAATTTTTTCATTCAGGTAGTATTGAAAACATGTAGTTATTGTCCTGAAAACCATTATTATAAGTTGTAAGGATGTCAAAGCTTTTTTTATATCATTTGCTGTTTAATAATTGTTGCAGTTGTTAGGCCGAAGTATACAATGCTGGTTCTCCGTGTGTTTGTGCAGATTTGAGTGTGCTGGCAGTCATCGAGTTGTCACGACGGCCACTCCTGAAACGCGGAAGTACCGTCACCTTGCTCTGTAATGTCTCTGTGATGAGCACTGACCCCCATCAGATCGAAGTGCTGTGGTGGCACAGTAAACGGGAGCTAAATGGAAAAGAAGACAAAACCTTCCATAACAAAATCCTTGCAAAACTGTCCTATGATGGAATAGCGCATATCTACAGTAATGGAAGTGAGCTGAGCCTTGACCGCATTTCGGCTAAAGCCTACAGACTACGCATCTTTTCAGCACACGATGATGACCAAGGGGATTACCACTGCCAAGCGGAGGTATGGAGTCAGGACCCCCATGGAGGCTGGTATAAAACAGGTGCCAGTGCAAAGTCAACCATGGCACACATATATTTATACGCCCGAGGTGAGTTTGAGGAAATGCAACTAAAAAAGAAAGAAATAGATGATGTGCCATCCTAGCTTTGTCTGTGTCTTTTCTTTCTCTTACTTTTTGCACTTCCTCTTGTACATTTTTATTGCTTTATTCAAGTGTTTTGCCTGTGAAATTATATTTAAATATTAAAAAGGCATGCACCAAATTAATGAATCGGTTTTAGTTAGCAACAATGCAATGCTATAAATTTTTCTTTCCTTTTTTTGTCCAGCCGCTGATCTTCTTCTTATACCACTGGTGGTTGGTGTCTCCTCTGCCCTGTTTGTGGGAGTGGTCATCATCTCCATGGTAACGTGCTGCTTTATGAAACGTCTTAATCGGCAGCGCAGGAAGTAAAAACCGGCCAGCTTCCCCGCAGCAATAACTGACAGGCTAAAGAGATTAGAGACATACAAAATGATAAATATAACTAAGAGCCTACTCGACTGAGGACTAAAGTATACTGATATCCGCTAAAACGTTCTTTGAGACATGGCCCTGAATGCTGGATCAATCGATTAACTTATATGTACAAAGTGTGCCAACAAGTCTGTTCTTTACTCGTAAGCCTCAATTAGCCTAATTGTGTTGGGTATAAAGTGCAACCTGTCCAATCTGCAGCAACCAGATTAGACACTGGTCATCTACTTAAAATGTCTTATTGCTTTATTTAAAAATATGGAATTTGTGTTTATTTTTTTAATATAAACGTGATGTGATGTTTAACTTTGGTACAAGAAACTATGGATCTGGAATATAGTGTGTATATATATATATATATACTATTGTTTTATGGTACTGAAAACTAAGCTAATTGTTGTACTGATCTCTGTAAAGATAAACCATTCCAGGTACATACACACATGGAGCCCACACACAGTCAATGCACTCTGTACTGTAATTAAGCAAAGTCTTGATGATAGACATTAGGACACTGTGGGTGGAATAAGCTAAACACCATATGTAGCATCCCCATCATTTAGAAATCAGCTTGGAGCCACTGAAAAGATGTAACTGCCACTATAATAGTTGTAGTAATATAGTTAATTAAACTATAGCTTACCAGGGATGGAACACACTGAAAATAAGTTCATAAACTAGAAAGAAACCTAACCACTTTATACAGAGGAAGAATTTTAATCAATTTGATCGTACTGCTGAAAGCCTCTTACACTGCATGTAAGTTACAATGAATCGGATTACAAAAATCTAAAATAGACTTCTCAGCCGAGTCAACAGGACCAAATTAGTTTACGACCCGAAACGACTTTTATTCTTTTTATTTTTGATTTTTAAAGCTGTATTTTGACTCTTTATGTTTTTGTAGGTTTTTTGTTGTATTTGGATTCTTGTGTCGCACTGCTTTCGAGGCTGGTACTGTGAACTGGATTTCTTTTGGAAATATTCATGCTTTGGTTTTAACTTGAATAAGACGGATTTGTACATCCGTGCAGCCTATAACTATTGCTTTTATCTCATTTAGGATTTAAGCACAGTAAAGTTTAAAAAATAGAAAAAAAGAATGTGGATTAGGAAATGAGTGCAGATAAAATGGTATCTGTAGGGTATCTGTAGCACTGCTTAATCTGCTTTTTTTTAAATAAATGATCTCTTCATAAGTGTAAATTAGGAGAAAACAAAGATTGTCATAATTGTTAATACTATAAATACATATCCAAAATAATATTAAACATACATTGCTGTTGCATATTCAAATGCTTTGCAATGATCAGCTTACAATTCTAAAAGCAGATTTATCCTCTGGCCCAACCGGGTCATGTGACCATTAGCCGTCTAATTAATTCTTATGTTTATGGAATGTTTTACTAAATTTGTCGCACACTGTTGGCTTTATACAGCCTAGAGGCCATTTTGTTTTTATTTTGCAAGGTTTTGCAGGCTTGAAATCTCTTCGCAAAGACATGCAAATGTCAGACATCAGATGTACAGTAGGGGTCTAAAATCTCATAGACACGAGTAAGTTAATATGTGCTGTTTTTTATGTAATTTTGATTAAACTGTCTATTCATTTGGGGGTTTTTTTGTTGAAGATAATGTTTTTTTGTAATTGACTTAGATCAAAGTGTTGTCAGTGAACTGGAATTATTTTTATTGCTAATGTCTGCTTGTACTGCAAAATTAAGGAAACAAATTAGGCAAAGTTAATGACAGGCTTAATTCTTAAAGAAATAACATTGACTCATAATACATTTATAACATTTAATTGGAACTGCATGTTACACTTGGTCAATATTGCAAATCTGTTTGTAAACAGCATAAACAAATTTCATTTACCTTCATTCTTTTACATTTTCTGTCTCATTCAACAAGTGATGCATGTTTCTTTCTGTCTAATTACAATTGAGCACCTAAATACTTGCCATCTTTTACAGTATATATGGAGAACAGTATTATGATACCTGAATCTCAGCTCTGTATTTATTTGAATATTTTTATTCAGATTTAGATTTTTACTCCTTTAATAATCTCCACACTTATGGAAAGGCTTTTCTTTACAATGCGTTAGATTACGTTGGAATTATTTAGTTCACTCTAAAAGGTGTTTAGAGGGAGTTAACCTGTAGCTCAGAAGCTTTGTGCACAGGTCATGTTGTCATGCTGAAATAGTGTTAGCACTGTCTCACAAGCCCTCCAGCAAGAAGGGCTGGGTTCAATTTCCAGACAGGGGCATTTCTGTTCTGAAGTTTGCATGTTCTACCCCTGCTTGCATAGGGTTTACTCCGGTTTCCTCCCACAGTCCAAAATCATGTATGTTAGGTTAATTGACGATTCTAAATTGCCCATAGAAATAAGGTGTAGTCTGCCTTTGGCCCGTTTAGGGATGACTGGGATTGGCTCCAGCAGATCCCTGTGACCCCAAATTGGGGAATAAGCGAGTATAGAAGATGAATGAATAATGTAATGCCGCAACTAAGACGTTCCGTTTGTTGGTATATGGGTTTGCTGATAAGGTGCTAATAAACCTTTGACTATGTAAGGCATTCTAAGCATTTTAAAGTTTACAGATTTTGTATTGTGGCATTAGTAGGAGCAAGGACTGTGGGAGCAAAACACTGTTCTTTAATTTTTGGCTTTAGATGTAACCCAGATGCCTACAGAATCCATAAAAATAAAACACAAAACTAGAAGTAACAGAATATATGTTGCTTAAATTAATCAAAAATATTCTTTTTGTTAAATTTCAAGTTCAACCTAAATTTTACTCATATTGATTTGTTACGTTTGAATATGATGAGCCAGCAATAGAATATAACTATACTATTGTTTAACTGTTGAATTCTGCATGCCAGCTGTAGTGCTGGACTAGAGCTGCTGAATTAAAATCAAGCAACATGGTGAAGTAGACCATTATTAGCCTAGCAAAATAATGTTGCATGCATCAAACCAATTATTTAGTTATTAGTTGCCGAGAAACATCACAGCATAATTCTGCTTCCTCTTTCTCACATCTTGTTTTCTTCTTTTGTCCTGGCTTCCCGATAGTACTGTTTGTTTTAGATATGTTGATGAAAACGCACTTCTGCAAAGTTTCACATGCTAGATACGTGTCACTCCCGTAAGGTTGATTCCTTTAGCATTTAAAACGATCTATTAACGATCAAAATTTTATACTTTAACATAAAAATTTACATGGACTTTAGTGGGTCAAATAAAATTTACTGTCGAAATACTATACCTTCCTAACTAATTTAAAAAATATATATATATAATAAAAATTACTTTTAAGCGCACCGTATAAACAAATCAATAGCTAACTTTTTTTTTGGAAGAAAAACTTTCTTGAAATTGTATTTAAAAGTTTATTCAAAAATAATTCTTAAATTTTATCAGTTAAAAATTGATTATCCAATTCTAATGTGATTCACTTGTATTTGTTTACATTCACTATCTTACAGCCATATTTTCATATATTTTTTTACCATTATTATGTCTGTAGGTAACAGTTCCTATAGTAATAAGTTAGAACTGGTTGGCCAGCATACAAAATATATTGCTTGTTGCACATTTTTACACATTAATGTTTTGGAAAAAGGCCTCAGAGTTAAAAGTTTACAGTAATCACAAAATTTTAGCCACATTAGATGCAGTTTGCAGGAAGCAAATGTTATGTTGAAAGTAAAACTAAGAAAGTGCAATTAAACAGTCCGGAGTCTGATTAGACATATGGAATCACATGAGACATGAGGAATATTAGAGTTCACACACAGGTCAATTTGTGTTTATTAAGGTGGCAAATAAAAAATAAATACCTTTTTCCCTGTCATAAGACTTTGTCTCTAAAGACAAAGACTGCCACTCTATAACATTCTGATAGTATTACATTGCACGTTGCTAGGAAAAATTAGGTAATACTGCCAGGATAGGCTTGTGGTTGTAAGACAAACTACTCTTAGAATCATACTGAAAATACATGCTAATGAATTTACTAATAAGCTTTTGCAGCATGAAGACGATCAAGGTCAAGGTCCAGTTTTAAGCCATTGGGCCAAAATTTGATGCTGAGATATGCTAAATCAGTGTAAGTGTAAGTGGTTGAGTTGTCCCTGAGTAAGTTTGCTCAGTTGGATGACATACTCGAAAGACATACTTCAAAAATAACCTTAAAGACAGCCTCTGAAATGATTGCTTTACTCTGTGCTGTTTGGAGGATAGAAATTCTGTGCTTGCATGTTACTCATTTAGACATGCTAACAGAGGATGGATGACGGTTAATAGGGAGGAGGAACAAGCTCAAAGTTCAGTCGGATTGCTGTTTGGGTGCCATCGAGTTATAATATCTCCACACGGGAGATGAATCTCACACAGTTGTGAAAAAGAATACGTTACAAGACACGACACATCTTTTTTTTGCCGCAAGCTTTTAAGGGATGTTATTGAAGTTGATTGAGGAAGCGGTGAAGCAAAACTGTCAACTGTCATTTCTTGTACAAATAAAAAAGAAAGGACGAGATAAAGCAGCAATGTAAAGATAACTTAAGAAAATAAATCTTAACTGGGATATACTTTTAAAATTTCAAGACATTGGTTGGATGTGGTTAGATGTATTAGATTTATAGTGCACAAATAACCAAAGATTGACAATAATTTATCATTTCGGGAGCACTGAGGGGCCGCCAAATAAAATTCAGCTTAGGGTCCCCTAAAAGCTTGGGGCGGCTGTGAAAAAAATATGAATTATTGTCAATCCTTGATAAATCTAATACATCTAACCACTATCAATTTGATTTGTTGTGTCCTGCTCACATAATACCAATGTTGTTATCTTTCAACATTTTTTTTGTAACAGTAACAGACCTGCAAAAGAGGTTGGGTGTTAATTTGCACTTAAAAATATAATGTCTTGAATTTTAAAGTGCAAATTAATTTTTTTTTGCCTGGTTAAGCTATATTTTCTTAACTTATCCTTACATTGCTGTTTTTTCTCTAACTTTTTATTTTTAAAAATATTAGTTAACAGTTTTGTTTCAGTGCCACTGCTTCATCAATCAACTTTAATAATGTTAACATTAATCAATCACACTCTGGCTGTGCATAATATCACACATCCTGTTGACATTATATTGCAATGTTGTTGTTTTTAATTTAATATTGCATTTGTGTATAATTACAATTGTCCATTGACATAAAATATCCAAAAAAAATAACCTGATGCCTTTTTATGTGCTCTTGGGGGCCCCCTGGAGGCCCTAAGCAGCTACTCCATTTTCTTATTCTTGTGGCCAGCACTTTATGTACTTCCAGACAGACTGATGATGTTGAGATCAGAACTCCTTATTATTTTCTATGCTAAAATGCTTCCTAATGACACTAGCAAATCTGCCTAATGGTATTACATGACGGATAACTATCTGTATTTCTTAGCATTGAGAACACATTAATCCTGACCAACACTCCAACTTCATTTGCAGAAAACCTCTCCCAAACGTACACCACATGCTTCCACATTGCCTGCAGACACTCATCATTGGAACATTTTCCAGCACTTCAGCAAGAAAACTGCTACAGCCATTCATCCATTTATTGTCTGTTCCTGCTTATTCCTAATTAGGGTTACAGGGATCTGCTGGAGTTTATCTCAGCAGTCAATGGGCGAAAGGCAAGGGTACAACCTGGACAGGTCACCAGTCTATCACAGGGCCACATACGGACAAACAACCACACTTACTCCTATGGGCAATTCAGAATCACTAATCAACCTGACATACATTACCTTTGTGTCTCTTTTTTATGCTCAGTTTTGTTATGGTCTATGAACTGAAATGAAGGCAATCACTTTTACAGCTGGAACACTATGCACAGGATCTTTAGTTAATTGTTTAAGGTTTATTTTTTTATTAATAGATCCTTATATATAATGTTTAAAATATGCTTTATAAACAAAAACAGGACAACTGCACTGAACAACCCAAGACTGTATGTTTAAAACAAAATATCGCCCATATTACAAAGAAAAACTAGCAGTAAGATGAAAGGCAGATTTCATGGGGCAGAAGGTAAATTTTTTTATTTTAATTAATTCTTATTAATACAACAAAGAAGTTTAGATATTGATTAAGGGCCCAGCTGTGCCAGCCTGATTTTTTAGCATATTCTCCATGCCTTCTTTTATACAACAAAACAGACATTGGCATTTTTAAAATATTTTCACTAGGACTTCACCTATATCGGTATCAGGCCCAATACTGCGCTCATGTACTTGTAGAAACACTCCGATACCAAAGATCAATACCTCTTGTGACGTCATTAATAGAACTTTCAGTGCACAAAGACTCCAGCAGCAGAGACAGAATATCAGGCTCATAGAAATATAGAAATATTTTTAAATTAATGTTGACGACCCACACATATCTATTCCCCACATAGTCTAGTTCACAAAAATGTGTAATCTGATTGGATTTGTGCCTATACTTAAGCACACAGATTTTATCACAGTCAGCATTACAGTTTAATCCCAAATGATTCAGTAAGGCTTAGATCAGGGTTTCTGTTACAGGTTTGGAGCTTTAAGTTCCAGTACAGTAGAGTCGCATCGCTACAGCATTGTATATGATTATGTGCTTTTGAATTTCTGGCCACCAGGGGTGCTGCAGAGAAGGGAGGTGTTAGGGCCCACACATTTTTTGGAGATTTGTTTTATTAGTAGTAACTGTGGAATGGGTGTGTTAGGGGTCCCCCACCCCATAGTCCTCTATAGGGCCCAAAATTGCTAGCTATGCTCCTGCTGGCAATAGAGATTATGGGTGTGATAGTCAGAGGTCAACAAACCATATAGCATCATATACTGTAGCTACCACATCACTGACGATGATGATGATGGCTGTATATATTTTTTTGCTATGCCTGAACTCATTGCATTCATCATAGAAGATACCGTTGTATTCTTTATTCATTATTCTCATAACTACATGTCCAGGATCTTGGTGTCACTAACTCCCAGAATGACGTCTGTAGAAAAACAAAAAAATACTGTAGCGTGATGTGAATAACACTTCTTTAGCACTATCAAGTGGCCATAGCAGTACTTTACATTTTAATACTTTAGAACTTCACAGTTATAGGAAAATCTGAGAAATTGCCTGTCATTTATGGTTAGATTTTACATTTTTTTAAGAAAAATGCAAGTATATATCTACTATAAGCTGTTAACAATATTTTGTAGCAGTCATGAAATGATATTGTGTCTCTTACCCCAGTACGTGGGCAGTGAACCTGAGCGTTCCATTCCAAGCAGTACAGACACACCTGCATACCCTGGCCAATGAATAGACAGGTCCACATAATAATGTTCCACACAGGACTCTTGCGCTTGTCATTGAGTGTGAAGTTAAAGACCACTGTGATAACAGACGTGCTTTAATTTTACTATTACAAATTCACAAAACCTTTTGTAATCCTTAATATTTTATTAACAACAGCGCACATAGGTGAGGTATTTTGGTGCGTTTTGTCTTACCTCCAATAATTGCAAACAGACAGAACATCACAGGGTAGAAAAAGCCAAAGCCCATAGTAAAAGCATATTCATGAACAAAAGCTGAAACTGCAAACACAGACAAAGTGGCTACTGAACGGAGACGATGGCCCGAAAGCTGAGAAAAAGATTAGCAAAATTTAGTGGTAAGGACGCCATTTATATAGTAATCATAACATATACAATTAAAATATCTTTAAGTGTCTTACCCACAGGAAATCCTTGTAGGCATAATAATAAAGCCAGTCATGCACCACAATGTTCCAGGTGCGATAGTAGTTAGCAAACGAGGTGGAGTTCCACCAGTCCTAATCACAGGAAAAGAATCAGATATTGTGATTGTGAACGACTCAATGTATTAGTGCAGGTCTGGAAAAAAAATCTACACAAATTAGAACATGAACTACAGGTTTATAATAATATAAAATAAAACAATATTTTAACATTTTTATTTACTAATACTTTTTTATTACTATAATATTGTGAACTCTGAATTAAAAAAAAAAATTAAAATTACGCCTTAAATTAATAAAGTAAAATATTTATGGTGAGATAAATACACTTAGGTTTAAGATGTCTTCCTGTATTTCCTGATATGAACAATGGCCCAGTCATCTTTTTTAAAATTAATTAAAACGTGTTTGAAATTGTATGAATAGATAGATGTTATTGTTGGGGTGAACATTTTTTTAGGATTTATCCACAGCAATATTAGATTTTTTTTTTGACTGCCGAACATAAGTTAAATAATTAATTTATTAATTTATTATTAAATGTAAGTGTATGTATGTGTATACAATGAGATTTCTCACTTTGTAAAACATCCGATCAGCAAAGCGCAGCATCTCGGCAAAGGCATTGAGCCAACAGTGTAGAAAAGCAAAAAATCCCAATAGAAGGATCAACATTCCTGACAGGGAAAACAACACAAACACATACAATCACATAAATATGCATTATTCTTCATGACACTTACATTTACAGCAAAATGCAGACGCCTTTATCTAGAGCGAATTACATTTATCTCCTTTATATAACTGAGCAGTTGGGGGTTAAGGGCCCAACAGTGGTAACCCCCGATCTTTCAATTAACAGTCCAACACCTTAACCACTGAACTACCACTTCACAAAAAGACATAAAAATAGCTAATATGAGGATCCACAGTTCTGTGTATACATGATACTGTGTTACGGAGATGTTTTTTTCTTTTTGTCAAGCAGACACACACACACATGCACACACAGTAGAGACTTTTTGCTTGTTGTCATGTGCAACAGTCTGTACATTTCTACTGTATATATAATAAGAAGTTGAACGTGTGATTGATTAATACATGTAAATCAGCAGTAATGTGTGTGTATATACATAAACATTCATAGCCTTTTTTAAACCAATGGACCATTTAATCTAAAAAAGAAAAGGTGGCAAGGTCCCAACAAAATCAGGATACAGATAACCAAAAGCAGTATAGACATATGATCTTAGAATATGTTCTGAAGCTGAAGGTGGTTATATTTAGTAAAGACTGAATACAGCTGTTTTTTGTTTAATGAATATTGCCTCACATTGAAAAATAAATATTGATTTAAAATGTTTGATTTAATATTAAAATTCACTTTTGATTATTATCAAAATTATAAATATAATAATATATATAAATAATATAAGTTATTGTATGTTTTATCTGTATAAATGTTTGTGCATGTGCGCTTGTAGACCTGTGGTTTGTACCTGGTAAGGTTGAGTGAAATACAGCTAGAACCAGAGTGCGTCGACTGAATGGCTGATTGCTTTTATTCATGTACACAGGAATACACAGACGTACCAGGATAAAGTAGAGGTAAAACAGACTTCCCAAAATCTACAGCAGTAAAGGGGTTCAAAATAGTTATACACAGTATTAATACATTTAATTAAATTGAATACATTTAAAGTCAATTAATTATGTAAGTAACAAGATTAAATTGAAAACTTAGTTACCATTGCAAAGTTCCTCTTCACATAGTTCCATCTGATATAAGGGTTTCTGGGAATGCATACCACAACATTAAACTGTAATGCCAACAGTCTTTAAGTTAGTGGATTGAATTAATAATTGATTAATATTTACCTCGGATATTCTTCCCTGTAGATCAGAGTTGGGCAAAACAGGAAGTATAGATAGCTATAAAGAGAAGGGAATCTGGCAACTTTGCCTGGAACATACACAAAAATCCTTTGAATTTTAATTATAATTTTATACTTAAAGTATACTGAAAGTAGTATCTGTAAGTTTTTATCCTAGATATTATTTTAAGGAATGTAACAACTTAAACATTCAGGTGGATCCAAAGCTGGGTAGGTAAAATCACCTTTTATTGATTCCGTTCTGTGGACTGCCACCACTGTCTCCCGAATAAAGGAATAACTCTTCATCAGGAATCGGATCTGGTATAAGGAAGCCAGAAATTTTAAGGTTTATGCAAGTTTATAGCAAACAAAATTTTAATATTTTATAATGTCTGTAAATTACAATAATATATCACAAAACTAATTAACAAAAGATTTTTTTGTTTTATTCTAAATCCTGGGACGGCCCGTGGCATAGACAACATATGCAGTTGTCCAGGGCGCAAAATGACGAGGGGCGCCACACAAGAATATTTTTTTTTGTTGTAAGTGACTGTTGTAAGATTGAGATTTTGTCAGTTAACAAATTTTTGTATTGATTAAAATATTGTTAGAACAAAATAAAATTAACATCAATGAAAAATCATGATATTTATAGATTTATATATAGATATATATATATATATATATATCTATATATATCATGATATATATACACTCCTCAAAAAAATAAAGGGAACACTAAAATAACACATCCTAGATCTGAATGAATGAAATAGTCTTATAAAATACTTTGTTCTTTACATAGTTGAATGTGCTGAGAACAAAATCACAAAATCACCAATGAAAATCAAATTTATTAACCCATGGAGGTCTGGATTTGGAATCACACTCAAAATTGAAGTGGAAAAACACACTACAGGCTGATCCAACTTTGATGTAATGTCCTTAAAACAAGTCAAAATGAGGCTCAGTAGTGTGTGTGGACTCCACGTGCCTGTATGACCTCCCTACAACGCCTAGGCATGCTCCTGATGAGGTGGCGGATGGTCTCCTGAGGGATCTCCTCCCAGACCTGGACTAAAGCATCTGCCAACTCCTGGACAGTCTGTGGTGCAACGTGGCATTGGTGGATGGAGCGAGACATGATGTCCCAGATGTGCTCAATTGGATTCAGGTCTGGGGAACAGTCGGGCCAGTCCATAGCATCAATGCCTTCATCTAGCAGGAACTGCTGACACACTCCAGCCACATGAGGTCTAGCATTGTCTTGCATTAGGAGGAACCCAGGGGCAACCGCACCAGCATGTGGTCTCACAAGGGGTCTGAGGATCTCATCTCGGTACCTAATGGCAGTCAGGCTACCTCTGGCGAGCACATGGAGGGCTGTGCTACCCTCCAAAGAAATGCCACCCCACACCACTACTGACCCACTGCCAAACCGGTCATGCTGGAGGATGTTGCAGGCAGCAGAACGTTCTCCACGGCGTCTCCAGACTCTGTCACGTCTGTCACATGTGCTCAGTGTGAACCTGCTTTCATCTGTGAAGAGCTCAGGGCACCAGTGGCAAATTTGCCAATCTTGATGTTCTCTGGCAAATGCCAAACGTCCTGCACGGTGTTGGGCTGTAAGCACAACCCCCACCTGTGGACGTCGGGCCCTCATACCACCCCTATGGAGTCTGTTTCTGACCGTTTGAGCAGACACATGCACATTTGTGGCCTGCTGGAGGTCATTTTGCAGGGCTCTGGCAGTGCTCCTCCTGTTTCTCCTTGCACAAAGGCGGAGGTAGCGGTTCCTGCTGCTGGGTTGTTGCCCTCCTACGGCCTCCTCCACGTCTCCTGATGTACTGGCCTGTCTCCTGGTAGCGCCTCCATGCTCTGGACACTACGCTGACAGACACAGCAAACCTTCTTGCCACAGCTCGCATTGATGTGCCGTCCTGGATGAGCTGCACTACCTGAGCCACTTGTGTGGGTTGTAGACTCCGTCTCATGCTACCACTAGAGTGAAAGCACCGCCAGCATTCAAAAGTGACCAAAACATCAGCCAGAAAGCATAGGAACTGAGAAGTGGTCTGTGGTCACCACCTGCAGAACCACTCCTTTATTGGGGGTGTCTTGCTAATTGCCTATAATTTCCACCTGTTGTCTATTCCATTTGCACAACAGCATGTGAAATTGATTGTCAATCAGTGTTGCTTCCTAAGTGGGCAGTTTGATTTCACAGAAGTGTGATTGACTTGAAGTTACATTGTGTTGTTTAAGTGTATATATATATATTAGTTTTGCCATTTATGTGCTCTTTTAGTTAACAAAAATCTACAATCTCGCCTAGGGCGCCACCAGAGAGCCTGGGCCAGCCCTGGCTCCAAGGTCCAATGTGTTGTGCATTCTAAAATGCTTTGGTAGTCACTGTAATTGTAGATTGCTTATCTAGAGTTTCTGTAGCCTTTTTCTGTCAGCTCAGCATTAAAAAAGTTTCTGTTTCTAGACCTTACACCTCAATGGATCAAATAAATTTTCTTTAATACATATTAGTGAGTAAAAAATTGGAAGAATTAATCAATCAAACACAAGTTACAAAAATACTCTAAAATACTCTGTCTGGCAATAATCAACCATAATCAAAATCACTAATTACATTTCAGCATTTTAAAGGTTAATCTAAACAATGCAAATGGAATGAGTGTCAGTATATCTGACAATAATATAAGTTCTAACAATGAGTAGTTAATTCCTGTCACAGTGATTTAGTATTTTACACACTATCTCATAGTTATCTTATTACTCATTGCTTATCAATTTTCTTTCCCCTTTACTGCATGCACCAAGTACATTGTCAATTCTCTCTAGAAATTTTTTCTTATCTCTTTCGTGAACTCCACCATTATCTCACTGATTTTCACTGCACTGAGCTTTACTTCTGGCCTTTGGCCTCTTTTCGGTGATAAGACCAGCAATACACTATTAATATGTACACTATTTTTGTTTAAACACATTGTATTAAGTATAGGTTCTTGTAATTACCTGTATATGTAATGTAATGTAATGTAATAGTTTGTTATTAACTCTATACCAATACTGACAGATATTGAGCTGATAACAGTATTCTCACATTACCTGTTCAAGGATGACGATGAAGCGCGATGCTGGGGGTAACTGGTAGTGCAGAACAACATACACAGGAAAATACCCTAGAACACTCATTTCAGCTGTCAACAGCACCACAGCTGTTGCTATTGATACTACAAATTTCCACTGGTAGGTATGATGCAGTTCCCTCCACTGGTTTAGAATATAATATGGTCCAAGCAAAGTGTAACAGAACATGATAATCCATGCCCATATGACAGTGCCAAGCTGACCAAACGCATAGAAAAACAAGTCAAACTCTAGAACCAGCCTGAAATAAGGAAGAAAATGCATCAGACTCACTTTAAGTATGTTGTATATTTAATAAATGATCTAGTTACAGCATAATAAGATACAGTATAGAATAGGACAGGCCAACACACCTGCCCTGGTCAATGTAGTCTACTGCCAATGTGCTGATAATGAAGAGTAAAAGAGCAGCGACGAACATGTGATAAATAGTTTGGATGTGAGTGATCTCAAACAGCTCACTAGAAGAAAAAGTAGATTAGATTTTAGAATGCTGTGGTATAAATATTCTTCACATTTCTGGTATACAGTTATTATTTCTATTCGCACTTACTCAAGAATGGACTGCCTGGGCACAAAAACCTTTCCGTCTTGCATTTTAAGCCTAAAAACAATAAGCATAATTATTTATAGAATGTTTATATAATAAGCAATAAGCATAATTTATAGAATGTTATATTTGGCAGTAAAATTATGAGATTAAAACGTAACACTTTTTTTCAATAATTGTGGATTTATGTTACACAGTATTGATCTATTTATTAATAGAGACACCAGGCACTTTTGTTCTTTGCTTCAGAAAATGGCGTCCAAATGCTGTAAATGTAAATTACCTTCTAGCATTTCCATCAATCTGTTGGGGTGTGTCCTCGACTGCATTTGAATGTGCACTTTGAGAGAGCGACTGCAGTGAGTCTGTGAGCACTTTGTCCAACACCTCATTCATCTGGGCCTTAACTTGCTCAATGACCTCCGATTTTATCTGCTGTTTAGGAATGAGTGATTTATCAGCATGTCTTCCCGATAAATTGTTTTGAAGCAGATAAGGGACAACATGACCTTTATGGTTGTATTATAACCTACAAGGTTTTTTTTATTAAACAAATCTTTCTTACCTTTACATGCCTTGTCCACTGCAGCGTATCTTCTGGATTAAACTTGTCTGCAACACGCGGTTCTGTTTACTGATTTAAGCATTATAATAATAATAATAAATATGTGTCTGTGATTGATACCCACCCTGTCTGCCAGGCCCATTCTCTTTGGGAGAGGGATTATTATGGGATACCAAGCTGCCGGTGCGATTCACCACTTTACTGCTTTTCTTGCTGGTTGCCATGGTTATTCCAGTTGCAGAATATTTTAATTGAATTTGCTAGATTTGCATTGCATCTGGGCTGCAGGGGGAAAAATCTTGGCATTAATGATACATTTTATCATTATCACTATGATACAAAGACAAAAGCATAGAAAAAGTGTGTTATAGCTTCCCTATGAAATTCTATGAAAGTGTGTTGGGGTGCAGTATACAGTATTTATTTAGATTTACATTAACCTCAGGTTACCTGTGATGTTATTTCGTGGCATTGACCTCACTGAGTGTATGTTATCATAAAATGTAAACAGTGCTTAGTATTAGTTTTTTAGTCACGAGTGCACTGCTTTGTACAAATTGCTTCACCCCAAGATATTATACACTGTAGATATGACCTGTGTAAGTGTGTGTCTACAGATAAATATAGAGGACAATGTCATCATAACCTAGAATGTTTGACTTGTATTATATTTAAAATATCTGCTAATAATGTTAATTGTTGTAGTAATAGTGTTTGAGACCATATAAACTATCAAAAATGTTATAGCTGACACAATTTTTTAATAATATTAAACACTACTTTAAGTTAATTAGAGTTGTGTTTGCATAACAATCTGCATTTTTGGGACCGCAAAAAAAACCCAGACAACTTCGTAAAAAAAAAAACTAATCAGTGGAACATCTCACAATGATTTCAGACAGTAGAATAGAGTACCTCACCAATATAAATTTATGTATTTAACACTACATGGACACAATTGCATTCTGACCATCACACCTATATGTGTTCTTTTACCAAACTGTTGCTACAAAAGATAAAATTATTTCGAATACTTTTAGGTACTGCTTATAGTGTACATGTAACGCTCCCGGCTCCTGACCACCAAAGGTGCCCTTTACCGGAGTACTAGTGGTTTACTTCTGGCCTTACTTCCGGTGACTAGCTTTATAAGCTAGCGCTACCGTCACCACTGTTCTGTGTTGGTTACAGATCTTTCTAGTGTTTATTGAGTACCAACTTTTGCCCGTAAATAAATTTACCCATGAAATTTAAGTAAAGTTTAAATGCTAAGAAAAATACTACTGCATACAAGAACTGTTTGTTTGTCTTCATGTACATGTCTATTAAACTTGATTAAACAGAGGCTATGTTATTATAAATTAAGTACATTTATAATGTCCTATTTATTCAACAATGTTTAGATCAATATTACTGAAAGGACTGCATTTTGTAAAAAATAAATGTTTTCTATTAATTTTCTTTTAAAATAATAAAAAACTTATACTTTTTTTTTTTAAATTCATGTCCAAAATTCATGAAAATCAAGAAAACATCATTACTCATTGTAACTGAAGCCAAATATCAGAAATAGTTAGACAGTTGATTTTTAAAAAAGAATGTAAATTAATTCTAATTAAGTCTAAAATCTAAACCAGTTTAGAAAAAGATTTAAACTCACCTTTTTTTTTGGTCAAAATCTTTTTTTCTTCAGTGTAGCAGGACAAGCTAGTGTATTTTTATTTGTGTGTGTTTCTTTAAAGAGTCTGTCCTGCTGATTCTCTATTCTCAACTTTGTCCTGTGTCCCAAGTCTACACAGTGTCTCATCTGTTGTCTCTACTCTTTCAGCGGGTGCATCATATTGATCTGTTAGGAAATCAAACTTCAGTTTACTAACTAACCTTTGCTACATACATTATACTCACGTCCAATACAAGCTTTGTCCTTCCTCACGTTTTCTGCATTCCGTTCCCTCTTTCTTATCCAACATTTCAAATTAATCAAGGCCTTATGAAAGCAGGCGCTTGATTGTTTTATCTACATTTATCTG
Organism: Bagarius yarrelli; assembly: GCA_005784505.1. NCBI lineage: Eukaryota > Metazoa > Chordata > Actinopteri > Siluriformes > Sisoridae > Bagarius > Bagarius yarrelli. Next base: position 642,070 of record VCAZ01000007.1, read on the forward strand.
AATATTTAACAGGAACTCTATGTAGGCTGCATAATGTTCTCTGTTAAGAACAACAGCTCTTAAAAAGAGAGAACTGCTTAAAAAGACAAAACAACCATATATACAGTAATAGCTGAACTTTGGTGGTTCTTGGTTTTGTGTATGTTTGGACTTTAGAACCAGTTCCTGTCTCTTTATGGTACTTTTAATAGCCCAGTATCGGTCTCTGGTGTGCTTCATAAATAAATACTGCTAATCATCATATAAAAAAAAGAACAGTTATTAACAAGAATATAAACAGCATAAAACAGAATAGGAAATTAATACTACTAGTAAAAGTAACAATTTTAAAGATGAAAATGAAACCAGAGAGATGACTTTTTCATACCACTTCATTCTTGTGTAAATAGGTGTGTTCATGTAATCTGCCAGTTTATTGCTACTGCGTCATTCACTCTGTCACAGGGACACCACGCAGTAAAGATATAGTGAATTTCGGATTATATAGTCATACAGCATATAGAACATTTTAGGTAATAATATTCAGACCCAAAGAGCATTTACACAAGCACACATTTGATAATACATACATACATATCCTAATTCTAATGCAAAGTAAATGAATCCGAGTCAAGTCCATTTTTTATCTGAACGTAAATAAAAGTTAAAAGCAAAGCAAAGTAGAGAGATATTTTTTTTATTGACACATTTTCCTGAGTAAATTCATTTTCTCAGCTACTGATGCATGTTGTGGAGCATGCACTATCTTTTAGTTACAGAAAATGCACGTGAGGTACATACTGTCTGTAAATCTGCTCATATTTATTGATCTACATTCTTTATGATGCCTAGGGTTCTGACTTTTTTTATCTCATTTTGTGTAACTTCATCATACATATATACATAAAAGTAAATTTCGATTATAACCTGAATTCCGAAAAAGTTGGGACGTTTTTTAAATTTAAATAAATCGTAAAATAAAAAACTTTCGAATCACATAAGCCATTATTTTATTTACAATATAACATAACATAAATGTTCAAACTAAGAAATTTTACAAATGTGATGCCTGCTACAGGTCTCAAAAAAATGGGGGCAACAAAGGGCTAAAAAGCAATACATTTTCTAAAGAGTTAGCTGGAAAAGAATAGGACAAATTTCAACACCAAAACTCCAGAAACGTATAATCTCGATGCTCAGACATCTTCAAACCTGAAAAGAAGAGAACCATGGAAAATAACTATTTTAGGACCTGTAGCAAACATCAAATTGAAAATGAGCTCATTTTGTGCATAAAAGTGTAAAATTCCCCGGTTCAAACCTTTGTTAATGCTAATCCTTTTTCTGTCGTAAATAAAATATTGTCTCATGTGACTTGAAAGTCTTTCAGTTTTTATTTTATTCAAATTTAAAAAATGTCCCAACTTAGGTAGTACAATGCCATTTCACATCATAATGACAGTCTGGTGTTGAGCTGAGCGGCATAACACAAAACAGTGCCATCTGCTGATTGAATTTAAAATCTACATATTACATAAACAAAAGATATAGAAATGTAGCAGGCTTTTGTTTGAAGGATCTTCTGCAGGCAACATGCACATATACAGAAACGGACTTGCTATGTATGACAGTGACAAGCAATTACATTATCAATGCAATCATTGCGATAAACTATAAAATATCTAAATGACAGTGTGAAGCGGAATATTAGCTAGTGAATGCTACTAAAAGTGTTATTAAAATGTGCTAATGTTGTGCTTCAGGTGTGTTTTCTGCACCTTATGCAGTACATTTTCTATGTGCTTTTAGCTGGTTGCTTGCTCCTGTTGGATAACCCGTTGTTGCTGGTTGCTCTGGTCAGTAGGAGAGCTGCATTGTCCATCACTGCTACACACTGAACAGTCACTGAAAGCCATCACCAGATTTTTATTAAAGCAGATAAAAACAGTAACAAAAACAAAAAGCTTGATATGATTATATTTTGTGTAAAACGTTTAAGGTAATTAAATACATTTTTAAGATCTACCTGTTGTCATTGATATCTGTGGTATTCCCTGTAAATAAAGACTGATATTGTAAATCTGATATTTTAGGCTGAAACAGACGACCAATGAAATAGAAAAGCTGTAATCGAATCATTGAGTAGTTTACCGTTGTCAGTCTTAAGCTTATGAGTGCAGTTTAGCGACTCATTTGCTGTGCTGTCTATGTCCTTAGGAACTCTGTATAAAATGCAAATGCACACAACATATCAATCAAAAAATGTATGTATGTGTATATGACAATATATATAAAAGTAAACATATAAGTGTAACTCACTTGTCCACAGTGTTTGATTTAGTCTTTATGTGGGGTTGAACAGATCTCTGGAACAATAAATTGCTAAATTCGATTCTTGGATTGCTGGTACGCATGAACATGTGGTTTATTTGAGAGTAGGGAGGGTAGTGCCCAGGACGAACAGGTTTGGCTGAGGAAAGTAAATGTGTAAAAACTTTAATCATTATTAGTGATTATTTATTAGTGATCATTATTATTTAGTATTAAGTACTAAAGTTGAAAAAAATATATACATAATATGTTGACAGCTGACTTTTAACACCTTCTCCAAGCTGTTGTATGCCCAAACCTGTTTGAGAATAATAATGCCCCTGTGCCTAATAAGAGCTTTACAGATGTATGTTAGGATTCCTAGCCTAACAGAAGCATCTGATCTCACTAATGGTCTTCTAGCTAAATTAGCAGAATTAAGAATGTTTCAGGTTCTAGAAAAAAAGCTTTACAGAAGGGTAGAAGCTAATATGGAATCAAGAAGTGCATTAAATCTAAAATGGTATGTTTAGCAAGCACATATGGATGTAATAGGTCAAGTGTGCACGTATTTTTCTTTTTTTTTGCCATAGTCATTTTTTAATGACTTTAATGACTTTTTTAAAGTCTACTGTTATTATACACTACACATCTGCATTGATGCTTCTATATTTTTATATGCCATACTATTTCTATAGACATTAGCTTTATCAGCTTTGTTCATATCAACTGACCAATCAGTGCAGTATTAGGGCGATGGAAGAAGTTCCTGGTTCTCATAACCTCTCTAATACGTTCAACTTCTTGCTGATAGCAGCGCCTGTCCTTCATGGCTCCCTCTTTGGCCTCTTTTAGTGCAGCCTCCAGTGCACGGACACGTTCAGTCGTAGAGCGAAGACGTTTCTCCAGTTTAGGAAGTTCACAGCGCAGATCTGCATTATCACGTACCAGCTAAGAAACAGAAAGCAAACTAAAAAATTTAAATCAATTCGGATTGCAACTAAAATAAAATTGCTTTTTATCTTGTTTAATGGATTCTACCCATTCTGTAACACTGACCTGTTTGTGTACTTTTGTAAGTTGTTCCAAGTTGTTCTCAAGAAATGAAATCTTCTGCTTCTGGGTAGAAAATCCTCCACTATCATCAAGTTCGATTTCGGAGCACTGTTAAAAAGAAAAAAACAGACAAAAAATGATTGCTTCTACGCAGGGTTTTTGTGGTGCAATCAACATGAGACATTTTATATTTCAATGTACTCACGCGTTTAACTCGAATTGTAAGATCTTGAACAAAAAGCTTTTTCAGGTTGTGTAAGCTCTGAAGTTCAAAAGCCTTGGTAAGAGGGAGGAAAAGACTTGTGTTTACTATCCTTGCATGATTTACTTTTTTAGATTGATATGCTAAAAGTAAAATACATACAACAGTTTCTTCCAGCCTTTTCATATCCTGCTTGGCCTGCTCCTGTCGCTCATTCAGATATCTGTCCACAAAAATAAAAATCCAAGCACATTCTGTAACATGAATTTCACTTTAAATATATTTTACAAGGACTCTAACTGTTATCAATTACTCTTAGAATCTACTATTAATGGCAATAATATATTCATGTTCTACTAAACACGAATATAAATAAATAGCAACAAATTATCTTACATAATGCTATGCTTTTGGAAGGTTTGTGAAATGTGTGCCCTGTGTTGTCTGTTGTCTTAATTTATATAAATAGTCATAATGCATTTATTTAAAAATGATAAAATATATAAAAATCTGAAAATCTGAAAATGTTCACTAAATAATTTTGTTTAATTTCTATTCGAAATCTTCTGGTCAGGTTTGTGGTACAAATCAAAGCCATCAAATATGAAACTGTATATGTCAAAGTCTGTTCTGGGAAACTTTCTTTGTTAAATTCTTTATGCTGGTCATTACAGTAAATCCAAACTTATATTTGACAGCAAGGACTTCATATAGAAACCTTTAGCTAAAACAAGACTAGTTATTTAGTGTTACACTGCAGAGTGTGAGTACAACCATCAGAAAAGTTCCACACTAGTTCTTTGTTGCTCATCATGAAGTTGAATGCTTGATATTATTACTCTGGAAATGAGTTTCAAGTTTGTTAGCCTAGTCTCAGACTGTCTGCATTTTAATAACATTATGTGCCTCATGCCTGTGACTGATATGCCTGGCATCACCCAACCTTCCGGCATCTTGCTTTTTAATTGTTTTAGGCAGTAAATTTGAATCTACAGCAAACAACTTGCAAAGCAGTGAATATAATGTTTTTTATCCCTGTTTCTTTCTATTATCTTTCTTTTGCCAAACATTCTTGTAATTTAATTATCTCATGTTTCAGCTGTCATTTTTTTTATCCAATTCCCTATGCTTTTTTAGTTTTACTTCGTGTGATATTACAATATTAAAAAAATCATGACTCTCTGATTTTATTAGCAGTGCACCCAAACCCTTTCTATTCCCTGTTGTGTTTGCCCCGATATAAAATGTAACTTTATTAAATATTTGTGCCCACTGTATGATGTTTGTGCCTGAATATTTGCTGATATTAAGCTGTATCTTTTTGGTAAAGATGGTAAAGTTTTCCACATCCACCATCTACCACATTTTATACACGTTTCTTCTTATTATTCTACAGGGTGTCCCATAAGTTTCCATACAAAGGAAAAATAAACATTTTTTTATTAAACCATTTTTAAAACAATGGTAGTCATGTAGAGCATATTATATAAATAAAAATGTGTCTATAATAAAATTATATTTTTTTTTTTTACTTTTCCTATGTATGGGAACTGATGGGACACCCTGTAGTTCTAAAAATGTTAATCTTATTTGACTATCTTGAGGCCAATTCTTCTACAATCAGTTGTGGCCTATCTCATTAACAATGCATAAGCACACTAATTAGCCAAACCTGGATGTCATTGAGATTGATTGGGTTCTCTGGCGAACAAACGAGACTTTAAAGGAATTTAAATACAGACACATAGATGCATCACATTCTGTTCACTAATGTGCAGTGTTAATTTGTTTGCTGTTACTAATTTCCATGTAGGCTTAATCTGAGCCAAACTGATACGACAGGATGTGGCAAGCTGGTTATCTTATTATAGTGTTTGCAACTCTGGATTCAAGTTGTCTAAAAACAATTTCAAAGGCAGGTTTTACTTCTAAAAAGTCCAATGTAGGCAGGTATTTTGGCAGGTTGGACATTGGAAGCAGTACAAAGCAAATATTAAATAAAAACAATGAAAGTAATGCCACAAAGCCACAAGATGGGCTTAAACCTTTTGAAGGATACCAGTCTGATCAGCCGACTTCAACAGGTAACGATGGTCTGTTTGTCATATAGTGTTATGTCATTTTGTGTCCTATGCATATTGGCTTGTGTAACTGTTTATTTCGCATATTAGCCTGGGGTGAGTTGGTGGCCTCAAAGCTGAGGCAACTACATCCTACTGTGTATTGTGGTGGGGATTCCATGACCTTGCGTGTTCAAGGAAATAACATGCCCAACTTTATGGTTGATGGAGGTAATTATACCATATCTTTGAGTACAAATATGCTGGACTTTAATGACTAACATAAAATCAGTCTGTCTGTAATTAAATGGTTTTGTTTTTTTTTTTAAACTACACTAAACTCAGATGACGGTCTAGTCTCACTGACCCAGATGAATGAAAACTGTGGGCTCTCAATGACGAAAGGTTCCCCATATGCTGCCTTTACCATACGTTATGATGGCTGTTATGTTACTCAAAAGGTAAGTGCTTCTGTATAAACGGATTACTGAATGTATGAGGCCACCATCATGTAGCATGTAGTGATACAAAATAGTTGCTTGTAGCCATTCATGTTTCTTTAACATCAGTTTAATAAAAGGTTTGAATCAGATGTTAAAGCTACTAGCTTATCTACTGGTGCGGTGTAATTCAAATTGTGTACAGACTTTTGTACTAGGTGTAATTTTTCTTCTACTTACAATCCAACTGATGTTATGCATAAGTCCATTTGTTTGCTTTTTATTTAAAGCAGGAAAAATCACAACTAGAGACATTTGAGACTGGCTTCAAGTAGCTATGACCCATTCAAATCATTTTTGTTTACAGGGAGATGACTATGTTTTGCCACTGCATCTGTGGGGAATACCCATTAACATGTCTTGTACTGTGGCAGTCTCCACTCCAAATATCTCATGCCTTTCATCTGGTATGGTGACTAGGTTAGGTTGCAGCTCTGCAAATGGTCTTAAATTAAAAGGTGAGTGTGGGGTTTTGTCTTCATCTTAAATCTGTTTCTGAATGGTCACATCAAGAGACTTTTTGCTCCAATTAAATATTTGCAGTTTAAACATTTGAGTTAATCACAGCTTCCATGATATGAGTTACATAACTCTTGTGGTGTTCCAGTAAATGGCAAATGGCACCCCTTTATACCAGCAAGCAGACTATGTGGCATCACTACAGCCTCTGAGACTGATGGAATGGTGATCACTGCTCCATACCAAAGCAACTGCTGGCAAATTAAGGTAGTCTGCAACTTTTTGTATAAAATTTTACCTAATTCATCTAAATCCTCTAACATCTACCCCCCCCCCCACAGGGAGATGAAATGTTTCTGTCCATACTATATGGTAATAATGAATTTATACTTTCCTGCCCAGATTCTGATGATTCTTATCCCTATGGTCATGTTGAAATTATTTCTGACCAGAGTCCTGTTCCTGACTTACCTACTCCCTCAGATTTGAGTACTACAATAGGGCTGGTCAGTGAGTCAGATCAGCCACAAGCTGTCCCTATCAGTCCTACCACAACTGCCCCAACTCCCATTTCCACCAGTAACCCTGTAGATATTCGTTATTTTCCTTATATGTATTATCCATTTGACCCCATGCTGCATCACAAACCCAAGCCTTATGGCTATCCATGGGCCTTTCCTCCAAAAGTGCCCACCACTGCCCCAACTCCAACTACCTCTCAAAGCACTGCCACAACATCCTCTACTGTTGCAAGTAACCCGGAACAGCCTCGATATCCTTTGCCTCCAATGTATTATCCATATGGTCCCATGCTATACCATCACAAACCAAGACCTTATGGCTATCCATGGGCTTTTCCTCCAAAAGTGCCCACCACTGCCCCAACTGCAACTACCTCTCAAAGCACTGCCACAACATCCTCTACTGTTGCAAGTAACCCGGAACAGCCTCGATATCCTTTGCCTCCAATGTATTATCCATATGGCCCCATGCTATACCATCACAAACCAAGGCCTTATGGCTATCCATGGGCTTTTCCTACAAAATTGCCCACCACTGCCCCAACCGAAACTACCTCTCAAAGCACTGCCACATCCTCTACTGTTGCAAGTAACCCGGAACAGCCTCGATATCCTTTGCCTCCAATGTATTATCCATATGGCCCCATGCTATACCATCACAAACCAAGGCCTTATGGCTATCCATGGGCTTTTCCTACAAAGGTGCCTACTACCCCTACTAAACTTGCTTTACCCAATATAACAACAATGTCTCCAACAGCTGCCACAAAACTGGATAGTATTGCTAATGATCCTTACCAGCCTAGGTATCCTTTACATCACATGTATTCTCCCTTCGGTCCTATGCACTGCCATTTCGGTCATTCTCATCATCTTGGCTATCCTTTGGCTTTCCCAGCAAAAGTCTTTACTACTGCGCCAAATAAACTCACTTCAACAACTGAAACCCCAACAGTCACTAGCATGACCACACCACCAATTATTGCCAGTAATTCCCAACAGCCTCCATATCTTTTTAATCCGTATAATTTTGGCCAGATCCTGCATCACCCTAGACCCATGCCTTTTGACTATCTTTGGGCTTTTCCTCCAAAAGCACCGGTTACTGCCCAGAAGATAAGTGCTCCAACCACTAAGACTGCAACAACTTCCCCAATCAACTGTCACGGCCATTAACCCCAACAGCCCTTTCCTTTCAAAGGCATCATGACTTTGGTTATCCTTTTCTTGCACATGTAAAAACCTCTACTTTGCCAAATAAACCTACTTTAATAATGACCATCACAAATGCCTCTAATTTGCAACTGTGCCTGTACCATCGTAACAGTATGCTTCAAAAAGGCCTGAAATTATCTAAAGCCCTTCCTATAATGTAACTGTTTGCTGTTTAAGTGACCTCACTGTGTAGTCTGTATTTTAAGTAGTTTTTCATTGTCAACTTGAATAGTCTTGGTTCACTTTTATCAATAAATTATGCAAACTGATCTTGGGCTAAGGATTTCTTTGACCTGTTTAACTTGACCAAGGGTCACCAAACTCTGACCAGGAGTGGTCTGACTGGTCCTACAGAGTTTAACCCCAACTTGTATCACTGTAAACCTGCCAAGTAAAGGCAGTTGTGTTTGAAAAGGGTTGGAGCTAAACTCTGCAGGACCCTGGCCCTCCAGGGTCACCAAAAGTCCCTTTGCCTTTTTTTTTTTTTTTTTTTTTTTTTTTTTTTTTTTTTTTTTTTTTTTTAAAAAAAGCCCTGAACGTCAGGCATCAAGACATCCATGGGTTTGTTTGAAAAAACACTGACCAATTTTTTTTTTTTTTTTTTGTGAACTATCCCTTTAAGGATGGGTCTGTCTTTGTCCCAATCCATCATCTTATTTACTGCCTGTCTCCTGGACTCTTCTCCCATGTTCTTGAGACTGTGCCTGGAGTCACAGCTAATGCAATGGCAAGTTTTGATGTGCCATCCTAGAGTATTTTGAATGCTTTTTATGTAGTGTCCAGGTATTGCCTCATGCTACCAGTAGTGGCACTGTCCCTATCTAAATGCTAAATGCAAACTAGTAAGAACCTGTCAAAAGATGAGGGGGGGGGGGTCGGTGGGCTCTACCTGTAAACCTATTCCTGTTTTGGGGTTGTCTCCATTTGTCATGTTAGGGTCATTTAACAGAGCAGGTTAAGGTGGTCATGGGCCTCTAGGCTGCTCTGTGTAAAGACCTCTTTCCTTCAGACAGATTACTATATTGGTGAACTCGGACACTAATTTTGGATGAGGAGGTCTGGGGTGCAGTCTTTCAGTTTACCCTGAAGGTGTTTAATGAGGTTGAGGATTGGTATTCTAGTATAGAACATTGAATTTCTTCAATCAGACCTCTGCATGACCTGAGACAATCTTTAAGTCCACTTGGATATAATGAGTATAATGCTACAGCATATAATGTTGGACAACTGTGTGCTTTCAATGTTAACAGTTTGGGGGAACCCTGTTAAGTGTGCTTGGTAAAGGTATCTGCAAACCTTTGGCTATGTAGTGTAAACTGCAACAGCCACCTTGTGTAACGTGCATCATTGTGAAAGCAATCCCCCAGATTTCCTGAAATATTACCGACATGATGAGCTGGCTGCTGCAGCAATAGGTAAGGATCCTGCTACATGTATTTTAACTGCAGCACCAATGTTAGCTGATGCTGTGGCAGTTTTTCTTCTGTGATTATTTTTAACTGGATAAAGATTTGGCAGTCTTGAAATATCCAGTCAACTAAGGAATTAATTTTTTCAGTATATCATAGTCACATTGTTGTTTTAACCTTTTTTGCATTTTCTGTTTTTGTGCTCCGCTATCACACCTTATCGGACGTTATGCCGCAATGCTGTTTAGCACCTGAATAAAATGATGACCTGATTCAAACGTGACAGCTATCCAACCACCACTTGGCTAATTGGGGCCCTTTGGCTGCAGCCTAGGAAAGCTATAATCTACACCTGGTCATCAACACTATAGCAACTCAAACTTAACCCATTCTGCTACTAAGAATCAATGATGCTGAACTGACTTGATGTACTGTGATAGTTTTTCTTTCAGGTGTATGAGTAGTGTATAAATACTGTATGCCAATTGAAAGTAAAAACAGACCTTCACGTTTGTGAATTTATCAGCTCTGTGAACTATTTCACGTTTGTTAATTAGTCAAAGCCAAACTGTTTTCTTTGTAAAATTGTGTAATACTTTTACAACATGCAGATTTAAAAATTAAGTACTATCCTTTCCAGCCTGGTATACAATCTTTTCATGCAGGATCAGCAGCTGTGGCCAATCAACATTAGTGTCTTGTCAAAGCAGTGGCATTTAGCAGACGCTCTTATTCAGAGCAACTTGCATTTATTTCTTATACAGCTGAGCAATTTTGGAGTTTGGGGCCCAGCACTGGTAACTTGGTGGTGCTGGGACTCAAACCCTGATCTTTCAGTTAGCAGTCGAACAGTGAGCTACCACTTGCAACAGTGACCTGGAAGTGTATTTTGTTTTAAATTAGTTTACTTAGTAAATCCAATAATATTTGTATGTAAAAACGTACTTGAGCTCTTCCAGCTGGGCACTCTTTTCACACTCTTGACTTTTCAGGCTAACAAACTTGGTGTGCAATTGTTGTAATTCCATGACCAGTCTCCGATTGTCACTAAAAAAAAAAATGAGAAAAGTACAAGGTAAAAGATGAAGAAAGGATGCGAGGGAAACAGCATAACATTATAACTGACTCTGTGAGCTCGTCGATTATCTTCTGCTTGCTGTTGATATCATCGCGTAGGTGTCCAAGTTGTTTGTGTTGTGATTCAGGATTACTGCCTTCCTGCTGTTCCACAAAAAATATTACAAGCTTTTAAAAACATTTTTTTTTAGCAAGCTTAGGAATAAAATCAAATCAACTGTATTAGAATGTCAGCATAACAGTTGAGTGCTTTTTACACAATAGTATTAGTAAATTAATATAGATGTCTGTATAGATAATTATGTTGACCTTAGGTTTCCCAGACTCCTCATTGTCCTGTTGGTTTTCATGAAGGTTCTCTGTAAATAAAGAAGCTATTTTTAAACCCACATGAAAACACCCATGCTCTCATGGACTACATTGCATGTCTGGTTATTTGTGTACAGGCTCTTTGCTCTCTGTAGTATTTTATGTTTTTAAAGTCTTTTTTTTAAGTTTAAAGTTTTTTTGGTTTTTTTTGCAAACCATCTGGTCTAAATATGGTTATAAGGGTGTGGAATTCCAGCTGCTCAACCACATGCTTTTTTTTTAGATTAGTATTAATTTACTATTGTACTCTATAGATATATGGTCCTCAGCGTGTGCATTAACAAGATAGCGTTCGGAAAGACTTGCCTGCATTCTGTGATCTTGCAATCTCCTTTACAAGACAGCCGCAGTTCTCCTCCAACTGCCACTTTTTCTGTTCCATATTCTTTGTGTACTCAGTCAGAGACCGGATCTTTGCTTCATGCTACACGTGTATGCAAAAAACACAGTGAGCAGTACTGATAGTGTTTTGAGATTATAGGCATGTGTAAGTGCATTTATGTCCTTTTACTTGTGATATGAGCAGTTGGCAAGATGACAGTTCTCTTCCAGTTTCCTCCATTTTACGCTGACTGTCTGTCTGAAGGTTTTCTAGTTGCCTGCAGCGGTTTACCAGGGATTTCAGCTCTGATTTTACTTTACTGATGTAAATGCAGACCATAGCATACTCTCCCTCTAACACACCAGAGAGATCTTGTGACTATAATAAATTGTCAAAAGAAGGTACAAAAGAGAAATGACGTCAAACGTGGAATGTGTGCAGTAAACTGTTTGATATACAGTAAGGGGAAAATTATATTCGATCCTCTGCCGATTTTATGTTTGCCCACCAGGCCCAGTTCTTGTCAACCATAGAAGGGTGGGCAGACAGATACTCCAGGTGGGGGTGTTGTTGAGGAGAAATGTTTTTAATGTTCAGAATGGCTAATGAGTGTACTTATAAGCATGATTATAATTCAGCCAATATTATAATCTTTAGAGTCGAGTAAAGCTTGAGGAAACTAAAAATTAGAAACTAGTAATAAATATTCGACCACTTCACAAAACAAGACTTAGAGCTTGGCGGCAAAACCACTGCTGGCAAATACAGACATTTGATGTTTTTTGTTTGCAAACATCTCAGGACGCATTTTGTTCCACTTCTCTTTGCAGATTCTCTCCGTCATTAAGGTTTTAAGGCTGATGTTTGGCAACTTAAACCTCCCACCACAGATTTCCTATGGGATTAGAATCTGGAGACTGGCTAGGTCACTCCAGGACATTAATGTGCTTCTTTTTGGGTCACTCCTTTGTTGCCTTGTCTGTCTGTTTTGGGTCAAAATAATAAAAACAACTGGGGGGCCAAAAATCTTGCTGATTTATAGGGGATTTAAAAAATGCAAATCAGTGTACAACTTTTTTTAAATGTTTTTTGGATTTTTAGTGGTATTCTGTCTCTTACTGTTGGAATAAATGTACAATTAAAAATATAGACTGATCTTTTCTTTGTCAGTGGGCAACCGTACAAAATCAAGCAGGGGATCAAATAATTTTCTCTCACTGTAATTGATTTGTACATTTGATCAAACGAGAAAACTAAGGATATATATTTACACACCAATCTGATTTCTCCACTTCCCAGAATGTTGCTGAATTCACTTAGATCCTTAAGCAGAGTATTTAGAACATCAGTGATGCATTTCCGCTGCTGAATGTTCATTTCCTGCAGCTGTGAGAATTCAGTCTCCAGGCACATCAAATCTGTCTGAAGTGTAAATGACCCCTAGCCATGTTAAAATCGAATAAATTCTACCTAAGATATCTTTATTAAACAGTAGATAAAACAGTAATAAAAGACAGGGTTCACCATTTTCTGGGCAAGCTCATGGGTGAGTAATTTGTTTTCCATTCTCTTGTCTTCCACCTCATGACTCTTGTGGTCATAACTCAGAGCCAGTTCTTCAAGAGCCTGCAAAACTTCCTTAACCTCTGCTTTAGCACTCTCGCTTTGGGCTTGAAGGTGGCCCAGCTCACACCGGATTTGGTCGTTGTCTGCACGCGATGATGCCAAAAACTACAGACGAGCACCATTTTAGTACAAATAGATATATTAGTTTTACGAGCAATAACGACAGACACAAGATTAACCATAGTTATGTTATGTTCTTGTTACCTAGCCAATGTTCACGGTTCTGATAAACCCACTGTATTAATAGTTTTTAAATTAACACACCCATAACCATTTATTAAAACACTAAAAGCTCACTTACAAACAATATAGGCATTATTTATGGTTATTATCTGCCATTTTTACATATGAAAATATGTTTTTTACTAAAAAGTCTAGGGTTAAATAACACAAGTTCTCTTTAAAACAAAAAGAAACCATTAGACAATCAATATATAAAAACAAACAGCAATGCCTTCCACCTCTTCCTGATCCAACATCTGCTTCTTAAGTTTTTCCACCAGCTGACTCTGCAAGTTGATCGCATCATCCTGCAATCAGGAAGAAGGGCAAGGGCCAAAATGCAAGTAAAGTAAAAGATGGAATCATATTTAAAACAACATTTACATTTGACATTTATCCAGAGCGAGGTACAAAATGTGCCTTGAATTTTCTATCAACAAACAATTCCAGAGCACACGTCCCACAAATGTTTGAGACTAAGACATTAGGTAAGGGTAAATGAGGTTGTTAAAGAGTAGCACTTGCTTAGTAGAAGTGCCTTTATCTTTCTAGGTAACAACAGCAAGGGGTTTGAGGCTCTTATCTTTAGCTTGGTTAAAACAACCATAAAATAAAAAGTACTAGCTAGATTCTTATTGTAAGCAGTGTACAACAAAACCAAAAATGTCAAATAAATGTCAATCAACAGTAGTGGGAGCATGCTTGCTCTGTGTGACATCACAGAGACAGGCATCTGAAAACAACTTGATTTAACTAGATTAAACAATAACACTGGGGTGGTAGTAAACACTCATTTCAGTTCAAGCTAAATGTAAAAGTGCATGTTGCACCCAATGACCCTTTTATCAAGCCGTTGTGTGTCCAAACTATACCTACCTTTTCATCTAGCTGTTTATAAAGTATGCATAGTGTCTCCTCTGTAACAGCGAGGGGAACTGATGATGGGGCACTAATGCTGTAATCTAAAGCAGCATCCTCACTTGGATCAGATTCCACACCACACACACTGTCCTGCTCCACATCAGGGACCGCCTCACCTGCAACACATACATTTCCATTTTGTCACCATTTTACCTGTATCCTAAATTCAAGTAATGTTCTAGGCTCTATTCAAAGATCTAAGCAAACATTCAGTATGTACAGTAAAAACATGACAGGTATGTCCTCTAATGAACTTACCATTACGCCAACGATTGAGTTCAGCCTCCAGTCTGTAAACACTTTCCTTTAGAAGCCTGTTCTTTTCCTTCTCCTTCTCATACTTCTTCCTGTACTGCTCTGCAGTCAGCTCCAGGTTCACAGATACTGTGTTCTTTATGGTTTTAGCACTGAGAAAGGTATGTGGGGTAAAAGGTTTGTATGATATTGAAAAGCTACCTATAATTAGAAGATATTGAGTTCTATCTAGAATATGGAGTCATAGTTTAATCAGCTTGATTACTCATTTAGCACAGTACAAAGTTAACCAAGTTTTATACACTTATTTTGATACTTTATGTTACCGTTGCCCAAACATGAGTGTGGATTTTGTCTCAGCCTCATTGTAAGAGGAAGGTGAACAGCAGATAAACATGGTGGTCCTGCAGTTTCCACCTAATGAGTCCTGAAGAATTCGAGTCATTTTGCTGTCTCTGTAAGGCACATGGGTCTTCTGCAGACAAAAAAATTTCACAAAAATATTTTGTGTATGCCCACAACATGAACATGGATATTTTGACTGACTGATTCTTTTTTTTCCAGTCTGAGCTCACCGTTCCCTCAGCCAGTGCTGATATTACATTGCCCAGTGCAGAAAGAGATTTGTTAATATTTTTGGCCTCATCTAGGACAGACCCTTCTGCGCCTGTCTTGCTCACCTTAAAGAAAAGAAAACAATATGTATAAAGAGAATGAACTTCTTTATGCCTATCTTGTAAAAATGCAATCTACACTTTTGTATAATATGTTTTTTGTTAATCATAGCCTAAATAACAATCATGTGACAATTACAGACTTCTATGACCAAAGAAATAACATCAGTTATTAGAACAAATAAGGCCATTGGTTAATAACAACATTGTGAGATTTTACCCAAGTCCTTTTAAACTTCCTCATCAAGAGTAGACTAGACAAGCGTGCATAAGCTACCATTACCCTAAGGACCGGTACCCCAGGGCTGTGTACTGGGTCCTATTCTTTATGCATTTTTTAAAACCATTTCATATCTGACATTATTAAAACTGCATAGAGAAAGAAGGTTCAGACCTGACAAAATAGTGTGCAAATAAATACCAAAAACAAAAAGAAGGCATACAGTCCTATCAACACAGCAGCTGTGAAAAGAGTTTTTTAGACAACATCACAGAGAACATCTGTGCTGCCAACAACTGATAGGTGGTAGGTAATTTACAAACAAAGCTGTTGCTGTGAACAATTCTCATAAGCTGCTTGTCAACCTTTTTATAAGCACCACAGGAAACAAACTGCATGACAGCCTGCTACACCAGCTGCACCAAAGCTAATAAAAAAAAGCTCTCCAATGTCTTGTAAAAAAGCTTAAAATGTTGTTGGCAAAGAAATAGAATAACATTTCAGCATTCACTGTGAGGGTAAAGAGCTCACTAAGAAATGACTTACTAAACAGTGGTTTCAAAACATCCATCGTTAAAACAAAAATTAAGAAACTGGATGTAGTGGTTCAAGATATTAAAAATTATTTTAGTAAATTGTTATGGCAAAATCTGCCAAATCTACTCGGCGTGATGAATTGTTTGTGTTTGCGTTCAGTCATGTGATGCTTATACAAGTTAATGGAAATTCCTAAATAAAAAAATTGGAAAATTGGAAAATGCTAACACTTAGTAGCAGCCTATGGAAAATCTGGATCTGCAGGAGATGCGCTGCCACCAATGTTACTACAAGCCACCTAGAAAACTGAAGCTTCTTTGCAGTGTGATTAAAGTAAAGAACAGCAGCTAAAAGAGGATTTAGCTCTGTGCAGAGTGAAAAATTAGCATCCCTAATGCACTGGAAAACAGAGTGGGTGAGCTAAAGAGAAGATAAAAAAGCAATTCTAGATAGAGCTAAGTACAGCTAAACTGTCAGCCAAAACAGACCCTGAGGTACCCTTTCAGTGGCTTGATTTTAATCTGTAAAAATTCAAACCTTAAAGAAGATAACTGCAGTTAATGTGCATGTGTTTGTGACATAGTGGTCACAATGGCAATTGTGCAATCTAAATAACTAAAGTCAATTGGATACAGCCTGCAGAGACACCGCTGGCTTGACTAAGGTTATGAAAATAAAACATGGCAGGCACAACCTAAATACACTGCATGTTTAAAAAAAGCTAGTTGGACCGGTTTTGGCTTTGATTACTGCACACTATGCCAAGGCATCATTTCTTCATACTCTTCTACAATGTCACAACATTTATTTTCTCCAGAGTTGCATCCATTTGTGAAAAATGATGTCCTATGCTCCCTCAACAATTTTAGCCTGATGAATCCTGGCATTGTCATCTTGGAATATCACTGTGCTGTTGGGAAAAAAATCCATTAATGAAATAACCTGGTCATTCAATATATTCAGGTAGTCAGCTGACCTTATTCTTTGGGCACATAATATTGCAGAAACCCCAATAATAGCACTGCCCTCACAGACTTGTATGGCAGGCACTAGGCATTACAAGTGCAGCATTTTATTCACCTTTCTTATTACCCTGATGCACCCATCACAAGGTAAATCTGGACTCTTTAGACCACATGACCTTCTTCTATTGCTCCAGAGTTCAATCTTTATGCTCTAGCAAATTGTAGCATTTTTTCAATTCATTGATGAGTGTTTTTTAAGGCTACACATCTTTTTAGTTCCAATCCCTCGAGTTCACTAAATAACTAAATAACACAATATAAATACAACACATTTTAGCTCATATACTATATATTTACCTCATATATATTAATATAAATACTAACACATATTACCTCAAGACGACTCACAGTACCCATGTGTTTGGGGGGGGGGGTGGATGGATTTTTTTTTATTCTGCAACAGGGGGGCATGGCAGAAAAACTTTGAGAATCAATAAATTCTTATTTTATAAGGATTACTATTACTCGAGCACTCGACTCTAACATCAACACAAACCTTTTCACTCCCAGCAAGGTCCACCAGGTAGAGCTTGCCACTGAGTTTCTGCTCTGTCTCCACATGCTCTTGTTTGATATTTATAAGAAAGATGCTATGACTCCTGGAGCTGTGTTCATTCATATCTGAGGAAGAAAACACTCATGGTTACTAAAAAACTAAAATTAACTTAAGATGAAAAATTGTTCAAGATAAACAGTCAATTAATATTATATAATAAGATTTTAACTAGGTTATAATGGAATAGCACACAAAACCTTACCAATGTAGGACTATGATTTGTTAATAACTTGTCAAAATAGTAAAAACTTACTGGTAACAGCAACATGGCGGTTAGATTTTCCTTCATCAATTACATCTATAATTTCCTCGGGACTGGAGACAAAGCGCTCCGTACAACCCTGTCTCACACAAACATACACAAAAACAGTAATATGAGTAAACTGTAATTTTGTGTAATATAGCAGTGTTATCATTTTTATGTCAGTTACAATTTTAGCCAGTAAAATGCCAGTGAGTTTTATATACTGTATTACTTCCTCTATCCTGCACTGGATTCATATTTGTGTGTTTATATTTAATAGAGGCGGATGCAAAAAAATACTCTGTTATACATTTAGTCAGTTGGTTTTCTCAAATTTTGGTGTTATCTCAAAAAGTAATAAAAATAGTAATATCCAGGGAAATAATTTCAAACGGTTGAATTTGATTTAAAAGTTTCTTCCTGAATAGGTTATATATCTGCTCCAGGACATGGTATGCAGATGTTTTGTCTTTCTAATTGTCTAAAGTCTCTTTGTATATTCTTTCACAAGCTATATACGTCTGGAGTAGATCATTGCCTTGAAATATAGGGACATTTTTATCTGTAAGCCATGGACAACACTAACACACATGCAGCCTTTTTTAGCTTTCAGTCGGTTCCATTTTACCTTGACATATGGGACTCGATTTTTGTCTTCATGCACTGACAGGTTGGTCTTACTCACTGAGACATAAAGAAACAGGAATAGAGATAGGTAGATTCACAAAATATATAAACAAATACAAATCAAACAAACAAGATCAGACAGGCAAATAATAATTAGTCCACACAGAAGCAGAATACACCAGCACAAACCAATTTCATGGTACTATTAATGTTTAATATATAGCAGACATCCCACTTTTCTCTCTCCCCCTCTCTCTCTCTCTCTTTCTCTTGTTCTCTAAATTTTACTGTTGTTCTTTTCTTTTCTTACCATCAAGCAGATCTCGAATTTTATCCATGTAGATTTCAAAATAAGAAACCTGTGTAAACGAAAAGATTTATTAAATATTGCTTTATATTAACAATAGCATTTCTTGTAGCTAAATCGTAAATGTTGTGCGCAATAAATAAAAGCTCAAGTTTATTGTTGCCTTGATGTGAAATTCCAAGTTTTCATCCATGGCAAAGATATGACTGAAGATGTCATCCGTGATCCTTGGAATAATGCCCATATTGTCAGGGTCATGGAGCTTTCCCTAATCAGAAACAAGAGACCTTAACCCAGGTAACAGCTGAAAACGAATAAATATGTTAATAATGCTGACTGTCTTTACCTCCATGGTGTGGGTTTTGCCAGATGATGTTTGTCCGTATGCAAAGATGGTACCATTGTATCCATTCAGCACATCTGATGTGATAGAGAAAGAACAAAGATATACAAATATTAAGATTTAGGTGATTAATTCAAGCATAAAAGATTATATAACATTTACATTTATGGAATTTAGCAGACACCCTTATCCAGAGCAATTTACATTTATCTCTTTTACACAACTGAGCAATTGGGGGTTAAGGGCTTTTCTTAGAGGCACATTTAGAATGAGCTAATAAATTTTAGTAAAGGAATCTTAAAGGTAAAATCACACAGTTTTTTTAGCCTGTGGTTCTACTATCAAATGTAATAGGCACCAAAGAAAAATCCATAATGTTTGTACCTTCGTCTTTGGAGGGTCTAGGAGGAGCACTAGTTTGTGTACAGTTGTTTGCATATAAAATGTTTATGGTACGTTCAGTTGTTTGGAAAATTGTTTCCAAGCATAAACTGGATTTTGGTCCACATTTTTACTACATATTTTATCAACGGACAAACTAGACATTAAATTAAAAACCAAAATTGACCAAACCAAAACCAAAACATCTTTACTTCAGGTGTATTTAGAGATTTGGTCTCAACTGTATATAAACACATTGACGGATAAAATTTAACCACAGCTTGTGAATTATTTTAAATATATTATTTTTTTTCATAGTAGCTGGCTAATTTATGCAGATTATGGCTGGTAATATTATCGTATTTTTCTTTTTTCGCAATTGTTTTAGTCTCTGCTGGAGAGATCATTAAGTTAAAAATGAGGTTATTTGTATGCTTTATGTTAGTTAAAATATAATATTCATATTTTTTCAAAAGTATTATCCATTACCTGGATTTTCTGTAAACAAATTTTAGTTTGGTTTACCGTTGTGAATGTGCAGTGCCGTGTGTGTGTGTTGGGGGTTGCAGAAAATTTAACAGCAAACAAAAAAGTAACAATTAAAAAAGATACCATTTAAAATAACCAATTAAAATAATACCAGTGCTTACAATACTTATCTCCACTTGCCAGATGTGACACACACTCAAATTAATTAAAATTCTGTAAAGTCTGTTATTGTTCTGTCTCTTGCGGTGGCTTTGAAGAGGTCCTCATAAGAGTGCTATTCAGTGCGATGCTGGTAGTACAACAGTTAGTAAAATATGCAGCTCCAGTTATCCTAGGCCTCAGGATTCATAAAAAAAAATTTATGTATTAAACTCCTTAAATTACCTCACTAAGTAAAGTTTAACAGAAAAGTATTCCATGATCTGCACCATGAAATACTTTTTGCAGCTAAAAGCACTTTCTTCCACAATTTTTTTCCAGGAACATATATAAACTATACTATAACCGATTTTACCTGTATACGTTATTTATATTTTATATTCACACACTCACCTTTAACAATTTGTTTAGCACAGCTGTTGTAGATTTGATCTTGTGTAGAATTGGTGGGAAATACTCGGTCGAATACAAAAGACTTTCCCTGCCATAAACATAAAAATGGAAACAAGAGAAAGAAAAAAAAAGTTTATTAGCTAAACCTGTACAAGTGCATCTGCATGTAGTTATTTAATCAGCGGATCATGTGGCAAATCATGCAAATACATGTAAAAAGCTTTAGTTAATATTTATGGCAAACGTTAGAATGTGGAGAAAATGTGATCTCATTGACTTTAACAGTGGCATGGCTGTGGGTAGTATTTAGTATCAAAAACGTCGATTTTTTACAGAGCAGTGTATATTTTTATCAGTTTTATATAGTTAATATACAGAATGTAAATTTGTGACTTGATTTATGACCTTCTGTCGGTATTATAATCAAATTGTGTTAATGAACACAGCTTAAATTTACAAGTCACACACACACACATGAACTTCTTTCATTGACTCTCCTACAGTCATTAATTGGTCCCTCTGCTTTCTTCACCACAGGGACGTCGCCGCTTC
Organism: Bagarius yarrelli; assembly: GCA_005784505.1. Classification (NCBI taxonomy): domain Eukaryota; kingdom Metazoa; phylum Chordata; class Actinopteri; order Siluriformes; family Sisoridae; genus Bagarius; species Bagarius yarrelli. The sequence continues at coordinate 663,080 of VCAZ01000007.1, forward strand.
ATAAACAGCACTACAGCTAAGCTCTTTCCTAATCTCTGTAAGGATAATAACTTGTGGCAGATGCATCCCTACTGCAAGGCGATCATCTGTATTTAAAAATCAGAAACTATCTATAGATAAATAACTCCAGGAAACCTGGTCTTATTTACCAGACATGTGTTAGACAGTATTTCGTCATGCTAAGAATCCAATTCAGTCAAACTATTAGGTGACAGCACACACATGCATGTACACACTCACACACTAAAAATATACTGTATTTCTGAGAATAAAGAGATGAAATAAAGCAGAATTTGGTCTCCACCAAAATATGAAAACATACCTATCCTCCTCTTGACCAAAAGCTACAAGCAGAAATACAGCAAAATTATTTCCTGTTGCCACATGCCCGAAATTACATGTAGGTTATCTTTTTACAGAAATAGACCATGCCGCATTATTAAATATTAAACCCAAACTGCAGGAGGAAAGATATGGAGTACAAAAAAACGCACCAGAAAGTAATAAGTTTTAATCTGGAGATTGCAAAAACCCAGAAATATTAGGAGATAGCCGAACAACTGGAGCAAAGGAGAAAAAAAAAAGATAGAAAAAAATAACAAGTGTATGCATAAACAAGGTTAAAGTAGGTAGGAATACAGTTAAAATTTAGACTGATCCCGAGCACACAAATACAGTACACACACACACATATATATACAAACACAGGTTCAGCTTAATTTAGAAAAAAAAACAATGCAGTTCTAAGTTTATTTATATAAGCAATATATACACTGCTCAAAAAAATAAAGGGAACACTAAAATAACACATCCTAGATCTGAATGAATGAAATATTCTTATTAAATGCTTTGTTCTTTACATAGTTGAATGTGCTGACAACAAAATCACCAATGAAAATCAAATGTATTAACCCATGGAGGTCTGGATTTGGAGTCACACTCAAAATTGAAGTGGAAAAACATCCAACTTTGATGTTATGTCCTTAAAACAAGTCAAAATGAGGCTCAGTAGTGTGTGTGGCCTCCACGTGCCTGTATGACCTCCCTACAACGCCTGGGCATGCTCCTGATGAGGTGTCGGATGGTCTCCTGAGGGATCTCCTCCCAGACCTGGACTAAAGCATCCGCCAACTCCTGGACAGTCTGTGGTGCAACATGGCGTTGGTGGATGGAGCGAGACATGATGTCCCAGATGTGCTCAATTGGATTCAGGTCTGGGCAACGGGCGGGCCAGTCCATAGCATCAATGCCTTCGTCTTGACACACTCCAGCCACATGAGGTCTAGCATTGTCTTGCATTAGGAGGAACCCAGGGGCAACCGCACCAGCATATGGTCTCAAAAGGGGTCTGAGGATCTCATCTCGGTACCTAATGGCAGTCAGGCTACCTCTGGCGAGCACATGGAGGGCTGTGCGGCCCTCCAAAGAAATGCCACCCCACACCATTACTGACCCACTGCCAAACCCTTCATGCTGGAGGATGTTGCAGGCAGCAGAACGTTCTCCACGGCGTCTCCAGACTCTGTCAAGTCTGTCACATGTGCTCAGTGTGAACCTGCTTTCATCCGTGAAGAGCACAGGGTGCCAGTGGCGAATTTGCCAATCTCAGTGTTCTCTGGCAAATGCCAAACGTCCTGCACGGTGTTGGGCTGTAAGCACAACCCCCACCTGTGGACGTCGGGCCCTCATACCACCCTCAAGGAGTCTGTTTCTGACCATTTGAGCAGACACATGCACATTTGTGGCCTGCTGGAGGTCATTTTGCAGGGCTCTGGCAGTGCTCCTCCTGTTCCTCCTTGCACAAAGGCGGAGGTAGCGGTCCTGCTGCTGGGTTGTTGCCCTCCTACGGCCTCCTCCACGTCTCCTGATGTACTGGCCTGTCTCCTGGTAGCACCTCCATGCTCTGGACACTACGCTGACAGACACAGCAAACCTTCTTGCCACAGCTCGCATTGATGTGCCATCCTGGATGAGCTGCACTACCTGAGCCTCTTGTGTGGGTTGTAGACTCCGTCTCATGCTACCACTAGAGTGAAAGCACCGCCAGCATTCAAAAGTGACCAAAACATCAGCCAGAAAGCATAGGAACTGAGAAGTGGTCTGTGGTCACCACCTGCAGAACCACTCCTTTATTGGGGGTGTCTTGCTAATTGCCTATAATTTCCACCTGTTGTCTATTCCATTTGCACAACAGCATGTGAAATTGATTGTCAATCAGTGTTGCTTCCTAAGTGGGCAGTTTGATTTCACAGAAGTGTGATTGACTTGGAGTTACATTGTGTTGTTTAAGTGTTCCCTTTATTTTTTTGAGCAGTGTATAATAAAATAGATCAGTTGAAAAAAAATTTATTAATTAATAAAATATCATGACATTTCACTGGTTAAAATACACTAAAGCTGACATATAATATACTGTATGTCTAGTTAAGCAGAAGAAGAACAGACTGCACATGTACTATATAAACAAAGAAAGAGTTAACGTTCATTAAAATTTATTGAAATTGTTTACTAGTAAATTTAACTACTAATCTTATTTTGCAATTTGTCAGTTTATGAAGTTTTATAATGCATTTGTATTATATACATTCCCCCCCTCACCCCAGAGAGAGTGCACAAAAGTTATGCTAAAATCAGGATTGACTCTGATACACTGTGCGGCAGCAACACAAACTGCTGTACCACCATATTAAAAATAAATGTAAAATTGTTTGCCCCTTGTTCTGCTGGCCACATGCCTGGTATCATTCAGACTGATTTCTTTTTCCAGTGTGTGTGGTTGGGACTTGATCTTACTGCGGCAGTGTTTTAAGATTTCAGATTAGAATTTAATTAAAACCCTTTCGGTGGCTAAATCATCTAATATTCTCCTTATAGAACCCTTTTCTAGAGTGTAGCATTAATTTGCAGTATGAGAAGGCAGCATTCTATCTGAAACATGGATCTCGCCTCTCTCATCTATTCTCCCTGCCTCACATCCTCAGAACACAGAAGACTTTTTTAGGATATTGTTCTTTTGAAAAATCTTTGTTCTTATCTCCTTCTGCATGCCTTTGTATTATTGAAGATCTTGTTTGATTAGAATTATTTATTTCTACCACACAGAATTCACACAGTATGCACTGATCCCATTTTTCTTCATCAGCAAGCAGTTCTATAGTTTAGTGGATATTGTGTAGACTTTGGATTAATATTTAATGCAATCTTTAATTGTATCTGTATCTGTTTAGTGCTCAAAATGTTCTCATCTGTTTTTTTGTAAAGAATGTAGGCCTTCTCATTATGTTCTGAGAACACTGGAATGTTTTGATCTGGATTTCAATTTTTTAAAATAACTTTATTTAACCCACAAACTAGATCCCCTGTTTTTACATTCACCCAATTTTAAGCTTAGCAACTTTCTCTTAATCTACAATGTCTTTCTCGGATATAAAGAAGAAAACATAAGCTATCTTTTAATTTATAGGGTTTATGAATATAAGGGTTGTAGGACACCTGATTCACACTATATACGGTTTATGTAACATTCAGTTACACGTTTACACCTTTTTCTCTCTTAAAAAAAGTTTTAATATTATGGAATATTATGGAAAATTGTCATCAGAGTTTGGAGTTATAGTCAGGGCAGGAATGTGTTGTTGAATTAAAAAGACCTATATATTAGGGTTGTGGGCTTGTATGGGCAGGTTTTGGAGGGTCTTTTTAGTGCACAGTGGAATTGTCATGCTGGAGCATTTTTAGGTCAGTGACCCTTAACCTCACCAAACTTATTATACACTAATTTATTTAAATAAATAAATAAATATTTGTTCTCTTGTTATATCTGTTATTTTATATTTGTCATTTGTGTACGATACCAATAATAAAATTCTATATAGTTTTTCCCTGTTAAAATTACTGAGCGCTATGTAAATGACAGATTCACATTTGTGAAAGTAGCACAAAATAATTTGAATAATACTGTATATATATATATATATATGCACAGTATGTAATGTAGAAGGTGAGTAAAAGACAAAGAAGAAGAAACAAATTGCAAATAAAAAGCACAACAATTTGTGGTTGCCTTTTCAAAGAAAATATAAAAAATGACAGAAAGGTAGAGAGAAAGAAAGAAGGATTGATGGATAGAAAGTATATACAGATATACAGCAGTTGCATATGCTCAGCATCAAGCCTAAGTAATTCATTCTTGCAGTGATTAAGACAGCAACTAATGTTTATAAGAAGAAAAAGATGGAGAAGGCTTAAGAAAAACCCCAATGGGACTGACACCTTCTCTTCTATGTGAGGAATAAAACGTCTTCTTCTCATATCAGAACCAAATATGGCTGAAAACATCAGTGAGCACTGAAATTAGCTGATCTAAAGTTAGATTATCTGTGAACAAAAAAATCCAATTATAGGCTGTAAAACTGAACGGAACACAGTTAATGTGGACTAATGAGACTTTGTTATCTGAGAAATATAGACAGGAGGACATCGTTGGATTTATTTTTAGCTTTATTTTGTATTAACATCTTCTTATGTATTATGCTCTTAAATGGGTGACATGCCTTACATGATCAGATGAAACCAGATTGAATCTAACCAGACAGGTGTACATTTTATCCCTTTTAAGAGAATTTATTAAAGAGAGAAGTGGATGATTTATTAATCCATGCATTTAAGACAGATCGAAAAAAAGAAAAAATTCATTACTATTAGCAGTGCAAATCTCTGATTCTATTATTCTCTTTAGGCATAACCCTTTATGAATTATTTCTTTTAAATCTATTTTAATTCTGGTAAACTAGTAAAATGTTTCTAGTAAAATGTTAAGAAAAGTTAACAATAAAATATTAAAAATAAGCCAAAACATTATACTAAATATGAATACGGTCTAAAATATAGTTTTGAAGTTTGTTGAATCAGATTCAAACAGCTGTTAAAACCCAAGACTAATAACCACAATCTGTCCCTCCAGTCTCACTCGGCTGCCCCTAACACACAGTAATCAATATTGTGTGTGTGTCTAAATGGAGCTGCCTCCACTGTTTGCCTCTTTAACACTCAGTTTGTGTGTGTGTGTGTGTGTGTTTAGTGTTTATCATTAAACTATTAATTAACTTTTGTGACTTTAATTATGGCACATGTCTTCGAATGTGTGAGAAAACTTGTCAGTTACTAACAGTGCCATATGTCTGTATTCTCCAGAGGTTTTTTTTTTTTGCTTACCAGAAAAACCACAAAAACACCATTTTCACACATTTTGTGACATAGAGGCAAAACAATGCATCTGACATATTTGGTGCTTGTATTTATAGAGGTATTTTAATCCATTTTAGCCTTAAGGCATGATATTTTTTGTGGCCTAATTTGCCATGGCCTGCTTTTACATATAAAAAATTCAATAAATAGATCTTGAACAATTTGTTTGATATTTTTTATTATGGATTTTGAAATTAAAGACAACCTGACTAACCATGTCACATGTTTGAAGGATTAACATTTAATTAATAGGCAGATCAACAATGTTTTTTTATAGATTTACAAATTTATTGCAGATAGTTACTAACCATTTAAGAAAAAAATATTAAGAAAATGTCCAAGACTCTGCGTCACTCTTAAAATTAAAATTTTAGTTGGAAATATTCTCAAAGTAAAACAAAAAGCGATACTCAACTTACCCCGATGATAACAGTGTCATCTCGCTGAAACACCGGGAGAAATTTGTCTCCTCGAAGGATTTCATACTGGTTTAATGGGCGAAAGCGGCACAGCACCTTGATGTTGCATTCTGCGTCGACTTCAGCCATTGTATGATGTGAAAAGTGTTTTAAAAGCTGATCGTATTCTTCTGACAGTCCCCGTGCTATATAGGCGTTAAAAAGACCGCAGTTACTAATTAAAAAAAGAATAAATAATTGGTATTAAATAGTCGAAAGACTCAGACACCGTTTGAGTTGGATGAATGACAGATGCGCATTTTCGCGCCTTCCCTCGAGCCGTGCAGTATCCAAAACAGAGACTGTGTCTCTATGCACAGCGAAAAAGCAAGCCTATAAACCACGCTGTTTTATCATAGGAGTGGCAGAAATGCTATTAGATATTGGAAAATCCTGACAATTTTATTCTTGTGCCCACTCCATGCGCAACCAGGGAAAGCAGGTGTGCAGTATATTGCTGCGTGCTCGACACAGCCTGGGAAGAGCTAGGGGGCGTGGTTTGGGCTCTGACGCTCGCATCAGGACCAAAAATATATAACAACTTAAAAAGAGCTTACTTTACAATGACAACCTTTTTTTTTTTTTTTTTTTACAAACAATTACAACACACGCCTACAGCAACCCCTCATTACGTACCTGTTATTTATTATATTTGTAGCTAGTTAAATATAGACAGCTTTTACATCTATCAAAAAGTTTAATTATAACATCATCTGTTCTGGAAAGCAAAAGATGGCGTAATGCCAATTATTCAATAATTCGATCGAGAGAGCTGGAGATGGATATTACACCGAGCTCACGTTTATCTCTGGGCATTTTTTCTCGCGAGATTTCCGTTGTTGCCATTCGTTTATTTAATCATCTTTACTTCACTTCAGGTCAGTTTAATCCTAAGACTATCTTGAGAAAATTCACTTTATCCAACCAACCTTTAAAAGGTGAGACAACAAAAAATATGCATTATGTCTGTCTGTCAGTCTGTCTGTCTGTCTGCATGTAACCAGGTGTATAATCTTACGTATATGGTCTCCTTGTTTTGTCAGCTCTGTACGTTTTGTGTAAATATTTTTGTTATGCGTAAGTATATTAATTTCAGTAATTTCAGTTGTTTTATTTATAAACATACCAGACCTGGCAATACTTTTTTGTCTTTCCTTCGTTTCTACAGACCTGGCAACCCTGCCGCTTGGTTGACGCCTGGCGTTTGTTCTGTTGTCAGCAGCTTGCAAGTCACCGACGTGCTCTTTCGGGGTTTTTTTCCCTCCACACTGGAAATTCTGTAGCAAAGAATTACAGATATTAGCTAGAATTCTGTCTTCTATATATCTTTGTGGCAATGGCCGACCCGAAGTACGCCAACCTGCCGGGCATCGTGAGTTTCTTTAATTTATACTGCATGCTAGCTAACGTTACAGGCACAGGCTAGTCAGCTAAACTAGCGGTAGCAGCTCTGTAGCTAAACTGTCTAACGTTACTAGCTGTAGTACTACACAGTTAGCGTTTTCTTCCTTTTTTAACCAAATGCGCTTTAATAATACTCAAATTGTTTTAAAGAGTATTTAACGCGCATTTTTGTCTAATTGTTTAAAAAGAAAACAAAATAAACTCGTAAACACTACACCCCAAAAGCCGGCTATCGTCATCATTATCAAATTCTCATCAGCTGTTAAAATAAACAAGACGGCCAGCTAGACAATTAATGCATTTGTCAAGTGATTATATTAATTATTAATATAATATTTTAGTGAAACACATTTACAGACCTGATGTTTGTTATTCATCGATTGTTGATGTAGCATTTTAGCTAGCTAGCGCGAAGATCCGGTTTATTTAGCGTTGTTTTGTTGTACTAGCTTGATAGAAAGGGACCACGTCATGAGTGACAATAACAATTAAATTAAATCTAAAAGTTATTGTATTTTTTTCCTTGTAAAAAACGTGTATAGTAGTTGGCCTTTTTTTTAATTTATTTTGTGAAAGCGTTCTCGTCTGTGAAGGGCGTCGGCCACCAGTTTGTAAAGTACAATCAGCTACAGACATTTTTTTTTAGGTAACAGAACAGATCCATTCCGAATAATAAAAGAAATATAATAACAGAAAGAAATCAATAATAAGAGAACAATAATAATAAAACAATAAACATTTTGAAAGCCGTATACTATTTTTTTATTTTGATAAAATTATAGATATTTAAAAAAATATATATATATATCGATTCTGGGGTTTTTTTAATGTTTCATCAACCTAACTGCAAAAAAGACCATATTTAAAATCAATATCCTTTTTAAAGATACAGTCACGCACTTTATGCACAACTTCTGCTCATCTCTTGAAACTTGGGCTGAACGATTAATCGAAATCGAATTGGGATTTAAAAAGTCGCAGAGCAAAAGCAAAATTTTTTGAGTGACAGTCATACCAGCCAATTATGTGTTCACAGCTTCGTGCTGCCAATCAGCATCTTGGCCATGTGCGTTTTTTAACGCCCACCATTAAAAAACAACAGACAGAACTGCAAGGTGGGGTAAGATTATCCCTTCTTCTGAGTAACAGGGATCATTTCGCTAATTAATAGCAGAAAAACAGCAGGTCTGTAATTCGGGATTATTTCAGCTTCGAGGTAACAGACACGGAATGCATCTGCTGGACTACAAGGAATTAAGGAATCTATAAAATGTCTGCTGCTCACTTTAAGGAAGACTGAATCACAATACAAATCGCAATATTTGTCAAAAAATTCATAATTATATATTTTCCGCACCGCCCCACTGGACACCGTGTTTTAACAGAAGGAGGGTTTGAACAGAATGATCTCTTGTGTCCGCAGGCCTCTAACGAACCCGATGTATATGAGACCAGCGACCTGCCCGAGGACGATCAGGCACAGTTTGAGTCGGTGAGTTGCTCCACACACACACGCACACACAGAGTCTTTTTTTTTTTTTTTCGGTTTGTGTGGTTTAACCATCTTGACCAGTGACTTGTCAGTGGGAGCTTTGTGGTTAAGGTGTTGGACTGCTGATTGGAAAATCATTAAATCCCAGCTTTCATTGCTGGGCCCTTGAGTAAGACCCTAAACTATCAGCTGATCAGATAAAGAAAAAAGTAGATAAATATAACTCCTTCTGAATAGTTGTGTTTTCTATGTGCCAAATTGAAAAAAATGTAATTGAACTGACTTTTGGGAACTCTCTATTCTTTCTCTCTCTCTCTCTCTTATCACCTACTTTTATTTTACTGGGTAACTTTAATATTCATGCCGACAGTGCTGGTAACAGTGTTTATTTACAAGAGGTTTCATTTCCTGTCTGTTTTGGTCTCCAGCAACATTCAAAAAGTCACACTTTGGACCATGTTTACTGTTCAGGTGTTATACTTCTGGAGTGTATGGCAATTGCATTACCGATATCTAAACCGCTCTCTATTAATGCTAATATCACACTCTGTAGCTCGAAACAACAACGTTTTGAGACATTTGGAATATAAAAAAAAGCTCATCCCCTTAACTTCACTCTGCAATCACTGACCTGCCACATTAATAGTATTCAAACTTTATTTGAATAAACGTTAAACGATAATTATTACCTTTACATAATTCTCTTTTATACAACTGAGCAATTGGGGGTTAGGGGCCCACAGTGGTGGCTTGGTGGTGCTGGGAATCAAACCTCAGTCTTTCTGGTGCTGGGAATTGAACTCCGGTCTTTCTGGTAGTAGTCCAACACCTTTAACCACTAAGCCACCAGTTTCCATCTAGTCATTACAAAGTGTTTTTATCAGTTTTGCTATGTCAAATTCTTTGAACCATTTTTATGAAACGGTGGTAATTACTGACACAATGTCATAAGTGATGTACCTTTTCTGTCACAACACCTTCCCACCTTGATCTATTTCAGACGCTAGTTGGTGCAAATAAGACGTTCTCGTTTTGCTCTAGCAAATTACTGCCTGGGTTAGAATAGTTTGGTAGCTATTGATTTGTTTAGATGTATGAAGTTTAGAGCCTCACAATATTCCCCAAACATTAGCAACACTGGTCTCGATTTTATTAGTTGGAACACATTTCAGATATAATATTTTTAGTAATGTTTTATTACAAACTTTTAATTCCCCCCGCAATGGTGTATATACCAAGTAACTGCTGTATACCTCCAGTGTGAGCAGTATGTGTGTGGAACGCCTGCTGTTTCTCTGATGTGATGGAGAAGGTGCTTCAGCACTTTTATCCTTCACTTCCAGTCTAAGACAGAAACTCTTGCCCGTCTGTCTGAAGCTCTTATCACCTAACCTACATCAACCACAACATGAGACCCATTGTTCCGCTCTAACTCCGTCCAGCCTACAACTTGTAGTGTTGTCTAAAAATGTAGCACAAACCCGAATCTAGCTTTGCTGATTAAATGTTTGTCTTATTGCAACGTTGGATAGGGAAGACGAGAAAGGTTGACTGAATAGACACACAATGGGTGCTTACAACAGCCAGCCCTTTGCCACCAGCTCCTGTTGTGCATGTCATGTGATAACCACATTAATATGTCTCTCTCTCTTGCTCTTTCCCCATCTCTCTCTCTCTATCTCTCTCCCATCTCTCTCTCTCTCTCTCTCTCTCTCTATTTCTCTCTCACTCTTCTCTCTCGTTCTTTACCACTGTTCTATCCTTTCTTTCTTTCTTTCCTCCCCTCTAACTGTCTTTGGGAACCCAAGGAGCTGGTAAGCGCTTATGTGATTTCACTTAACATCTAACATCACTTCCCCCATGTAATCAGAATCATCCCGTTGTCTGTTTTAAGTGGATTTAGTGTGTGACTGAGAGTTTGTTGTCTTGTTGTGCATCTTCCTGGGAATATAATTCTGTTCAAGTACTAAATAGGTAGCCTAGAATATAATTTCTGCCTTACCCTGGGGCAGACTGAAAGCAAAGCCAAAACAAAAACAACATAAACCCAGTGATTTATCTTAGAGCCATCTTTGTGTGTGTGTGTGTGTGATTTTTACTTGTGTTTTTTAGTTAATGTATGAAACTGAATTTGGTAAAAAAAATCCGCCATGTAAATGTATGAAAAGAAGTAACCAATGTTGATTAAAGCTAAGAATCCAATTTTGTATTTTGGTCATATTTGTGTCAGAGTTTGTGTGTGTGTGTGTGTTTGTTTGAGATTAATATAGATTTTAAATTAATCAAAAAATCAAGCCTATGTAATTACTACCTTTTATTTTAACCTGACAAACTAATCACATTTGCACGCCTTTAGTGATCGTAAAGGTTATTGTACATGAGGCTAGTGTGATTTAATGATATCATCCCTTTATAATAAACAGTGACATTTTGGAATAGGTAACCAACCGTATCCCTTAAAAGTGCACCTAAAACATTCATTTCCCTCCAGTAACATGAGAAATGGCCCAGTTGACGTATAAATTTGAAATGATTTGTATTTACATTGATCCTTAAAAGAAGATTAAATCCTTATATAATAACAACAATAGATTAGAATTCTCTTTAGAATTTAGTTTGTTTCTTCTGTAAAATGGTAGAAATTCATTATTTATTATTAACTTAAAAAAACATCATAAAAGCAGATGGGAAAAATAATCATTATCTCACAAGCCAAGTACACACCAATTTTATTTTTATCATTCTTTCAAAATATTTTAATAATTAGCGCAGTGATATTTTTGCCTTATTTTTTTTAACATTGCATGTACAAATTGTTTGGAGAGCTTGTAAATTATGCGATTTGGAGCTTTTTACATCTGACTTTAAAAGCAAAGTGCTTGTGTTAGAATCTTAACTGAACCAGAACCAGCCAGAACATTTAGCGTGCATGTTTATTGATTTAAATGCTAGTTGTAACTGCAAGCAGGTGTTTTAAAGGCCATTTTAATCTCGGATGTAAAAAGCAGCCTCCGATGGTTCTCCTTATATAATAGTAAAACAGCTATTAACATGTTTGCCTTCTCCTTCTAACAGGAAGAGTTGTGCAGTGACAGTGTGGAGAGGATTGTTGTCAATCCCAACGCCGCTTATGACAAGTTCAAAGATAAGCGTGTCGGCACCAAGGGCCTGGGTGAGTACCGTGACCGCCGGATTTTCGGATGTGTTATATGAACTGGTCATGCACGTGTTCTTCGTCTCCCTATTTACAGATTTCTCAGATCGCATTAGCAAGAGTCGTCGAGTCGGCTACGAGTCAGGAGACTATGAGCTTGTGAGTGCTCCCTCAGGATCACTGTTACGGTTCTACTACCAGTCAATACGTTTGATTTAACAAGTTTCTTCATTTTTTTTCCTGTCCGTCCTTCTCTAGCTGGGGGAAGGCTGTGGGGTTAAAGAGACTCCCCAGCAGAAGTACCAGCGGCTTGTTAACGAGATTCAAGAGCTCACAGAGGAAGTGGAACACATTCAGGTTAGGGGTCAGACACACTTTTATCCTTGTGTTAAGTGTTATTAGCCATTTTTGTCAGGAACCCGGATGCTAAAAGCAGAAATTATGCATGCTTTTTTTAAGAACGTGAACATACAAATACTTTATTAAAGGAATAAATTAGCAGATGACTTTGATGTCATGAGCTAATAGATGAAGTGAAATCACGTGCTTTATCAGTTATCCATTCTGTAAACAAACCTATTTGCGGTGTCTGGGTGGAAATATTTTTAATTACTTGTTTACATGCTAAATGCTGAGAGTAAACACACTATCCTGGCATTAGAACACTAAAATATAGAATAAAACAACTTCAGCAAAATGCCTGCAGCCACATTATAAACCATTTGAATACTTAGGTAGTTAAATTCTGAAGTAATCAATAGCACACTTTTTCCTAATCGCTAGCATTTGTATTCTGCTGAATGCTTGGAAAAGCATCGTCTGCTGAGTAATTTCTAGGGTTAGGCTAATGTTCTGTTGGACCTGTTTTACAGTTCAACACATCATTAGTCATTTATTTAATTAATCTTTAAAATTTATTGTCTGCTTTGACAGCAAATTAGGAAGAACGCATGAATGAAACACGATACCCTAAAAGGTCACCGTTTTTTGGTGTTTTTTTCCATACAGAACACAAGGTAACTTATTTTTGATAAAATCTGGCCGCTCTCTGGCCTGCAGATCTGTCAATCATCTTGGTTGATTGCGGAAAAAAAAGCGAAAGGCACATGCCTATGTCGAACCCTAAAAAACTTGTTAATAATCAAGGAACTGTCTTTCTCCTGCATCATTATGTACAAAAATATAGCCAATATTAAGTAAAGACTCATTTTGAACATTAAACTCTTCATGAAATCTGTAGTCTAATTTTGCAGGATGCTGCAGCTCCAATCCCTTCACTTGGTTTTTCAAGTGCTAAAAAGCTGCCAAGACATTTATTATCTAAAGTAATAAGGGTTTTGTGTCATAACATCTACAACCAGCTTCGGATTCTTATCTTAGAATTATTTGTAATGTCATTACCAAACCATAATCATATTAGATGTCCTCAATGACTTGGAAGGTGTCCAGACACCCAGAGAATGAAACAATATCTACTGAGTCATGTGACTGGACTGGTTCTTAAAGGTGCACTAAATGATTTTTAAAAAATGCTTTTGACTACATTGTCGGACCGAGTCCGGGTTTCCACCTAATTGGATAAGATGGAAGCAATTTCGAACACTGTGTTTTTTATTTTTCCCAGGCCAATGCTAAAGAGAGCAATGCAGAAGAGCGCCTAACACCAGTGGTTCTGGCTCAGGCGGCAGCCCAGCTCAAACAGCAGCTGGTCTCAGCCCATCTGGACTCGCTGCTGGGCCCAAACGCCCACATCAACTTGGCTGACCCGGATGGAGCTCTTGCTAAGTAAGGAAAAGAGTTTATGGGTGGATTAAAATTTTCTTTTGCTCTCTGATCTGTTTGTTTTGTGTGCCATGTGGTGGTGTTGTTTTAGCTTGTGGTACATGATTAACTAAACCTTTCAAAAATTCAAATATTCTTTACAACCATAAGAACAGAAAGAGTAAAAGAAATGAGGCAATTTCTATTTTATTAAATGTAATCGCTGTGTGTGTTAGGCGGTTGATGAATCAGCTGGAGGTGGCACGGGGTGTGCGTAGCAGTACAGGGGGAGAAGGGAAATCTGCAGCAACCAAAGGCCCAGATGGAGTTGTGCTGTATGAACTCCACAGTCGGCCTGAGCATGAGAGGTTCACAGAGTCTGCCAAAGTACGTTGCATTTTCCTACATTTAATTAAATTTTACTCCTAGGTTTTTTTTTTGTCCGAGATCACATCCCTTCATACTATACAGTAGGCGAAAACGAGTGTGTCTGAATCCAGTACCTGAAAAGTTCTGAAAATTATCTAATACTTCCACTCAGATTTTAAGATATGCAAACAATGTACACTTTACTATTTCTTGAGGCCGCTGGAGAGATGAATTCTTATTAAACAATAAATACGACACTGCTGTGACATCATATGTTACATATCTGTGTCATCAAGGCAGAGATGAAGTCCAAAAGTCAATCGATTCTAAATTCAAATAAGACTGCATTGGTGCGGGCCTGCGCTGGCAAGACATAGAAAAATTATAAGTGTAACCTAACGTTCATCACAGGTTTGCCTAAACACTTTCATAAACAATTTTCTAAACTAAAAAAACAATAGTAGTTCAAAATTTATTAAACTGGTATTATATACAGACCTGCAACTTTTTCTTCTGTCTCACACCCCTGTGCGCATGCACTCTCACCAAACTACGGCAAGCCCTGAGGGGAAAAAATGCATTTACCCACACACACAGAATGAGTGCTGAACTTAATGAACAGTCTGTTACATAAGCACTGACTTACACACGTACGTATGCTAGCGAATTTGTTTAAATTTGACCAAAAATGGACATCAAATTTAAAATCGACTGTGTGGCAACACACTGCAAAGCTTCCACCGGATTCTAAAAGAAGGCGCAGTGAATTACTCGGTCCGTGGTGGTTTTATTGCCAAGGATTTGTGCCCGTTCTTCATCGTGGATAACACGGGGTTTCGTACACTGTTGCAGGTGCGTGAGCCGAGGTACAGTGTGACCTTACAGCTTTATTTATTGTTATAATAATCTGATGTTTTAATGTTTTATTCAGAGCTTCTTCATCCTGAACACAACTCAAAATTATTCCAACTATAAACAAAAAGCATAGAAACTTCAATTCTGCTTAAAATGTAAACATGAATTTACACAGCAAATGAATTAGATTAAGTGTAGGTTAATATGGAATTTGGAATTTCGTGACTCCCAGGATCAGATCGTAAAGTACCTATCGATTCCCACTCTTGTTCGGAAAGTACTTACTTACTTAGTATGCAATTTTGGATAAAGCCAAAGTTGTTGCTACAATTAATGCTTTTTTTCCCCTGTGTATTTGTAGGTAGCAGAGCTAGAAAGAAGGCTAGCAGACCTGGAGACTGCAGTAGGTTCTGGATTAGATAAACAGGTGTGTTTATTACAAATTTTTCAAGTCTGACTGAGAACAATGATAATCCCCCTGCTCTCCTTAGTACAATTCAACACCTTTAATTTATTTTTGTGGAATTAAACCAAGTTTGTGTTTCTTAAGTGGAAACATATTTTTTCTGTTGCGTGTCTTAAATATAACTGTATTTACAACATTATAGTCTAATCATAAAGTGAACATTGTGCACATTCGTTCGTCTCCTGAGTGCTTTTATCAGCCTGACATTTACAGTGTGACTAAACCTGCCTGTTTTCAGGTGTAAAGTTTGGGATTGTCTATGAAATCTAGCTTGTGGCATTAATGTTGTTTTGGTTGTGTGTACTTCAGGGTCCTCTCGGTGCTGGACTTCAGGGTGCCAGTCTATCGGTATGTCTTTTTAGTCTTCTTTAAACGCTGAACAAAAACCTGACTGCTTCTCTGTTTCACTTTCCATTGTTTCTGACTTTTTTAGGAGACCATGGAACTGCTGCAGGCTCGAGTCAGTGCTCTGGACGCTGCCACTCTGGACCAGGTTGAAGCCAGACTGCAGGTGAGCATGCCGACTAGGATATAAGCTTTCTCACATGGAATACGAAACAGAAAAAAAAATCTGGCAACAGTAACAGCGGAATTATACAACAGATCACAGAACCACAATGATTAGTTTTGCATAGACGGTATGCAGAGAATGCCAGCCCTATTTTCATCTGTTTAATGTGTGTTTGCCCCAGGATCTGAGAGAAAGTGTTGCTTTGTTTTATTTGCAGAGTGTTTTGGGGAAGATGAATGAAATAGCAAAAAACAAGGCCGCAATTGAGGATGCTGAAACGCAAAGCAAGGTGGGCTTACGTTCTCTCTTAGCAACTGTTTGTGATAGAACTGTAAAAACTAAAAAAAAAGTGTATAAACCTTCAAACTGTTTATGGTTGGGATGTAGTCACTAGAGCATTTACAGTGTTTGGCTTGCTCTCATTCGGAATAACAAAGTGTGCATGTAAACTGGGCTACTGATTTATGTAACCGGTGGATTTCAATGTAAATGTTTAGTACCACCTGTGTAGATTTGATTTCCTTCACCAATTGAACTGATGTTGACTGAAATGTATGAAAACAATTTCTCTGAACTGACAGTTTGTATTTCCACTTTGTGTTTATGTGCTAGATGTGTGTAGGGGTTTTCTTTGTTGCTGTTTTAAATGAACTTGATGTTTGTGTTTATTTAGGTGGCACAGCTATATGATACGGTGCAGAAGTGGGATTCCATGGCAACCTCCCTCCCTCAGGTGGTCCAAAGACTGATTGCTGTTAAAGAACTACATGAGCAAGGTACTCTCTCTATCTCTCTCTCTCTCACACACACACACTCTTTCTCTTTCCAACTGTCTTTTATTTCTCTCTCTCTCACACAGTCTTTCTCTCACACTGTCTCTCTCTCTCTGTCCTTTTTTTTTCTCACTCTCCCACATCTTGCCTTCATACTGTCTTTCTCTCACTCTCAGGTTCTCTCTGACACCATATACCTTTGAGATGTATAATGAGAAAATTATATGCTCCTATTGGTCAGTGACATGGTATAAGTTGTTGTGCTCTATGACGCATTACACATCTGATGACTCAATTAGTGCAGCAGCTTCAAAACACCAGGGGGAGAAATGTCAAAAGTCTGGTGGACAAAACAGCAAGAAATGAAATGTATTGAGGCACGTCAGAGCAAAATTACCGGTACAGATTTTTGTTTGCTGCTACCTACCATTTAACAGGATAAAGCAGGTTACTGATAAAGTCACGGATTGATGACGTAAAGTTTTGAGTCTTTTTTAAGTCACTGCCCTCCTGAAATAAACTATGAATGAAAAAAAGGCATTTAAATATTTCATTGTGCAAAGACGTTTTCAGTTTTAGGATTAAAATTGAGCTGGTTGAGGTTTAGTCCCCGGCCACCAAGCTGCCACTGCTGGGCCCCAGAGCGAGGTCCTTAACCCTCAACTGCTCAGATTAATAAAAAAATGAGTTAAATGTAAGTTGCTCTGGATAAGGGTATCTAATAAATGCCAGACATGTGAATACTGGTAAAGGAGTTAAATAAATTATTTTAATATTGGGCATTGATCATTTTCCTATCTGAAATGATTTTTTTTTTTTTTTTAAACAATTGAATCTTTTTTTTTATTTTATGAAATTAGTTATATTGTTATATGGTACATGGTAGCATACGATGACAGCAGCTGTCTACATTCAGACTTTCACCATCCTCATTCTGTATTACTCTTAAAATTAATCAGATGTTTAAATATCAGATTATAATCTCTCCTGTGGCAGAAAATCATTAAAAGCTTTAACATTACACATTGTTAAATGCCCCAATGGAATTCTTCATCCTTTGTTAACTAATGATTAAATCTGTTCATTTAACCGCAACACAAGGCAGGACTTGTTACTATGGAAACAAGAACATATTACAAAGCGCACATATTATAAGCCGAAATATAAGTCATTTCCTGGTAATGTGGATATGATAGGGTTTGGGTATTGGGGCATCAGATGAAAGCAGGAACTGGAAGTAGTGCACTTTTTAAACTGGTGTGAATACAATGTAAATATATCTATAGAAATATCCACATGTCTGTGACTCTGTTCGAATTGGTATCTGGTCTAAACTGCCATGTGACAACTACATTTTTGTATAACTTTTGTCAGGCTTGTTTGTGAGAAAAAAAATCCGGGTTTCTGAGGTGTGTGTGTGTTTTTGTCAGCCATGCAGTTTGGACAGCTGCTGGCCCATTTGGACACCACACAGCAGATGATCAACAATGCATTGAAGGACAACCGGACACTGCTCACACAGGTACACAGAGCTTTACCTTTCTTTTCTTTAATAACAAAGAATTAAAGAGACACAGATCTATAGATATATTTGTGTTCTAATGTGCCTTCATTCTGTTTCTACTTGCAGGTGCAGCAGACCATGAAAGAGAACTTGGTTTCTGTAGAAGAGAATTTTGCTGCTTTGGACCAGAGGATGAAGAAACTTTCAAAATAAGATTTCTTTATCGAATAAACAATTAAGAGAGAAAAAGATTGAGGGACGTGGGAAAAGAAACGACCAGTTCATACTTTTTAAATCTGTGCTTCGCTCCTTCTTTTCCTTAACAAAGAATGTCGGAAATAAAAGGTTTAAACTAAGGTGTAGTTGAGGATTGACCAAATGCCATTTTACACTACAAAAATCTATTAAGACTTAATCACTTGAATAAATTTCACTCATAATAACTGCTGATAGGGTTTGAAACTTCCTCCAAAATCCATATTCAGAATTTTTCTGCCATTTTAACTTCAAAGACTGAAATGAAGTGTTTTTGTGTAATAATTTAGTCTTGGAATAGAACAAATCTACAGCGTCCAATTATTAGTTCACTTTTTAATGTGAACAGTCCACAAAATATATATATAGACGTGATGAGAGGCTCTGGGCGGTTTTAATGTAAGGACGTTTGCTCATTGAGTCATACTGTATTTATAGATCGGAGTACATTAAGGAACCACTCTCAGTTGCTTAGAACTGTTATTGTATTATGACCCGGATGGCTTGCCACAGGTTACTCTGCTTTTGTCATATGCATTCACTTTAAAATATTGTCTTTCTCCTGAAGTGAGAAATAAATCGAACATGCTTTGAGAGGTGGTGTATTGTCATTTTCATTCTATTCCATGAACACTGATCCGTTCCAAGAAAAAGCCCCACAACTTAAAGATCCGGTAAACATTTTAATTTGTTAAATAAAAGCTGACTCCCATAAAAACAAAGAAATGCTACTGCTCTGAAAGAATATTCTTTACAAAACCAATGTAAATATGGGAAAGGAAAAGGGTTTTTTTTTTCTGAGAAGGAAATACTTTACAAATTGATCATTTTTTTTCCTTTCTAAAAGTGTACAAAATAAAATACTAAAACTGTACATATTTACATAAATTCATTAGTAAAATTGCATAATCATCCTCATTATTACTTTAAACCATTAATTTAATATTTTGTGCCTATGTTGATGAAGTGGCAGTTGGTGTCAGAGGCAACGGAATGGGCAAGTCACAGCTCTGACTTTACATGCAGAATCTGCCACAGCTCACAGTATTGAACTCCAGCCAGCGCAACTTACACACACATACAGTACATACTGTCCTTACACACAACGCTGTGTGAGGAAGGAAATTCTACTCATGAGGTTAAGCCTGTAAATATTTTAAAATTCAGTCAAAGATTTTTTTATGGGAAATGATCCCAGAATTACTCCAGCATGATGAGGGGCAGGTAGAAAAGGAATTAGTGGGAATGCAGTAACAACATTTGACTGCTAGAGGGCGTTACAGGCTCATATTTATATTAGAAAACAAGAAGGAAACAATCCTATGTAGTAGTGTTTTCTAGCCAAACCCAATCACTTCTATTATTTTTGTCATTGTGACTAGAAGTGTGTGACAGAACATCAGGTTGAATCCAGAAGAGAAAAAAAAAACTAGTATTAACTAGGGTTTTAAAAAGGTGGAGTGTGTCCTGCAGGACAACACACTGCTGCTGGATTGCTCAGTGTGTGTTTGCCATACTGACAGTGCTGGTGTTTGTGTGTGAAGTACAGTAGGATAAGGGCTTCTGTTAGAACGTCTATCTGACCACACGTCGTCTTTTCCCTCTGGTTGGTCTCTGCAGTGCTATCTGTATCACACACAGAGAGACACCGGATTAGAAACGAGTTACAGTGGACACCTGTTAAATTAGCTAGAGGGTGTTGGGCTCACTGTAGCTGCAGGCTCCTCTATGATGCGCTCAATTTCTCCAGGAAACTCCGGCCCTCTCTGCAGCCTAGTGTAAAGAGATGACAGGAAATTGGATTAAACTCCAATGATCATCAAACAGGATTTTGCTTGTTGACTGAAATACTCACGTTTGTTTTCGTTTTCTCCCTCTCCTGACTCCTGGACGTACTTCTAAAGCCTGTAACAGGAGAGAAAAAAAAACAGAATTTAGAAAGAAGAAAAAAGAAAACAATAGGCAACCTTCGGGAAGACTTTTATTGCAATGTTTCTAAGTTTACATTTGGCTGTGTTCTAAATAAGTTTTATGAAAAGTGTAGACAGGGAAACAGCAGCAGCTTCAGGGGCGACCCTTCCATTTTAGGAATATGAGAGCAGCACAGAATCCCCCTGTGACAGATCATGCAACAATGACACTTAAAGTAAAGAAGGAGATGGGGAGGAGGTGGGTTGTAATGCGGTGTGTTTAGAAAGCAGCAGAAACAGCAGATGAGCTGTGCTTAATTGAGGAACCTTGTTTGCGATTTGAATCGAGTGCTTAGAGCCCGATCAACTGATAGGGGTTGGATTGCTTTTCTCCCAATCAGCTGAAAGCAGAGGTGGCCTATGAGCCTATAATCTACACTGACTGAATATTTGCCGAAAAACTTAAAGGGACCTGGAGGCGATTTAGAGACAACTGAAAAATCAGCCTACAACACGCGTCTTTGGAGTGAAGAAGGAACCCAGACCCCAACTAACAAAATTATTATTTGTGCTTCGATTTCTTGTTGTTAGGAAACGTTTTAAATGAGTCACATACACACTGAAGCATGACAGGCCCTAGGATTTATTAGTTTAAAAGACCAACAGTGACACCCTCACAGCATTTCCCTGTGAAAGACACTAAAATCTACCGCCTCTGTACGGTGCATGTGTTAAATTGTTGTCCTCTTACATTGTTCTTGCATTTTCAGAATGTGTCAGCAACGTGTGCTTTCATCTACCTCCTAATTTATAGAGTTTAAGGAGTATATATGAGCTTCAGGAGAGAGGGGGGGGGAGAGAGACTGTTGGACAGAGACAGTTAGATAGAGAGGCAGAAAAACAGTTATAGAGACAGAGACACAGATGTATAGAGAGACAGGCAGATAAATTGAGAGTTGGAGAGATGGATAGGGAGATACAGTTAGAGACATATAGAGAGACAGAGAAGAAGATAGACACAGATAAAGTTAGAGGTGAAACAGTTAGAGGGACAGAGAGAGAGACAGATAGAGAAAAGTAAATAGACAGGTAAAGAGACAGAGAAAGTTAGAGAAGCAGAGACAGATACAAAAAACAGTAAGAGAGACAAAGAGACAGGAACAGTTAGAGATGGATAAAGAAGACAGAAACAGAAACAAATATAGAAACAGATAGAGAATCAGATAGGCAGTTAAAGAGGAGGATAGAGTGACAGAGACAGATAAAGTTAGAGAAACAGCGAGACAAACAGAGCTGGATAGAGAGGCATATATAGAAACAGATAGAGATAGAGAGACAGATAGGCAGTTTTAGAGAAGAAGATAGAGTGACAGAAAGACAGATACAGTTTATACCAGAGATGTCTAGAACAGATAGAGTAGACAGATAGGCAGTGAGAGAGGAAGATAAAGTGAAGACAGAAACAGAAAAAATTGTTGAGAGGCAGATAGAAAGACAGATAGAGAGTTAGATAGAAACAGAGAGACTGTTAAGAGAGCAGATAGAAAGACGAATTAAAGAAATTAGAGGAAAAAAACCAGAAAAAATTGTTGTGAGGGCAGATAGAAGGACATATATAGTTAAGAGAGAAAGCTAGAAAGACCGATAGAGAGAGAGACAGACTTTATCAACCTACGGAATGGAACCTCACAATGCAAAGCCATGTCCTAAATTTTTTATACTTTTATAAACATGTCAGTAAAATTAATAGAATCTTTACTAAATGATGGTTAAAGCCTGGTAGAGGTGTAGCGCCGTGAATTTTCTAATTTAAAACAATATTGAATATTTTGATTAGCATTCATTAACTTTAACTGCACTTTTTAAGCTTGAAGAATTTTGTGGAGAAATCTATTTATTAAAGCAGTTCCCAAGTTTATTTGTGCTCAGATACTCACCCTTCCTTGTTCTGTGTCCACATTACCCACAGTATCATCCACTGGGTCAATGTTGCCTCTCTCTTTGGGGCTTAAGTATCCTGGTGCCTGTCTTCGTTCTTCTTCACCGTCTTCGTCTTTTCTGGCTCCTGAACCTATACCATTGCTATAAACACACAGCTTGGCTGAGCCGTCAGTCTTTGCCTCTTCCATGAATGTAAGATGAAGGGGAGCATCTGGCGGATGAGACTCTGCAGGTTTACAGGGTGGAGTGGTGGGCGGGTCTTCGCTGAGTTTGGGTGTGCCACGGGCCGGAGACTGGGCCGCTTCCATGCTTATGCGAGAAAGGTCAGGATTGTGTACTGAGCATGCTCGCCGAGGACTGAGAGAGGGGGCGAGTTCCGGGTATGAAAGTGGGGTGGAGTCACTCACGCCTTCAGAACCACGCCCACTCACCTGCAGGAAGGAAGTGTAGATGGTGTCCATAAAGGAGCCGTATGGGTCAATGAGCCCTGGTTCAGCCCCTGCTGGCTCGTCCCTCTGCTGTGTGGGAGGTTGGACGTGGCCAGGATTGAGCAGAGAATCTTGGCACAGCTGGGAAGGGGGAAGCTCTTCTTGTGCAGATGTGGTTTGATGTGCTGCCAGTGGTTTCTCCCCCATTAGTGTTGGACCCATAGACAGCTGAAACGTAAACATAATAGAATTTTCTGTATGATATACACTATGCATACAATATATTATTTACAAATTTATTGTACAAGGCTTTGTGTAAGTCTCCACCACCAAGCTCCAACTGTTGGGCCCCTGAGCAAGGCCTACAACTCTTAACTGCTTAGTCAGACAAAAAGAGAAACAAATTTAAGTCGCTCTGGATAAGCATGTCTGCCAAATGCCAGAAATGTAAATAATGTTAATGTTATAACCTTAAAATAAAACAGACCTAATTTAAAAATATTCATAATGAATCTACAAAAATAAAACACAGAACATGAAAGTAGACCCTCAAATTAAGTAATTATATAAATCAAAAATCTATAACTCAATGTAGTCAATTTCAATTCCAGAACTATAACCCATCAAAATGTGTAAACACTGAAAAGTTTGGGTGGAAGAGCAGAGTCGAACTTTGTATCATAATTGTAATCATGTTAGTGTGTGTTACCTGCAGGCACGTTAGCGGGTTAAGGGCAGCCTGGTTCTGTGGCAATGGCATTCCCAGTGATGGAGCCTGGGACAGCAACAGAGGCCCAGCTGCTAGTAAACCATGTAGATTATTAATGTTCCCCAAGGCTGACAGGTCACCTTTACAACAAAATAAATGAATACAATCAGATTCACAAAAACCTAAGCAGACATTTCCAAAGCAAATCTGGCTCAATTTTCTAGGCTCTTCTTGTTATGGTTTAACAGAGTGTAAACCACAATGTGCAGAATACACCTAATGGTATTGTGCTCAAAAAGTGGCCTTCTTCCATTGATCCCTGGCAAAAGTGCAGGGAATACAATCACTTACTATTGTTCTTACAGAAGGAAGTATTTCTTACTAATAGGGTAGAACAGGGCTGAAAACACACCTTACAAACTATTTCCTTTAAAATATTTCATTAATGTACAGCCGAAAAAAATCTAGTGGTTGAAAACACAAAATTGAAGGCGCTTCTTACTAAATTGAACAGTTGATCATAATTTGTCGATACCGCAATCATTTCTGCCATACGATTACAATTCAATTACTATCAATATTTTGATATTATTTGCCTAGTTTACACAAGACGTTACATTTTTAATAACTCGCAAATGCAACCAAAATATATAACCCAAACTAATTAAATGAAATTAATTTAAATGAAAAAAAAAAAAAAAAAAAAAAAAGACAACAAAAACGAAGTCACATAAAATCAATCAAGCTTAAGATGGCAACAACATCTTCCAGTCTGTTGTGCCTTTTCTAACTCACGCAGGCTATGCTGGGATAAAACCAAAATGCGCGCTTTGTTGGAAATGCGTATACGGATCTTACGTGAGTGTATCAAAATAAAGGTACCGCATATCGATATTTTAGGTTTGGTGTCGATGCATTGTATCAAGGCATCGATCCATATAGGTTTGTTGATTCCCCCCTACATTTTACCCCATGGTAAAGACTAGCCTTATATTTTGGTATTTATATTATATATATATATATATATATATATATATATATATATATATATATATATATATATTATTTATATATTTATATATATATATATATATATATATATATATTTATTTTATATATTATATATATATATATATATATATATATCTATATATTATATATATATATATATATATATATATTTATATATATATATATATATATATATATATATATATTATAATATATATATTATATATAAAATATTTTCCCTTTACTTTAGTTAACCGAAACCTGGAATTAAACGTATGGGTCCGATAAACAATATAATTTATATTATAGACAATCCAACACCACTTCTTGGAGGTACCTATGAAGGCATAGCAATGCTAAGGAACCATTAAAACCCTCATCAGCACAACAAAACCTTTCATTTATACAGAATTCTTGACATTATAAGGGATCGGTTGTGACATGCGGATATATCAGCATAGCCCTGGCTATGTGCTTATGCTTTCAGCACAGAAAAAAGAGACCCATATTAAAGGCATCATTAGTTGCTAGTAACAGCCTACATTCATACAGTATGAAAGAGAATTTCCCCTGTGGAATAGCTGTACAACAATCGTGTCACACACATTATGCATCACACCTCTAAAAAAGCATTTTAATTCACTTACCCAAGAGCCCCTGAGGCAGGATCGTAGAAAGAAATTGAGGTGTCTGGCTGTTTGTTTTCTCCTGCTCAGCCAGTGAATCACATGTATCCTGTCCAGTGACCAGAGGGGTACAGGACACAGAGGTAGAAACCAGTGCAGCACTGGAAATAGTCCCCTATGACAGGCAAAAATGTGCAGTGTGCACACATGAAAAAAACTGTCAATATACTCTTATATTGTCCCTTCAGAGACTGACCTCATCCCAAATACACTACCACTTTATCATATTATAAGATTTAAAATCAAATTCAATACAACACAGTGTGTATATTAGGTTGAAATCCATTCCACTTGCTGTGAATAGCTAAGTAAGCACTTAAATATTTATACATGTTTTGGAATATCAGCCATGCTGGCTAGCATACTTGCTCACTTTCTATTATTAAACTGTTTATGCTACCGATTACATTGCACCAATTTATTTTTTATGTTTTGATAAAAAGAAAAAATATATAACTCAATTCCGTTTTTGTGATGCCAGACAGAGTATAACTGAAAATATTTTACCATTACTTGACATTCAGAAAAAGCACAAAAGGGATATGGTCAGCGAGTGTGAGCAAGTGTACCTGAGAAGGAGGTGGGGGGGATGGTGTGTGATTGGGAAGGGTTTCAGCCTGTGCAAGAGCTGCAGCCAGCAGTGCAGGGTTCAGGGACAGGAAGGGAGGAGGGGGAGGAGAAGTGAGCTGGGCAGAGAGCAAAAGCGACTGGCCATCTGTAGGTGGTGCTAGAGCCTGGAGAGCATCTAGGAGTCCTGGCCCCATTAAGATGGAGTCCAACAGAGCTGGGGTCTTTTCTAGAGATACCCCTTCACCGAATACCTGCTGTAGAGGAGGGAGGTCTAAATTGAGTCCTGGCAAAGGGAGCATGGCAGCTGGATTTTGCCCCAGAAGCAAAGATGCCATGAGCAGTGCCTGTAGCCCAGGGTTCTTTTCACCTGCCTCAAGTCCTGGACTTCCACCAGGAGTTAGTGAAGGCCCTGGACCAGGAGAATTTAATAGACTAACAAGGCTAAGAGAGAGGTCCCCCTGAGGTCCCAGTGCAGAAGGCAGAACATTGAGTGGTGAAGCTTGGTTAAGGAGGTTGTTTGCTCCTTGTGGAGTATGGGTGCCCGCGGCTGTGGGTGCCTGAGTGCCTGCCCAGAGCCCGAGAGGCAAAGAACCTAAGAAGGGGGGAAGAAGGGATGGCAGGGCTGCACTGGAGGATAGTAGCTGAAGGAGCTGTTCCTGAGTCATCAGGGGAAAAGTCTCAGCCAGCTGCAAGGTGCTTGAGTGATCAGCCGTAGAGATTGGGAGATCAGCCGATGAGGTGCCGGGGGCATGGGGAAGTGAGAGGTCAGGCTCAGGATTACAGCCAGAAAGGAGCTTAGCCTCCATATTGTGCTGTTCTTCTGAAATAACAGGACCTGAAAAAAAGGAAACTCTTATTTTGTTTATCAGACAATAGCTATTTATTTTAGGTGTTCAGATTTTCACAAATTATATATTTATATATATATTTTACTGAGTTCAAAAAACTAAAATCTTACCCTGACTATCTGTAGCCTGGTTTTGGTCTGGCTGGTTTGGTTGGTAAATGTTATGATCGGGTCCCATATCCCCAAGACTCGATCCACAGGCTTTCCCTAAAATGGTGGAAGCAGCCAGGCAGGTGGCTGAAGACAACTGGCTCATCACACCAAGGGTATGGCTGCTAAAGGAAGGCTCAGTTCCTGAACTGGTGCTTGTGTGAGGCAGACTCAAGTTTAAAACTGCATTATTTGCTGTTGTTTTAAGGTTCACCGCAACTCCTTCTGTGTCTTCACACACCGGAGAAAGGGACTGAGCAGATTCCAGCTGTGTAAGAGAATCAACAGCAGCTACCAGGTTTTGGGGCTGAGGCTGTTTCATGTGGATATGCGTTTGTGGTCCAAGCTGGGTGTCATATTGAGGCATCTGAGAGGTCAACAAAGGTGGTGAGGAAGGGGGCACAATGGTATGCCTGCTGGGTGATATCGTTGGCGGAGTGTTGTTCTGGGCGCTCTGCATACTAAGGAGCTGAAGCAGGGCAGACAGGGGCTGAGATGAAGCAGGAGGTGAGGAAAGCGAAAGGGAATTTAAAAGAGTCATCCTCTTTGCCTCCTCCATATCCATTTGCCTTAGTACACTATTAGGCACCGAAGTGGTAGAAGGTGGCGCACCAGACAAGCGTGCAGGCTGGAGGTGGTTATCTAAGTTAGGGACAGGAGGTGAAGAGCTAGAGGATGATAAAGCAGGGGAGGGGGCAATAGGGGAGGACACAGACAGGTCTCCCACAGTTCGGTTTAACTGTGATTCTTTGAGCATGCTAAGAACAGTGGGTGAGCGACGCTGGCGTTTGCGGCGTAAGGTTTTATCAGACTGAGCAGGGTTGGACACAGGAAGAGAGGGGGAATGAGGAAGCAAGAAAGCCATCAGAGACTGGGTTGGAGCTGTATGAGTGTTTAGGTTGCTATTTAAAGTGCTAATTAATACCTTGGACTGCTCCTCCTTGTCCAGGACTGGGAGAGGAAGGGCACCAGTTTCTACAGCCCTGGATTGGCTCTGGTTTTTCTGGCTGGACAACTGGGCTTTGGCAGCTGCAGAAAGGAGGCTACTAGCTGGAAACGAGCTGCTGATGTGCTGTTGGCTTTTCTGCTGACACAGGATCTGACCCAAAGGGACACCAATCAGTCCCTGGGCAGAACCTAGTGCTGATCCATTCTTTTTATCACAGGAATTATTCTGGGCTGGCTGTGGATTCTGCAGTGTGTGAAGTTTGTTTTTGCTGCTGAATGTGTGGTGCTGTTGGGTAGAGTCATGGTTGGTGGGGCTGCAGTCTTTGTAGTGCTGCAAAATGCCCTCAAGGCAGCTTCGTGGGCTGGCCGGGGGTACAGGGAGTTTGGGTGAAGGGCAAGTTTGATCGGACGGAAGGGAAGAAGGAGGAGGTTTAACCGCCTGAGCGAGCATGGATCCTGAAGCGCCCTCCGAGAGAGAGGAGGTGGACGAGTGCCGGGATCGGTGATTAGGAGAGAAAGTGTCCTGAGCACGTGAAGGGGATGAACAGAGAGAGAGGGGAGAGGGAGAAGATCTTACAACTGTTCCCTGGAGATGAAGGTGCCCTGCCTTGGCAATCACAGGTGGAGATGAGGAGGGTGGTGAGGAAAATCTTACAGGAAGGGAAGCGTCTGTTATACCACACGCACCAGTGTGGGTTGTGTCTAGTTTTGTAGTGCTGGCAGAAGTTAGCTTTTGTGGTGCTCTTTGGAGAATGGTTTGAGTAAGGGCAGGATGAGGGCTCCACTGCTGTTTCCCAAAAGCAGCTACACTAGGCCCTGGAGACTTCGGAGAGGTCTTTTTTAGAGGTGAGCTCAGATCAGAAGTCAGTACGGAGCTGGTATGAGATACTGATCCATTCTGAAGGAGAGAAAGAGGCGAGGGCACAGAAAAGCTGCCACTGCTGCTGGGTCTGGCCTGGCTTAGTGTCAGCTGGGTGTTGCATGTGTGCTGGGCTACAGCTCCTCGAGCCAATATGGACCCTCTTTTATCCTTGCCACCCACTGAGCACACACCACTCCCTGTAAGCAAATACACTTATTAGCATTTAACAATTCACTACAGTTTATTCACTATAGAAAATTAAAAATGTGTCATGAAAATATTCGAGAAACAAAAATTACCTGAGCCATGAGTTGTTAATGGTATTTGGGAAGCCTGCATACTCCGACACAAAGCAGCCATGGCGACTACTTTCCGGCGATGGTTGCACAGTTTGGTCATATCTTCTTCTACCTTCCCTGACTGATGACTCTGAGCATGAACCCCTGCAGCAGAGTCAAAGTTGAACACCTGCAGAGACAACATGTTCTTTAAGGGGCTGTGCGGTTTTTTTTAGGAATCAATTATAAGCTTTTTGCTGTGTTAGGTGGACAAAAAAATAGAGTTCCTATATAATTTAAGTACCCAATTTAATACAGTGAAACCTCAGGGCACAATTTAATTCTCTACTAAATTCTGTTGGCAACCCAATTTGGTCGTAGGCCAATTTATTTTTTCCCATAGGAATACATGTAAATAGATTTAATCCCTTCCTTATCACTGCGATGCATCTGCTTTGATGGGCTATTGAAAATCGCCGAGCTTGCTGACTAGGCCATATTGTACTGCTAAGCAAAATCAGACAGGTGAACACTACATTTTTATTTGGCAACATATTTTTTCTGGAATTTGATGATTAATTTCTTTACCAGCTATACTTTTTCTTAGGGGGCCATTATGTAATTATTTGGTATCGTTAAAAACAACTAAAAAATCTTCTATGTGTACTTATGATTGCGACCGAAGACTAAGCAAAACTGATGCTGGAAGATGCACTCGTGCCTATGTTTAGATCATAGTGGTGGCTTGGTATAGTGGTTTCTGGGTAATACGACGAGGAGATGGTTATGAATTGGGACAAATTTTAGGAAAACTGTACGTCCTATGTAATGTTTCTCACCTGAGGTTTCACCTAAATTTTTTCTGGATTTCCCATTCCACAAGCACTATAGTTTGCTCATGTACAGTCAATAAAATGATGTCAACTGGAACATGCAGAATTCATTCTTTAACCTTTTTTTTTATACAACCGCACAAAAAACAAATAAATATGACAAATACTGGAATACTTTCTAAGACAAGCTGCAAAATGTATTAAGAAAAATGTGAAAAATACTATTCATAAAATAATAGATAGAGGAACCTTATAATAATTAAGAAAAAAAAAAAACAGTTCTGCATTTTAACAACTAAACAGGCACCTCACCTTATGAAGGATGAGTGGGCATTCCAGTCCACACTTACACGTGCCATCTGTTAACAGATACACCCTCACCTCTTCCACAGAACACAGAACTGTACCACTTGGGCTTGAGACCGGAAGAGAGAGAGAGAATCTTGAGTAATTTATGCAAAAGACATTGTTTGATGTGGGGTGGATGTAAATGCATTACTAAATTGTCTGCCTAAGTAGCTCTTGCTTTGGAGAATAGTCACACCCTTTTGTGTATAATCACAGCTGCCTCGCCTGCCATTGGACATCCATCCCACAAATTCTTTCGGAAGAAAGACACTTATTTTCCACTATTATCCTGGCAGACACAAAATTGAACTTCACGCTTAAAGTGACTGCTTTAAACAACTTAATAGATAGCAAGAAAAACTTATTATTTAACAGTAATCAGAATTGACATCACCATCATAGGGTCGATGTTTTGCATGTCGGTGTATAAATACATGCACAGAAAATCAAAGAAAGTCTATACATAATCCAAAATCTGCTGTATGCAGCCTGTTGTAAAATAAAAAACAAAGACACAACTGGAAAATGCAATGAAGTCTTTTTGCACACATTATATCCCTCAACAAAAAAGTAACATTTTGAAGTACTAAATGGTTCGGTAGGTGATCAGCTAATTACTGTATACCATTATAAACATGCAACCAATCAACAGCAGGTGTGCCCCACCTGACATCACTTGTATTGCTTTTGGTTACTTCGAAATAAAACCAGTTGAAAGATCCCCGTTAGTAGTGCACAGAACTGCAAGGAATTCCCAATGGCAGGAAAAGTGCATCTAAAAGTTAGGTGACGCAAACAATTACTATTGCCACTTTCCATGAGATTTGACTGAACCTGAGCAATTCTTCAAGAAGAAACATTTCTATCTCTAATCGTGCAGGGATACGAGAAACATATGCGAAAAGATTAATAATTAAAGCAAAATGTGGCTTTATAAAGTATAAAATTAGAGGACCAATGACATTTCCAAACTTGCTATTTCTGTTTTTAAATAATTTTTTTAAAATATTTTTTTGTATTTTCTATGTTGTAAATATTACAATTCAGATTTATAAATGAAGCTAAAAAGAAGGTTTTTAATGGATTGTAAATTTAGGCTGGTACAACTATTAAAGTAACTTTTCGAATTTGTCTGGATAGCCAATAAGCCTGAGAAGTGTAACTACACTTACACTGGGGTGGATCAGTACTGTTGCTCCATCATGAACAATCCTAAACCCTAGCTTGCTAAAACATGTGTTTATTGATAGGAAACACTGAGGTACATATACTGCAAATGATTATGACTAAACATTTAAATGTCGACATATAAATAGAAAAACACCATGGAGAAAGCTGAGACGGGTAAAAGGTTACCTAACGTAAGCAACAGCCCCATCCTCCACTTTCCTCTGCCAACCAACAGGGACCTGAGCGGTAAGTGTCGGGCCACCATCTTTTTTTCCTACTGCCTTCTCACTGCCCCCAGTCATTTTTGGCTCGAACACATCCAGCTCCTGTAGATCCAAACCACATGTGTTAAAATGCCAAGACAAGTTAAACATGTTTTAGGGATGAGTATAATGCACAAATACAGTTTACTGAGCTTTGAGTATAAATTATACTGCCAATTTACGATACAGAAGATGCTAAAGAACATCCTACACATTTTACTTCAGGGTCCTTTAAATGGGTCATGAAATGACAAATCCAACTTCAATTGATCTTTTGACATATAAGAGGCCATTGTGCTATAAAAACATCAAGCTTATAATGAAGGCAGTCAGCAGACTGGGGAATGTTCCACTCTATGATGTAGTAATGTGTATTAACACCGCCTCCGCAGCAGATGATACACTTGCTTTGACATCACGGTCTGTTTAGCGTGAATTGCGCAAATATGCGATAGGTAAATGACAAGAGTCACAAATGGCTTAAAGTCAAGACGCTGTGCAGTTCTAAATTGTGAACAGTCTTTGCATAATCAGAAAACAGTTGATTGGATTAATTTATGAGGAAGTTCCAGACAGTGTCAGTAAAAGCTTGGTTTGAGGGCACAATACGACAATGGATTTTCCGAAAGACTGACATTAATTAAAAAAGGACGCTGTGTAGAGTCTGAGGACTATACTGGATCCATCGCACCAAACAAGCGTTAGTAACTGTTTTTATTAACATTATGTGATTACTATGTGCAAAACTGTTTAAAAAAAAAAAAGCCAAAAAATAAAAAACAAAAATGCAAAACTGTTAGCCAAACATAGCAGTGGGCGTTTACTTTAGAGACAACAATCTGCCACGCCTATTCAAAAGAGAGCATTCTCATGATGGGGGTCAAAAATAGGGCAGTAAATAGCCTATTACTTCTAAATTATGTTTTTGATGTAAAAATCTTTATTACATTATAAGTAAACCTCAGAGAACAGTACAAAATAAATGTGTAGTAGTCCATTACCCCTTAAAAATCTATACTAACACCACAGACACCTGTCCATTAGACTTATATGTGGGACTTTATTAAAATGCTGCAACACAGTTGGAACTTAATTATAACCGATATCTGATTACTGTTCCAGCATGAAATGTCCCCGTGCACAAATGTAAGCTTTATAAAGACATTCTTTTAAAACGGCTTAACCCTGCTGAACACTTTGGGATAAACTAAAACACTAGTCTACACACCAGATCTCCTCACCTGACCTCAGAAATCCCCATAGCTAAAAAAAAAACACAATAGAAATTTAGGTTTGATGTTTAGGTGTCCACATACTATTGGCCATACAGCGACACTAAACAGCAAAACAGTAACCATCTTACTTTACCTTTTCATTTTTATTTAGCCTGGGTCAGCACTATCCATGTAATCCACCCTAGTAAAGACATCCTAAGTTTTGTTGCCAGCGCTCAACACAACTGAACTCAAATCGGGCACGTCTTTTCCCTCTCAACCCCAGTGGACGTTCTCAGCTTTGAAAAGTTCCTGAAATAAAAAATGAAAAAAATGTAATAACATGACATTTGATACAGACAGACAGTTGTGTGTGTGTGTGTGTGTATGTGTGTCCTGGGAGGGAGGGGTTTACACAAAAAAGAAATTAGGAAAATCAGTAATTAGTGGGTCCTGGCGGACAAACGTAGTTCCCCCATGGTGTGATTTATTTATAATCATTTTTTCAGAAGAAAGTTACAATCCACCATTGTAGTACACTTAATTTCTTACTGAGTTCTAAGTTGGCATGTGTTTCCTTTAACAGCACCATTTCAAAGAACAAGTTTATGAAAAGTGAATGACATTCAAACACATGTCTTGATATATAAAATGCTCAGGGTCCCCCAGTGGCCCTGGGATTTGAACCCATCAGTTGCCCAACACCTTAACCACAGAGCTACTAAATGCCACTGCTGTATTTACACAGACCCAAATGATCCAATTGTAATAACAAGTAAGCACAGAATTTTTAAAAAAAATTGGAATGAGTTGGCGAAATCAGAGTAAAACTGTAAGGAGTGGTTTAAACCTTTTCTTTTTTAAAGGATATTTTTGGGCATTTTGCTTTTATTTATAGGACAGACAGAGATAACAGGGGGGGAGGGAGAGAGAGAGAGAGAGAGAGAGAGAGAGAGAAAGAGAGGGAGACCAAAATGTTACCAGAACGCAACTGCACATGGGTGCAGGTGCCTCGACCCACAACATCGCGGCACCTGCCTTAAACCTTTTCTGATCCAACTGTAAAGGACATGTAAACAATTCATCAGATTGAAAATCGCTTGATGACGTATGGCGCACGGCTTTATTAAAAAAAACAAATGGAAGTGGTGGCTCATGGTTAAGGTGCTGGCTGCCAACCTGAAGATTGTGGGTTCGATTCCCAATTCATTCTGATTAAAACAAAAAGTTACAGAAAGAGGAGACTGCTGTTCTTGAGGTCTGAAAGAGTAAGCAGTAAACCGAGGACAGGGGGAAGAGTGTGGTGAAGTGTCTCACTGATTGACCTGTGTGAAGTCTACAGACTCACACCATTACAACGTCCTGAGGAAAGAGTTACATGTGCATTTAACAATCTGATCATACAAACAGACACAAACTACTGCGTGATTTAAACCTTCTCCTTCAGTCCATTCCGGTAACTTACATTTTTATTTGTTTAAATGTTAAATACAAAGTGAAGTATGGAAATAAATAAAAAAACAAAACAAAAAACCTTTGGCTACGTTTTCAACCTACGGCGTGTCATGACAGAAGGAAAGTAAACAAGCTAAGAATGAAGGGGGAAAAACTTTATTTTTTATTATTTAAACCTGTCAAGTGTATAAAATAAAGAAAAGCTATTCCGACTGTTTGCAGAGCTTAAATAAGTATTTGTGTATGAATTAAAAAAAAAAAAAAAAAAAAAGAATAAGAGAATCAGTCGTTTAAAGCAGCAGGCTAACAGCTAGCTAGCGTCTACACACTATCATTTAGCTAACTAGCTAATTAGCTTCGCAGGCTATAAAGAAACGAATAGACTTTTTAAAAAGGGTAAAGAAACGGGGGAAATGTGGTACTGATCAAGCAAAATAGTAAAAGATGCACTTAACCTTAAATTGTTATAAAGTGGTTTATGTGATGAATTTGGTGTGCACAAAACGTTAGACAGACTGTGTTAGCTCGCTTGGCTGGTTTAGCCACATACCTCCTCTGTTTACGAAGTTTGCTGCTTGTTAGCCGCGTTGCAAAGCAGAGGCGAGAGATAGCGGAGCCTTTCGGACAGCCTTTAGCTTCAAGTGCTGCTGATGTGAGCACCGTGGACGGCACTAAACTATTTTCCGGCACTTTCCTACCTCCTCTCCGTCTGCGCCATCCGCCCGCCCTGCTTAAAAACAAAGGGCAATAACGCTAGCTAGGTTTTATTGCTCCCGTTGCATTGTCGCCAAAAATGATCTTAAAATTTCGAGTGGATCCCAATCGGACACGGAGCAGACGATTATTTCATTCAAAGCCTCAACACCGCTATAAGCTTCCTAAACACGGGGAACCGAGTTAATGTTTTACTGTGCCTCGAGTAATGCCCTGTTCCCATTAAACTCAGTTTCAAGTTACTATTTTCTCCAAGATTTCGTGCCAACAAAATCATGGAGTTTCTTTCGGACCTGCGCACTGGCTTCCTCGGGCCTAGGGAATTCCATACCCACAATGCACCGGCGCTAAAGGGAGCGTCTGGACCCGACAGAAGAGAGCTGCGCTCCAAATAGCGCCGTATTCCCTGTTCAGAAGGGTACTACAAAGTGTGATAGATAATAGCTTTAACACAGCAGCGTAGTTCAGTCTGTGCAGAATAGGGATCGATTTGTACCCCGATCTGAAAGTCATTTAAAACAAATAAAAAAAATACTTAATATATAGGCGACAATTTAAAAAAGTTATTAATATAGACGGGTAACTATTAACTAGGATTTTACCATGTTTCCGACCAAACAAAGTCCATTAAAAATAATAAATTCAGTAAGAAAAACACAAACGTTTTAGGTTTTTGGAAAAATTGGACATATTATGATATGTGTCTTCTAATGTCTTCAAAATGCAGTCTTTTGTTATACTGCTGTCCATTATACATAAAGATACTGTTATACTGTACTCCATTATACATAAAGATACTTCTATACTGCTCTCCAATATACCTAAAGATACCTGCTATACTGTACTCCATTATACATAAAGATACTGTTATACTGTACTCCATTATACATAAAGATACTGTTATACTGTACTCCATTATACATAAAGATACTGCTATACTGTTTTTCCATTGTACATCACTGTTATACTTTATTATACATAACATATTGTTATACTGTACACCATTATACATAAAAATACTGTTTTATACTGTACTTCCTTATACATAAAAATACTGTTATACTGTACTCCGTTATACATAACATACTGCTATACTGTTTTCCATTATATACATTATTGTTATACATTACTCCATTATACATAAAGATACTGTTATACTGTACTCCATTATACATAAAGATACTGCTATACTGTACTCCATTATACATAAAGATACTGCTATACTGTACTCCATTATACATAACATACTGTTATACTGTTTTCTATTATACATTGCTGTTATACTTTGCTCCATTATACATTAATGTTATTGCCTTTATGTCATTTAGAAATGATCTATATAACACTAATAGCCTATACATTATAATGGCCGCACCTTTCATCCATATTTGTCTTCTTTAATATATAATATAAATACTGTATATCAACTATTAATACAAGTATAAGCGTAAACCATAAACTGTACTGTACTCCATTATACCTAAACTTTGTTATTGTACGGTACTCCATTATACATAAAGATACTGTTATGCTGTACTTCCATTATACATAAAGATACTGTTATGATACTGTACTGCATTTCATTATACATAAAGATACTGTATTGTTATACTGTACTCCATTATACATAAAGATACTGATTATTATGTATGTACTGTACTTCATTATACTGTTTATACTAAAGATTACTGTTATACTGTACTCCCATTGTACTACATAAACATACTGTTATACTGTACTCCATTATACATTAAGATACTGTTATACTGTACTCCATTATACATATACACATACTGTAACTGTACTCCATTATACATAAACATACTGTAATATACTGTACTGTTTTTTTATACTGTTTTTCCATTATACATGCTATGTTATACTTTATTCCATTATACATAAAGATACTGCTATACTGTACTACAATATACATAAACATACTGTTATACTGTTATACTGACATTGCTGTTATACTTTACTCCATTATACATAAAGATACTGTTATACTGTACTCCATTATACATAAAGATACTGCTATACTGTACTCCATTATACATAAACATACTGTTATACTGTTATACTGTACTGTTATACTGTTTTCCATTATACATTGTTGTTTTACTTTACTCCATTATACATAAACATACTGTTATAACTGTAATCCATTAACACATAAGAAGATACTGCTATACTGTACTCTATATACATAAAGATACTGCTATACTGTACTCCATTATACATAAACATATACTGCTAATACTGTACTCCATTATACATAAACATACTGTTATACTGTTTTATATTATACATTACTGTTATACTTTACTCCATTATACATAAAGATACTGCTATACTGTACTCCATTATACATTTATGTTATCTCCTTTATGTCATTCAGAAATTATCAATATAACACTATTAGCCTATACATAAAGATACTGTTATACTGTAACTCCATTATTATACTGTACTCCATTATACATAACATACGTTATACTGTGCCATATATACTGTACTGTTTTATAACTATACTGTACTCCATATACATAACTATACATAACTACTGTTATACTGTTATACTGTTTTTCCATTATACATTGCTGTTATACTTTACTCCATTATACATAAACTGCTATATACTCCATTTATACATATATACTGTTTATACTGCGGTAATTATCATATACTGCTATACTGTACTCCATTATACATAAACATACTGTTATACTGTACTTCGTTATATATAAAGATACTGCTATACTGTACTCCATTATACATAATGTTTCTCCATGTCATTTCATAAATTATCCACAATATACTTACTGTTATATACTGTTTATCCATTAGCCTTATATACATACTTTGTTATCATAAACTGTAACATACAAGATACATTATACTTATACTCCATTATACATACTGTTATCTGTTTTAAACTATTTATACTGCTATACGAAACACTATTACTACATAAACATTATACTGTCCTCCTTATATACTGTTATACTGTACTGTTATACATTGTTCTACTATATATCCATTATACATATATACATACTGTTAAACATACTGTTATACATAAAGTACTTACGTTATTATACATAAAGATACTGCTATACTGTACTCCA
The DNA here is from genome assembly GCA_005784505.1 of Bagarius yarrelli. Lineage (NCBI taxonomy): Eukaryota > Metazoa > Chordata > Actinopteri > Siluriformes > Sisoridae > Bagarius > Bagarius yarrelli. Next base: position 700,794 of record VCAZ01000007.1, read on the forward strand.
TTATACATAAACATACTGTTATACTGTTTTATATTATACATTAACATCCATTATACTGTATTTATATATATATACATTAATGTTCTACTGCTATATTGTACTCATAAACATTATACATAAATAGACTGTTATACTGTACTCCATATACATAATATCTGTTATACTGTACTCCATTATACTACTGTTACTTACTCGTTATACATAAAGATATTACTGTACTCCATTATGATAAACTGCTATACTGCTATACATACTGTTATACTGTTTTATATTATACATTAATGTTATACTTTACTCCATTATACATAAAGATACTGCTATACTGTACTCCATTATACATTAATGTATTTTTTTTTTTAGATTGTTGAGACGTTCTTAGAACTTATGACGTTATTTGTCCTGATAAAAAGGAGCGTGCTTTAAAATAACGTTCTAACAACGTTCGACGTTGCAAATTAGACGTTTTCATGTTTCTGAATCATTTGAAAAACGTTTTCCGAACATGAATGTAAATCAGATGCAGCACAGTAACCATACAATATGGTACGAATGGTAAAGGTGTAACATAATACAGTGCACTGGATTGTTGATGCTTTTGTGACGGTTGTTTTAAAGGAAACCATGACAGCATTGTGTGTTGATTGTGGTTGAGTTTTCCCAGCAGAACGGATCTTAAAGCGCTGTAGTTCAGACCTCCACTGATTATAGTCTCTTATACACAAAGTATAGAAAGAGATGGTATTTATACGCAGAATGATGAGAACGGGTTGGTTGTTAAGTCATAAAGAAGAAGATAAACTTCACGGATCCCCACGGGGATTTTGGTGCCAAATTGTTTAGGAAAATACAAGTAACAGAATAGAGTTAGATATAAAATATACCATTTTTTAATACGAAAAAATATAATATTAAATAACAGACACCGGGTATTATTTATTATTTAATGACTAACTGACAGATGTTTGTCAAAACACTAATTGAAAAATACCGATGGCGACGTATGTCTTAGAAACATCGCAAACTCTCTTTTGCATCTCTATAAAAGTAAACACAACTTTTGGGAATAAAAGCTTGAGCTGCCAATAGAATCGCGCGCGTGCAGGTGACAGCCATTAGCGACGGGGCGAGAGCGCGAGACTACACAGCAACAGCGAAGCGGCGGTGACGTGTTCGCGGCGCGCTGCTGGCGAGCGGCGCGCGCCTCCTGGAAACAGAAGTTGAGCTTTCTATTCGCTAAGCGTGCGCGCGGCCCACTTGCGCTGTTGCTAGGCAATACGCTGCACGCTTCCGCACCGTGCATGTTAAAGTGCTCAACTCTTGTGCACAGGAGAGTTTCAGAATACTAACGAGATGAGCCCCAGGTGACATCAGATGGCCAGAAGTTACGGGTCAGTCTCGTGTCCACACCCATACGGCGCCGGAAATAACAGCACAACAACAGAAACAAAGTTCCACCTGTACTCACTCTTCTCTGCTCTATTTAACCACGGACACTGTGGAAAGTGTAAACAGTCTGGATATGCATGGCGCACTGAAATCCTTTTATTTATGTTATTGAAAAAAACCCAACTACGGTTATAGTTAAATATTAACACGTGGTCCCTTCGCTGGAAATATAACATTTTGATCATTTATCTTCATTTACACCGCATCAACAAGCGCATCATGTCAAGGATGCGGGCTGCGTGCCTTGATAATAAATCATGGAGATATTATAATGACGGAAAACCATATAATAAAAACAAACAAAAAAAAAAAAAACCTAGAATTGATTTATAGCTTCTCAACAATATTGTACTAGATAACAATAAATTTTAGGCAAGTCCAACAGGAGGTTGTTTTATTATTATTATTATTATTATTATTATTATATGCTTCTCTGGTTTCGAGCAGTATCTAATATTAGACATTTCTTTTTCACTTAAAATATTATTTATACAGTTGGGATCGGGGACAAAAAAAACGGCAATAAAAGCGTCTTAACATCTAACGGATATTATATAGTTACGCTTTATGAGTGTTTTGCGAACGCAAGCAAAATCGATAAATGTTCTCACGTCCTTATAAGGTATTTTGTCTGGGTTTTCTTTTTAATACAAGGCTGTTTAATAAAACATGCTCGGGCTCTGCTAGTCTTATCTTCGACTAGAAACCGGTTGCCAACGATTGCATCATTCCTTTCATGTGACTCCCTTACGCCCCAAATTCGTCCTGGCTGCCTTATGACTGCATCACAGCTTTCCGCTCACACAAACACGCTCACACCGAGACAACTAGCACTATTCAATAACCCCGCCCTTTGCACGAATTCGCTTCTATGATTGGATGTCTCTAAGCAAAAGAGTTTTATCCTTAATTCCGGATTCGTTGTTTGGTGCGACTGTCTGCGCTCTGCTTCACCGCTGTGGTTGGTTGAAGTTGAAGCGCTGACAGTAATGTTTGGTTGCAGTTCAGCCTCGTATATAAACAGCCCCGGGAGTTTCCGAAATTCATACTCGGTGACTTCAACTGAACAATGGTTAACATGAACTATCACCAATCTCAACAAAAATATATACACAACCCGAGTCCAAGACAGTCGAGAAAACGGCATAATAAAAGAAAAAGGGTAAGTTTCCGTTTTGTGTTTTGTTTCTTTCCAGCAGGTCGCTATAAGTTTGGAGCGCCGTCACTCCTGAGGTGAACTTCAGTTTTTCCTTTTGGAAGCGCGAGCGGAGTGCTCATGTTTTGGCAGCGGTCCCACAGCTGTTTTTGGACAGCAGTTGTTCTCACTTCTTATTCCTCGGGACTTTCTGTTAACACTTTCCTATTTCTCACTGAACTTACAAAAGATTAAAAAATATATTTTTATTTTATTTTATTTTATTGCTTGTGCGGTGTTTGGTTTTAAAGGATTGTTTCCAGTTTAGGGGAATTTACCTTACGTCACTGTCATCTCTAAATTTAGGACTTTTTGAAAAAAAAAAAAAAAAATGTTACTTTTAGAGGATTACATACTATCAAAATGTTATTTTAAAAGTGTACGTTTTGAAATGTTGTAACAGTTTAGTCAGTTCGATTTAACATTTATTTTTTATTGTTGTTTCTGTTATTAATAATAATAGAATGATCTTGTCATGTTTTGTCCTCTATATACTGGTCATTGTGTTGGATTTTGTTTCTCCGTTCAGACTTTGACTTCATGACGTAACTGACCGCCTTTCAAATGATTCCACCAACTCAGTTTTATAACATTCAGAAGTGTTTTTGTCTTATGATCATTCACACTTATTTTAGCTTTTTTTGTTGCTCAATAATTAATTGATAATGTAAATTAAATAAATTATAGAACGTCCCAAAAGAAACGTGAGAAAGTAACTCGGCGACTTAAAGCTGAGCTCAAGACTTTTATACTGGGTTTATGACATGTCACAATATTTTTGCAGGGATGTAATATGGATTTTTAGAGAAGTTTACTTTATGGTTTAATATTTCTCGGTTCTGGATCCTATCACAGTTTAACGCTGTATTTCTGAAACGGATTAGACAAATTTTTTAGAAAAGGATCTTGAGATCAGCTACGCTTCAGGGCGACAGCTTTTAATTCAATTAAAAAACCGCCAAAACTATTAAATAAATGTCTAATGGTGAAATTGTCCGATTGTCTAATGTTTTTTTTCCTCAGGACGCCGAGCTTCCGCTGTCGGACTTTCGTTCCCTGATCTCGGACTTTAACAGGGGGCGCCAGCGATCAGAGCGCTATTGTTTACATAAAGAACCCGTGACCTGAATTAACACTCATTAATGTTAATCAACAAATTTATGGCATTCCTTTACTTCCTATATGGAAGATCTGGATCGGTTGTTTTTTTTCCCCCATGAGAAGATAAAATAAGTTTGCGCTAAAGTTTTTTTTTTTCTTCAGCATTTCTGTGACTGATTAATTCCCAAGACGCCCGGATTTTTAAGGATGCTTGTTTTCTTCGGTTTTTATATAATAATAATAATAGCAATAATAATAAATTAATGTATATTAAAGTTACCCGTTATTTATTTTTTTCAGAATTCCTGGGACACCATATCGCCGACAACTTACAACCACACTTGATTAAGAATAAACGCTTTCAAGGTAAGCGCCTTAAAAGATTTTTTCTCTTTCTAGTGCAGTGTTATGTCTAATGTGCTACAGATTAGTTATTAGTTTATTTTACTACGCAACTTTTGTTAGTGCATTCATTGATTTTATTTTTTTTAATTTTTTGCATGTGCATTATTCTTTAATGTAGTTGATCAGTCTGGCGGATTTGTGTTTCTGCAGTACCTCCTTCTGGCCACTAAGTGTCCTTAGACAACTGAATGTTTTTGTCAGCATCTGGTCACTTAAGTTTTGACACTTTTGAAAGTACTCACTGTAGGGTACTTTAGGTACTATGTGGGGTTTTGTGTGTGTGTGTGTGGAGGGGGGGGGTAAGGACTGAGACCTTACTTTGCTATTTAATTATTTTTTGGGGGCAGGTCTGGAGTGCTGGGTGTAAGAGCAGGTTGAGTGGTCGTGTCTGTGCGTAGCAGCTGATTGGTTGAGATGACTGCGGAGTGGATGTACCCTCCCGGCGTGGCACCGCTGTGTGGTGCAGAGTTGGAGGCGTGGTATGAAGACTTGCAAGATATATTGGGATCTGATGCAGGTGGGGCCAAGCACACACGCCCCCCACCCTGCGCCGAGGTCAGTCACGCCGAAAGCAACGGCTGCCGTCTCTGCTCTCGTACCTTCAATGTTACGCCCTCCCTCCTCCTTTCTGTGCTCTGTAAAGGCATTTAATGTTTTTGACAAATTTTCTTACTACTGATTTAAAGTGTACTTATTTGTTCTTCTTCTCTGTTAATGTAGTTTGTTAGTCACTTTGTTTTTTTGTTTTTTTTTCCCTCCCACATACAGAAAGAGCCGGAGTTCCTGGATGTCTTGGAGAGCTGCTCACTCACCTGGCTGACGGAGGGGCAGGTGTGGGGGGAGGGGGCGCATCGTGTGATGGAGGAGCCTTCGGCAACTCCGATGCTCCTCAGCCAGTCACCGGTACAGGAGGAACAGCGTAGTGCTCGAGAGACGGCAAGCTCTGGTGCAGGAGACCTTCTGCCTCCCGAGTTCTTTGAACTCTTAAGTGAAGGAGGAGTAAGCCTAGTGGAAACGGGGGCAGTTATGGTCACCAACAGCTACCACCACCACCACCACCCCCCGAACCCTCCACCTGCCTCCCCATCAGTTAGCGAGGAAGAGCTGTCCACTGTTCCCACTTCGTCCCCGTCCTGCTCCTCATCCTCCTCATGCTCACTGTCACCTTCTCTTAACTGCTCACCTTCCTCCTCTCCACCTCTCTCCCCTCCACCAGCCCCTGCCTCCTCACGCCTGGGCAAGAGGAAGAAAGGGAGTGCACTTACCTCACCTTTCTCAGGCAAGAAAAGCAGAAAGGAGCGAGAGCAGGAAAATGAGAGAAAGGTGCAGGAGCTGACCGACCAGAACGAGAGGCTCAAAGCCGAGATCGAGCGACTTGGCGAAGAGGTTCAGCGAACACGTCGCGCACTCATCGAGAGGCTCGTCAACAACAGAAAGTGAGGGGTTACAGGGAATTGGTGGGGTGGACAGGAGAAAAGCCTGGGATAAAAGAAAGAATTTAGTGGTAACCATGAAATGCACACATGGAGAATAGAGGAAAAGGCATGTGAAGCTGGGGGAGGGAGAAATTATTCTTTTAAAGTCTTCCCCAGAAAGGGGGCTAAAGAGAGAAAGTGTAATGTAGACTAAGTTGGCGCAAGAGATGGAAAGACCCCGGTTTTAGAGTTGTTTCTTTATAAATTGACATCTGTAATCAGACTCCGCACTAATAATGAAATACCTGGTTTCCGAATCTAAAAAAAGCAGACAGTAGGATTAAATTTTTTTTTCTGAATTAAGTATCCATCATAATGTTGCTTTTGTAGTTGACTGTAAAAATAGGATGTAGAAACCTTGATGTGGTAACAGACTCCCGGGGTGGGTGAAATGGGCAAACAGTTGAAAATTTTATATATATATAAATTTTTTTTAGAAACCAAAGAACTAGTTTGTCTGTCGACCCATGAAACAGATTTGAAAGATGTGTGAACGGTTTTATGCAGGGATTCTTTGTGCATTTCATTGTAACCCAGTTATTGAGACGGATTAAATAACATCATAAATTGAAAGGGCTTAAATGTTAAGGTAGACCCTGTTCACAGAACTAGCTCAGGACAGTTTTGTTTATATTTAATTTTAAAGCGATCAGGTTTGCAGTTTTTCTGAAGCTCAGCTCAGCTCCATGGCCTTTAAGCGTGGATGGATAAGAAAAATGGGATGGGTCTAGTTGTCACGATGTATCACTTTTGTATTTTTAACCATTTAGATAATGCAGTTAAAGCTGATCCATGCTTATTTTTCTATAGTATTTTTCCTATCTACTTACTCATTCTATACATCATTAATCATACTGTAGTATTGTATAATAAGTAAAATATGCATGCTATATTGTATTTGTATAGTCAAAAGTGATAATTACCTTTTTGTCTTACTGTATTGTACAAATTTACTAATAAAATTTGAAGAAAAGAAATTTGCACAGTGTGTTTTTTTTTTTTTGCAAATGAGCAGTGGACTTGATGTAGGAATCTGTGATTGTGTAATAAATACATATTTTTCACTGACTTTTAAAAAGACTAGACTTTTACACCAACTACAAAATAACTGCTCTACAGGCAAATCTTGCTTTAATACGTTTTTAAAGCAATTTTATTATTGTTTTACAGCGTTAATGTTTTGATGTTATACATGGTTATATTTTCATTCATTTAAAAAAAAGTCCTTCACTAGGTACCTTTTCTCTAGTACACCCAAACTATGATCGCCTCAGTCCCATCGATTCGTCTTCCTACTTCTTCCCTTTCTGAGGGGGGAAAAAAAAATATGGAATATTAAATACAATAACCAATATATTTTAACTACTAATAGTGACGTTAAAATAATCTGATTAAACAATTTCAAGGAAATTAACGATGGTGTCAAACCATAAATTTATTTATTTACACATTACATAAAACTGATGCAATGCATAGTGAAAATGGTGACTGATTAAAAGGACAGTAATCAGGAGTATCCAGCTGTTTGACTTTCTCTAGGATCGGCTGCACTTACGCTGGCTTTAAGATCTGCGGCGGTGGGAGGCTTGCTCTCTGTTGTGCTGGTCTTGTTACTGGGACCCTGCTCGAAAGAATAAAAATGAATTAGTCCTAATTTTTTTTAAAAGGTATGAAAATGCCATTAAAAAAAAAAAAAAAAAATGCAGAAATTGTAATTGTTTTCTTGATTATCTTGGCTGGTTTTGACAACACATTTCATTATTAACACTCCTCAAGCAAAGCTAATATGATTGAATTCGTGTTGAATGACAAATTGCAAAATACATCCATACAAATTAAACTGCAAATGTTTGTAAATGCTTAGAATGAACTAAGGCAGGTTTGCGCTGGATCGCTGATCACTTTTTTATTCTGCTAAAGTTAAAATGGAGTTAAACAGTGAATTTGTTAAATTATGTGTTAATATCCTTTAAAAAACAAGACTGAAATGTATGATTAGGTAATGTGAAATTATACAAATACAAAGAAACGTTATGTACTTTAAAAAAAATCTGACGATTATTGAAAAAAAAAAAAACCCACACAAACATTTCTCATACATTATGCAATAAAACCATTCCAACAATTATTATAAATCGCACAAACGTCGGATTGTGAACATTTTTAAATTGTTTTGCTTCAGCTGCCACAGGCAAACAATTTTACATTTAAAAAAAAAGGCAAGCACTGTCCTGATTTAGTTTATAGATTTAATGGGGTGGGCTTTGAAATGGAGATTTTAAATCAGTTGAATACTTGAAGCATCGGGTAAAGGTGCAAAAAAAGCATGCAACAGCTTTTCTTAGATCTACCTTTCCCGTAGGGGTCTCCTCCTCCGGCTGAAAAAAAAGGGTTACGCAAAAGAAGACAAGACACAAAGACTATATTAGCTGTGAGTGAAATGTGCCTGCTCTGAATTAATCAACAACACAGAATAAGTACAATGCAGCATTTTTGCTGTATTGTAATTTTGGTTAAGGGACCGTTTGATAGTGCAGCAATTTCTGAATGGTGCTTTAAATATTGCTTTATTTCACATTTCCAAAAATGTTGCAACAGGTGTGATTTGAGTGTGTTATTTTACTCTGGAGTGATGTAATATCCAGACACCTCATCCAACTTATGAATCGGTCACTATGCCACGCATTATGAAACCAGACTGGTAATAATGTCTGACCTCAAAAGGGAAGTCATTTATTAAAATAATTTGTTTATCTGTGATTTTTAAATCAAATCTGTGGCACGCATTTACAAACCTGTTGTCCTCCAAATTTCTTCTTTAGTATCTCAATTTGCTCAGACTCTAGCTTCTGGAACAAAGGTTGGACCTGAGATATAAAATGGAATAAAAATTTAATTCCCCTTTGCTTGTAATAGTCATAATGATAATAATAATAATAATAATAATAATAATAATAATAATTCTACAACTATTACTACTACTACTAATAATAATAACAATAATAATAATAATTATAATAACATTAATAATAATATTAAGAAAAAAAAAATATTAAATAACAGAATTAAATCTGTTTTTTTTTTATTACCGAGTTTGCTACACCAAAGCCATTGTAGTTACACATTTATTACAGGATTATTACCATGCCAATTCGGTGGCCGGTTGGAAGGCTGCGGAGAAAACATCCCTCAGCACCCAGCATAGCACTGGCACAATTATCTGGAGCTTGCAGCTGGGCACGGATGGTCTGACTGACTGTGGGCATGTACGGCTCCAACACAGCAGACAGAAGACATGCCACATTCACCGACACACCAGTTACTGTGCCTGCACGTTTCCTACAAACCAAACACAAATATAATGACTTCAGTAAATCTCCTGTCAAAAACTAATTGTGCTAATAGCTGACTGTAATGGTTTGCAAACATGTTCTGATGTGTATTAATTGTATTTAAAGGCAACTCATTTACTAAGTGACCGAGGCTCTAGTTACATTCATTCTTATTCACATTCACTTGCCTGTCCAGATCTCCTCCTTTGATCTTCTTCCACGGTTCATTACTTTGAATATACTGGTTGCCATGACGAGAGATGTTGAGAATGCACTTCAAAGAATCACGAATCCTGGCAAAACAATAAAATAAAACAAAAATATATTTACACATTTTTTAATTATTTTATAGTCTATACATAAATACGTATGAACCAAAAGGTGTATTCGGAACTAATTTGTATTTGGGAAAATAATGGTTTTGGTTTTTTTTGGGTTTTTTTAGCATTAACTGAAGGACAAATCTAGTCATTTGTTGCATCTGTATTAAAGCAAAACCAGTCAAAATAAATTGAAAATAAATGCAAAAACTTAATTGCAATATACAATTAATTAAATATTTATTTTACATCTAAATTATAAATTGGTAAACCTAAATAATTATTTTCTGTTTTTAAGAACATCATAGTAAATTTACAAATAGAATATTAGCAGTTTAACATTCATTGCATAAGGTTTTTTTCCTTCTCGGTGGTCAGAAGCAACTAATGCAAAATTAGAAATATAAGATATCTCTCTTATAATTAAATTGTTATAAAGGGTGCATATATATTTATGTAAAATATAATTAATTTTACATACAGTACACTTTTTAAAGCTGAGATAATCAAATTAAGCTTAATACAAATTTAGATTAGGTGACACTTATAATGATGATTTAAATCGGGTAGCAAATAGTGATTAATATAGAATAAGAAACAGTGTACTAGATTGCTCTTCAGTTTATTTACTTCTTGTTAGTTCTATGAAAAATATAAAGCAGACATTTTAAATAGATTTAAGATCGAAAGAATGTTAATCATAATTAATTAAACAAACAAATCATAAGCATAAAAAAAAAACAAAAAACACCATATTTCTGACCTGACTTTGTCCATCAACTGAATGTACTGCTTAAGCTCCCAGGACACCTGAGCAATGAGACGCTTGTCTTCATCCTGCAGGACAATCTCTGGCACACAGCCATTAAAGAACTTACTCACAAACATGCCTGCCCTAAGAGCCAAAAAGAAAGAATGGGTAAGAAAACAAGATCAGGCTGATAAAAAGCAAATCAGTGTATTTTCTGATCTGTGCACAAGTGTGTGTAATGCAGTCGTCGGTAATCTTAACTGAATGTTTATCTGTATCGGAGTGTGTGTGGCCTGTTAGTATGTATAAATCGGAAATGTGAGTGGTCTCTATACCTGTTAATAAAATTTCCCAGGTTATTAAGCAGCTCAGAGTTGTTTTTTAGAGCCAGGTCAACCCAAGAGAAAGAGGAATCCTGGCCTTCAGGTCTCACATAGGTAAGGTAGAAACGCCAAACATCAGATGGAATGCCTGTGTCTTTAGCCATGTCCCCAAACACTCCCACACCACGACTTTTTGAGAACTTTGTATCCTCGTAGTTCAAATATTCTAAGCGCACACAAATAGAAATTAAAATGACGCAACTTCAAGACGGTCAATTTTTACCTACCAAAACACAGTACTTCCAAAACAAAAAAAAAAAAAAGGATTTAAAATCACCTTTCCAAAAAAAGATTTGGGGGTTATACAAAGTGATTGGCTGAACTCAATGCAAATCTTTCCTTACTAAATGTTTTCTTACTAAAATTCATTTCACTAAATGTTTTAAAGAAAAAGTTACTCCATTTAATGGTAATTTTTTCCTTGCCTGATATGTTAATACTGTTTATATTACCGTAAACACTGCATGACAGAAGAAGTGTTTACGGTAATATAAAAATGATTTAGTGACACTTCGTTCCGTATCTAAAATACACATATGAGAAATTACTTTACTGCACAGCCCATAGTATCTCGGTGCTGGAAAGATAAAACATCCCCCACTGCACCTCATGTCTCTTAGGAAGAACAAAATCAGCTCTTCATTTTTTCACGTGAACTTCTGTGCATCACCTGTGGCGATGAGATGGTTGACAAGAGTGTAGTTGTCTTGTGCTCCGAGCAGAGAGCAGGGGAAAACCACGCTGTGGAATGGCACGTTGTCCTTTGCCATAAAGTTGTATAGCTCCACCTGCAGGAAAAGTGAGCAAGAAACACGTTTGTTGTTTCATAAGGACATTTTTAACATATGTAACCGAATTAGATTTTTAGCGATATGCCTGACTCGCAGACAAATTCATTTATTAACCTGAACACGGCAAATTGTAAATGACCTCAAATCCACAAAAATTTTGCAGTACTTATTTTTAAATGCATGCACACAAAAACAAAAGCGAGATATAGCATTAAATAATGTCAGCAATTAAAGAATTTTTTTCACACATTTGTCATTTCAGAGCTTCTTATTCTTATTGTTTATCCTTTTTTTTTAACAAAACAATTGCAAATAGCAGCTCCAAGTATTAGGAAACTAGTCTCAGCATAGTGTAATTATTTCCCATAACTACTAATAAAAAAAAACCAACCATCCTTGCATGTCTACCACTGTGGTGCTGAAGAGGACAGCACCATTTCAGCACTCTCGAGGTTTTAGACAGCCGGAAAGCACATGGCTGCAAGAAAAAGCTAAAGAAAGGCTTATGGAAAAAAAAAGGCTTCTCTTATTTTCCCTTTAAAGAAAACACTAAGAACTAAAAGGACACTGCATCCCACTATATTTACTGCTTAGGAACTGCCCCACATCCGTCTTGCATCTTTATTTAGTTTTAACACTGGGTCAACTGCCCTGGGACAAAACAGACTTAACTACTTAGAAAGACCAGGCACAGGAAAAAAACAAAACAAAACAAAAAACACGGCCATCAAAATGATTGACAAGATAGGTAATCTGCCCTTTTTAGCCAAAATTCTTAAACGAATTACGGCATTTCAATTACATGCTCACCTTACGCTTAACAATTTGTGTGAGCATTTTTAATCCGGTTCCTGCAAGTTTTATAGCACAGAATCAGCATTAGTGAAGGTTACTAATGATTTGTTACTTGCTGGTGACTTTGGCTGCCTGTCCAGCTTGAGTCTTTCTAATGTCAGCAAGGCCTTTAACAGTTGAGATTTTAATCTCTCAGATAAAGTCTGTGTTTGGAATTACTGAGACTGCATGAAATTGGTTTTAGTCTTTCCTTTCTGATCGCAGGCAGCTTGTTTCCATTGGTGGTCCAAATTAGTTAGTCGAAATTTGACACAGTCAATTTCTTCAGATTCTTAGGGTATCATGTTGAATTATTATTATTCTATATATATATTTTTATATGAGAGATACTATTATATCACTTTTATGCAGATGACACCCAGGTATACATTTACTTTAACCAGGCTCAACTTGCCTGGAACGCTGCATCTTTAAGATAAAAATATAGATGCCTTAACAGTGATGAGACAGAGGTAGTTATTAATTTTACTTGCCAACTATGCAAAGCTGGACCCTTAACCATTTATGTAGCGGGATCTGTCTGTTGGAATTTCAGACAAAACCTAGGTGTGATATTTAATGCACATTTAACCTTTGGCCCATAGGTTCAGCAGAAAAACCGAGTAACACTTTTGTTTTCTTCTGCATTGATTACTGCAATGCTCAGCTAGCAGGCATTTTATAGACCATCCTAAATAAATTACAGCATGTACAGAATTCAGCAGCTAGAATCGTGATGGGACCAGATTTTAAACGCACATCACTCCAGTTCTGGAATCCCTACATTGGCTCCCTGGTGATTTTAAAATTTTTATGCTTACCTATAAACTTTGCATGGTTTGGCACTTAATTATGTAGCAGAACAGGCATGAGCGCCGCTACAATGATTCTGGCCTGGTGTTTCCTTAACACGTCTATGCTCCTGAGGTGACGTCCTTTATTGTTTGTTAAAGAGCAGAAGCACTTTTGCTTTTGTAAAATAATTTTGCTAAAATGTGTCTCTTCGTTGTTGCTTAGCTACTATATAGGGTTGAACACACATAGTAGACAAGAAGCCACTGGAATTTGGGGTTAATGTGTTTGATTGGTTGAGATTCAGTACCTGTTGAGGGTTCTTCCACCATTTTTCCCATTCACTGGTGTAGTTGGCTGTAATGGAAAGGTAGCCAATGGGGGCATCGAACCAGACATAAAACACCTTTAAAGAAAGAGTGACACGTCAGGTGTCAGTAAAGCATGAAATAAGATTAATCTGTGACTTCTATTACCTTCTCACTATATTCTGGCAGTGGTACAGGTGTGCCCCACTTCAGATCTCGTGTGATGCAACGCGGCTTTAGTCCATCTCTTATCCAGGAGCGGGTGATCTGCTTGGCATTAGTCGTCCAGTCACCAGTATTAACAGATTTCTCCAGCCACTTTTCCAAGTCTGCTTCCAGCTAATAAACAACCAGTCAGTGTTAGGGTATGAACTGAATGTACATGTTTTACTTTAAAAGTATATACATAATGGTTACCTTGGGCAGGTCGAGAAACAAGTGCTTAGATGTGCGAATCACAGGAGTCTGACCACACACTTTACACAGAGGATCCTATAGGGTCATCACAAAAACAACACTCTCTAAGGTTAAAATCCAGGTTCAAAGTGAGGACAAGCAGTTTCATACTCAGACAAAGTTCAACTATATGTACATGTGAACTGGAATACAGCAATAACAATCTTTAAGGGGAATCAAACTAAGATGACTTGCTAAAATGAGTTTTATAATTATACCTTGAGCTCCACAGCATTAATAAGCCGGCCACATTTATCACATTGGTCCCCCCTGGCTTCGGGATATTTGCAGTTAGGACACACACCCTCCACAAAGCGGTCAGCTAGGAAGCGCTGGCAGTTTTCACAGCGCAGCTGTTCCACTATGTCCTCGTTCAGAAACCCCCGCTCATATAAACGGAAGAATATGTTCTGTGAAATTCTAGAAGTAGAAGGGAAAAACTAATTAAAAATGTGTAAAAAGCAAACATGATCTAACTCTAAAATTAAACCTGTTACTGAAGATACTGTATTTTGTTTACATTCTTAAACGTCTGCTTATATCATTACAGGTCAGGGGAACCGTGTTGTCTCATACATCTCTAAATACATTCACTATTCAGTACATTCTTAACTTCTAAAACTCTTTTCAATGGTCACACACGCATTTTGTCACCATACTCGGTCTGCTGTTGAGTGGTGGTACGGCCGAAAAAGTCAAAGTCGATCTGGAACCACTTGTAGATGGCATTGTGGACAGCATAGTATTTGTCGCATATTTGTCGAGGCGTTAAACCTTCCTCAAGTGCCTTGTTCTCCGTTGCAGTGCCATACTCGTCTGTCCCGCATACATACAGGAGGTTCCAGCCACGCAAACGCCCATATCTGCAGCAGGAGACAGTAGAGACGCACATAGAAACATCACTAATTACTGTATGAAGTTCACAATAAGAAAACACCAGAAAATGTATGTTAATAAGATACACAAATTTTCCCAACAAATTTGCAAAAAGTATTAAGAATTATTTATGAATGTAGATGTAAGGGTACAATATAAATCGTTAAATGTGATTCAAACTAAAATTCAGTAAAAGCATGCGAGATGTTCACAATTTAGCTTAATTAAGTTTTCCATAGAGACAAAAATGAGCAAATAACCACAAAAAAAACCCTAAAAAAAAGGGAAACTGCATAGCAACTAGGTAGACAGACAATTGTGCCTTGTGCAGTTTTCCAATTATTTGTTCATAATAGAGGTAAACAAAATTAATAAAGCAAAGTAGATAGTCAGGTTACCTGGAGAACACATCAGCACTAAGCACACAACCGATGATGTTACCAAGGTGAGGCACGTTGTTGACGTACGGCAGGGCACTGGTGACCAGCACATTACGCTTTCCTTCCTTAGGTAAACTGAGTAAATCGTAAAGGTCACATTAAAGACATCACATCTAAACACTGCAGCTACATTTATACATGGATTTGCAATAATTTTGAATGTAATTTGCGATTATGACGGTGCTTTTAACATGCGTGTTTGGATTATAGCAGTTATTTAATGATTTCGTTAAAATAGCCGTCCCACTCACACTAAGAAAAAATGACTTTCATCAAAGACAACTGTCTTTGCTGATCTAAGATTACTTCCTATGTCTATTATAGAATGCTTCGAACAAATGCTTCTTAATGAAGAAAACAATCTATCAGTAGATTTACAATTTAATGGTCAAGCTGCAATAATCTTATATTGGTTTTAAATTACATTTTTTTAATAATGCAAAACGGACTGATGTTTAAAACAGGCTGTATTTAAAGTTCTGAGATGCAAAGCTTTAGGAACTCATTCTCAGCGCAACACTAAACATGTTGGTTTGTTTGTAAACTGATAAATGTGATTCCAGCAATAAGATCACTATTTCAAGATATAATGGTGTTTGGGGGAAGAAATTTTTTTTCTACAAGGGGCTTGTAAACCCCTTTACAGATCACGTTTCTGGAGAATTTAATCTTTCTATCTGTGCATATGATGCTGGTAAAGATTAAACTCTTACACAGGATGATGCCTTTCTATGGGCTCATGACACTCTGGCAGTCCTTTACTCCAAGCCTGAGCAGCTTCTTCAATCTCCTCCTCGGTCATCACATGCTCCGTGTCTTCAGTCTAGAAAACAAACAAACAAACAAAGTCATATTTTCTTTCAAAACACTTTTTTTTTTAAATCACTTTATTTTTTTATCTGTACCAAAAAAGGAAGGAAGATAACGTACCTGACTGGGCAGGTTTTCCTTTCGCTGTGCATGTGAAGCTGGTTGCTTTTGTAAAAAATTCTTTAAAGCATTGGACTCCTTTCCAGGCAGAATCTTCTGTGCTGCTTTGGCACAAGCTGGAAGCTGACTTACACGCTCAAACCAGCTTCGAACAGATCGAAGCTCACCTGTAACAAAACATAAATAAATAAATAAATTTAAAAAATGTATATATATATATAAATAAATAATTACTATACGCATACTAAAGCAAACACACAAATAAGTAATGTCTACGTCTCTCACCAGCTTCAAAAGCAGCGTCAGACAGAATACAGTACAGTGCTGCCCACAAGACGATGTCTGCCACTTCAACTGTCTCCTGAAATATATATGTCCACCTGGTAAAATAGCTTGCATGGTGTAGACCGTGATTGGCCGTTGAAAGTTTTACTGCGTTTACATATACAGTAGTTTTATCGCTACAAGTCACCAGTAGTGTTATTATTGTTGCAACTATTTGTTGCTATAGATATTGTACATTAGTGGGTGGCTAGTTGGATTTGAATCAGGTTTCCTGTTGCTGAAATGATATGATATGATTATATATATATACACTTTCACTGGCCATTTTATTAGGTACACCTTCCTAGTACCGTGTTGGGCTCCCTTTTGCTTTTAGAACTGCCTTAATTCTTTGTGGCATAGATTTAACAAGATGTTGGAGTTTTTGGTCTATATTGACATTATGCATCAAGCAGTTGCTGCAGATTTGTTGGCTTTGAGCTTTGTGCATTATCCTGCTGTAAGTAGCCATTAGAAGATGGGTACACTGCAGTCATAAAGAAAGCAACACGACTCAGCTAGGCTCTGGTGTTTAAACAATGCTCAGTTGGTACTAAGGCGCCCAAAGCGTGCCAAGAAAATCCCTTACACCATTACAACACCATCCAAACAAGGCAAAATGGATCCATGCTCTTTACGTGAAATTTTGACCCTCCCATTTGAATGTTGCAGCTGAAATCGAGACTCATCAGACCAGGCAACGTTTTTTCAGTCTTCTATTGTGCAATTTTGGTGAGCCTGTGGTGAGACTGTTTCCTATTCTTAGCCAACAGGAGCGGCACCAGATGTGGTTCTCTGCTGCTGTAGCCCATCTGCTTTAGGGTTTGATGTGTTGTGTGTTCAGAGATGGTATTCTGCATACCTTGATAGGAACGTGTGGTTATTTAAGTTACTGTTGCCTTTCCCTCATCTCTAACCAGTCTGGCTGTTTTGCTCTGGCATTTTCATCCACACAAATGCCGCTCACTGGTTATTTTCATTTTTCAGGACCATTCTCTGTAAACCCTAAAGATGGTTGTGCATGAAAATCCCAGTAGATCAGCAGTTTTTGAAACACTCAGACCAGTCCGTCTGGCACCAACAATCATTTCACATTCACTTAAATCCCCTTTCTTTCAATTAAACAGGTGTAACTAAAAGTGGCTGAAGCGTGTATAAAATTCACCAGCTCATATGTAATTTATATCAAGCTGATGGGATTACAGATAAGCAGTATTTAGTCAGCAGTAACACAAGCAGACTTTTGGTCGATTAATGTTTACACTAATTGTACACAGACGCATTCATAAGTACACAATAGAATGTTATGATGACAAGATCAGTGCTGAAGCTAATTCTAGTCCACAAGACCCATGATGTGAGTTATGTTTGCGTTCTTACTGCAGTTAGGAACGATGTGTTTTTTCCACTCAGATGTTGCTCCAACCAGCTTAGAGGGTTTTTTAGCAGCATGCCGGCCTCACTTCTTTTCCCTTGCAGCACGGCCACATGGAGAGCCTGAAGCAGCACAAGCTTCACAAACACACAATTTACACATCAGATTTCACATATTCCAATAATGTTTCAAATAGCTAAATTCGATCCATTACAACATTGTTCTGCCAACCACTCTCCTGAATTTCCTTTAAACAATTAACAAATTTCAAATAATAAGAGGTTGGCAGTAGAATGTAGTAATGGATTTAATGTTTATGTTAGTGTCTAAGATGAAATTTCTTCTACATGACAAGCACAATAGACAAAAACCTTAGGCCAAATAATGTTCTATTAACCACAAATACTTTTTTTAAGGCATTTCTTCTGGCCAGAGAAATGTTATGATCTTAAAACATTATCTTCTATAAACTAATCCAATAAAACAAGATGTAAATGTCGTTTATAACCAGTATTTTTTTGCTTGATTAATAATCATTTTTTATAGCAACATATACAACAAATGATGTTGTTGGGTTAATTTAATGGGTCTCTCAGGAGAGATACAATACAAAAAATATACACAAAGTTCCCAATGGATGCTGTCGCATAGGAAATGGGGAAGTGCATAACAACAAGCAGCTGGGTGGCTTTCTGCCTGTTGTGCTGTTATCTTAGTCTGCTTCCCCACTAGGCATTTTCCCCATCTCAAACACAGATCAGGTGTTTTCTGAAACCTACAGGAAAATGATCACAGTACGGGAACACTGTAATTCTGATCATCACCTGTAATTCTGTTGCTTCCCATTCCAGTAACTGCCTGCTGGCATCAGTGATCTCTTTTCCACCAACCTCAAACAGATATCTGTAAAGATGCAGATATTCAGTACTTTCACATCGAGAAGGGCAACAATGAGCATGCGAGTAGGATATACTAACTGGCAGATGGCATTAGCACTGAAAAGTTCATGGCCGCTGGGTAGCAGTGCAGCAGGTAGGACTGGGCGACTCAGGAAGGACACGATGCTTTCTGGAAAATCACACACAGATATTTCCTTAGCAGGAAACTTAAATATATATATATATATATATATATATATATATATATATATATATAGATATAGATAGATATATATAGATCAAATACGTATTCGGTAGTTATATAATTACTAATACACATCAGTACAGCCTCCTGTACCTTAAACTCAAAAGGACCAAAGTAGAACCAAGGAGATTATACGGTAGGGGGACCTGATTAATTTGCCAATCAGTGTATAATCAATTAGGCGTTATTAAAAGAAATTCCCTGGATGTCTTGACTATTGACATCATCAGTCACACAGGGGAAAGAGGAAGCACAGTGGTTAGGGTGTTTGCCTGCAAAATGAAAGATTGGGGTTCGATTCTCAGCAAGTTACGACTGTTGGGCCCCTGAGCAAGGCCCTTAAACCCCAATTGCTCAGTTTTATAATTGAGATAGGCGTAAGTGTCTCTGGATAATGCAGTAATGTCGTCAGTGGCATTGTGCTTCTCGTCCTACAGACTAGTTAAGATGTGACATTACTTAGTAATTACAGCTTCACTGAAGTCTGAATTCTGCTATAAATCAAATCAAAGCATTTCCCTTCTTTTAATAACTATTTGATTTCTTTTCTTTCTACTATCAAGGATGCTAGTGGAAATACTATTATTCTCGTAAATTCAGTAATTAATGGAATAGTTAAGAAACGTTGAACAAGATGAGAGTTGCGTCATAAGTTTACCTAGAAAATAGGGGAAAGTGTGCAATGTAATAGTCAGTAAAACTAGAGAATTTTACACTACTATAAAAGTTCTCTTTAGAAACACTACAGGTCTTAAAAATATATTTTTTAAAATATTATTTATCCATTAATTGGATGTTTATTAGTTTGAGACTTTATCACACATAACGTTATACCTCAGCTGTGAGAATAAACACACTGCCATTCTCACTGTCAGATTTCTATAGAAAGTCATGTGACTATTATTCGGCGATCAAGAGGATGATTTTTATTTATTTATTTATTTATTTTAACACAATATTGTTTTTTCAGCATTTTCCGTTGTTTCTGGTTAGTTTTATGAATAGACTTTCTTACCCTCTTGGCTGAGTAACTGCACGTCACATTTTACTCCGGTGTGCTCGAGCGCCGCTAACACTTTCACACACTGCGGACTTCCTTCAGTTACAAACAGCTTCATTGGAACTGCTCTTCTGTTTTAAAGCTAGCAGCTTAAAGAAACCAAACAACTAAAACCTCCCAAGTAGGAAAATAAAACGAAACGTTTTACCCCAGCCGGCTTTTATACCTTTATTATCTGATGCAACTTGGCACCCGGTGTCTGCAACACGGCAAACTGTAGTTTTTATGAATCCGATTCGTCGTGTACATCGATTGCATACGATGCCAATTGGACTACAATACCCATAAATAATGCAATATGTCGTGAAAAGCATAGCGCTTCCTGATATGATATCATTGGACGCAGTGTTTCCATGTGCCAATGACTGTTGAGCAACTGTAAAATTAACAAAACTTATTAAAATATTTAAGTTTAATGTTAATCTAGTTAAAAACATAACAAATAATTTACATAAGTTACAATTCCTTTGCCTTATGTGAAATTATTTTACTCATTATAACTGTATAACTACAGAAGCGTCCGGATTTAAAGTTGGCCCAACATTTCCTTTCCAATCCATTATCTCACTTACTTTGTAGTGTTCATGTGTAGGGAGGAGGCGGTTAATCGCGACGCCATTTAAATCAGCCCAAGGTGTGGTCACGTGACCGGGACCAAGCGAGGCTCGCGCCCGGGGAAGATTGTTAACGCAAGAGCAAAGCGGAGGAGTTTGAGTTGATGAAAGAAAAAGGATGCTCGGTTTAGTTTAGATTATTTGGATTACAAATCCCGAATGCACCTGCAAAAGGTGAGAAAAACACATTTGCTTCTAGCTTTTAAATTATGTCGATACTTTTGGCGACTATATTTCATCGTTTTGGTTTATTTTATATAAATTTACTTTGATAGGCAGTATGTAAATTCTACATACAGATCATGTAAAATATATTTTTTTATATAAATACATTGTTAAATCTGTGATTTTGTTTATTAAAAGTTTGGGCAAATCTTTTAATTAATTTATATGGTTTAAATCCAACCCATTGGAGTATAAAGATGAAAGGTCGCGTTCATCACCCAGCAGACGGAAGGCAGGGCAGGTTACTATTCATCTCTACAGGTAGCAATATTTTAAGCCTTATGGGTTATAACCTCCTACCCTACAGATTACAATAAACTCACGGAGAAGATTTCCTAATGATTTAGTTTTATACCCGCACAGCTGTGTTAGGATAAAATTTGATCCGTCTTTTTTTTGTTTGTTTAACGCTTAAGGTTTCTGCGCATGCGCACGTCACTTTCTAAAATAAAATCAAACAATATGACTATCTAACAAGGCTGCCTAGAATTTTATACAGACTCCTTTTAAAACATAATCTTTGCACCCTTAGAAACAAGATATTAAACTGTTCTGCCTCATTAAACTGGGGTTGTGCTTTCAAATTGTCACTTACTTTTATGATGGATTCATACTTTGGATGGACATGCACTTTTCCACATTAAAGTAATACTAGTTAAAGTATACTAGTTAAAATTTGCCTGCGGATATCAGCAATTTTATGTCGGAAGCATTTTATCTGTAATTCCACAATAATAAAAGTTTAATAAAATGTGATACAATAATGTCCTACGATAAATTTTCGATTTATTATACTGTCGATTAGTACATTTTCAATTTGCTTTATCAAACAAAATCAGTAGACGAAGCAGAAGGCAGGATATTGTAAACCCTTTGCAGTGCACTCCTAAAAGTCCCTCCAAACGTCAGCATTCATTTATATACTATGCATCACACAGTATGCTGTTCTAACATGGAAAAGGATGTGGTTGTCATTGTTTCATGTTTTACAGCTCAGTCGGCTTTAACCTTACAGACTCCAGTGCGCTTAGAAGTAAGGAGAAAATCTGTTCACTAACTGTCTGCCTTTTTGTTTTACTGTAAAACTTTTTTAAATGTAAAACGTTTTACTTCTTTTGTTGCAGTTACACTTTCTCAAAATTCTCAGCACAGATACCAAACATTGTGTTCACTGTTCTGGTTGAAAATAAGCAAATGCAGAGTTCAGTAACAATGGTCGAAAATTACCCCCCAAAATTCAGTGTGCTTTTAGAGAAACGGTGCATTTTGGACAAAAGCCTTTTATCGTCTGTGCAAACAAAGTGTTTGTGTGACTGTAGGATATAAATCGTGTGTAAGAAACACTTTGCTTGCACAGTTAACCCTTTAAAGGACTTTTGTCCCAAAGTCATCGTTTTTTTTTTCACACACACACACACTTCATGCATTTTATGAAGAATAACCATTTTTCTGTTTAGTGTGACTTTATTGTATTGGTAGCGCAGTGAATAAGGTGATTGCTGATCAGAAGGTTGTGAGTTTAATTCCCAGGAAACCCAAGCTGCTATTATTGGACCCTCTGAGCATCGCGCGTAAAATTAAAATGTAAAGTCGCCCTGGAAAAGTGCGGTCTGTCATAAATGTGTTGTTGTGTATATTAGTGCTGCAATATGCTGTATTTATCGGGTCTGGTTCCTTTTAGGACAAAGGTGTGTTCTTTTTGCACTAGTGCTCGCTTGTTAGGGATCTAAATATACATCCATGTCAATTATTGTTAAGGACACTATGTAAATGAAAGTGAGCTTTTCAGTAGGAAAGCTTTTCTTACATGGACATTGCCTATAAATTAGAATAGAGAGGAGTGCAATAAGTTTAGATAACCGAAGAGCCGTTAATAGCAAGCAGGATACTGCAATCAAACAAGGGGCTGTGAGGCTGTGAAAGTAGTTTAAAGCTTACTGGTGTCTCATAGGGAAAAACAGTGTGTACTTTGTGTTCTGTCTTTTCTTGGTTTCAGTTAAAGTTGCTGTCAGACAGTCGTTTCATCTGCATTGTTTGTAACAGTTAGTGGAAATGAACGCAGTTACATGCAGAGTAAATCTTTAGCCATTACATTTAGCCTCTCTCTCTTTTGCTCACTGTCTCTCTCTTTTCTCTCTCTCTCTCTCTCTCTCTTACACACACACACACACACACACAGACAACTCATACAGCAAAATATTATATATGCACAGAAATTGTTATAATGCACAGAAATTGTTATAATGTTTATTACATACATTTTTTATTATTATAATTGAATGGCTTCTATATATTTATTAATATAAGAATATCCACCTGCTTGGCACTCGAATAGAAACATTTCAGACTACAGGGAACAGGTCTGGGATACATAGGAGCTTTTATTCCCTACAAGGCTGCTCGACTGGCATGTCCTGCAACCAGTTCTAGTTTGTTTTGTGCAGCAACACAACACATGTACACATAGAATATATCACAATATATTGCAATACATAACATATTGCAATACTTCAAAAAAATATAAAACAAATTGCTAGAAATACAACATATTCGAAGCCTGAAGTGTCCTTATTTTTTCTTCTGGGAAGATGGCTGTATGTGTGAGCGACTACAGAAGCGGTGGAGGAAGTTGCTTGACACACACCGAATTATAAATATTAATATAAACGTAAATCATATGTAAACATAATTTAATTAGATATCGAAAGTAAAGGTTAGACTGAAAAAAAAAATAGCAGTATCAATATTTTTACACAGCCTTAGAAAACAAAATTCCTACATGTATAACTGTGTACAAAATGTTTAGAATGGTTAACATTTACGTGTTTATTGTGGCTGTGAATGTGCAAATCATCATACGTGTGTGAATTTTTCATGGATTGGGTATGTGTATTTTAGTACTCGCCTAACACTACACCCCTCATGGGTCACTCTTTAGCCAATTAAATGTGAGCTCACTATTCAATTAATCCAGTCACAACCCACTGAGAGCGCAGGACTAAAGGAGCTCAGCTTTGCCCAATCTGACTTAATTAAAACGGTAATAAACACCAGTTCACAAAGTCATAATTAGTAATAATTTGTAACTGATTATTATCTTTATATTTTGAGTGTGGTAAAATAATAATTGATTATGACTTTCTATACTGGTGTTTGTTAAGCAGTGTTGCTAGATTGGATTGAAGATCTCCAGCCCAACTACAGCATAAAAACTGCCCATTACAAGAAATACCAGCTTAAAATGTGTAGTGTTTGAACTGGCAACCGTGTAAGCGCTCTCTTCTCTCAGTCATTAGTAAACACGGCACTTACTGCTTAATGGCTGCAGGTCAGTGTTGCCAGATTCGGCAGGTTTCCGCCCAGTCGGGCTTCTTTTGATCACGTCAGATCGCCATTTTTTTATTGGGAAACACTGGGCTGCCTGGGGTATATATGTGTGTTTGTTTTGCTGCTTTTAAATGTGTACATTGTTGGGCAAAAAATTGCTCAGTGCACCTTTAAGTCAGATTTTGCAAAAAAGATTATTATTAAGACTAATCCATATACGTTTGTTCTATATATTACATTATGTAAAACTGCTTTAATGGATTCTTGTGTTGTTGGTTTTTTTAAGTATAGTTGATAAATCACACACTTACATTTCCTGGGTCTGTGTGTAGGTGTTTGTTAGTTACAGTCCAGTTAATATATTTGCAAGCTCCATATATTTGCAACGTTTTTTTAATGTCAGTGCATGACAGTTTTCGATATATGGGTATAAATGTCTACTTACATTTCAAAAGTATCTTTCTCTTTTTTTTCTTCTTTTGTTTGTCTCTTTCTCTTTCTCTCTCTCTCTCGTCTCTTTTTCTCTCTCACACCCACACACATACATATTATCAGTGAGGTGAGAGCAGCAGATGTGGAGGCTGAATGTGCATCAGGCCTCATCTGTGTGTTCAAGACTGTAATAGACATATCAAACTGATGTGTGTCTCTTTCCTCCACACAGAGCATGACAGAGTAAGTGATAAAAGTGTGAGACGAAGAGTGGGACAGAATAACATGTTTTTGCTGCCGTTAGTGCTGCCGCTACCATGAGAAAAGTAGAACAAGTGAACGCGCTTGGTTGCGTGTGTCCTACAGACCTAAATGACATCACAAACTGGAGCCATGAAGCAAGGTGTAGAACTTATTTTAAAAAAGCAGCAGGTTATGCTAAAGAGTTTTCGAATGACATTTAAGCTTAGTGAAACCGGGCCCAAGGCACAACCGCTTTGGATAGCAAGCTCTTTCCGTGTTATTGTCACTCTATTCTCTTGTATTTTGTGTAATCATGAACTGGGCTAATAAATATTTTTCAGTTCTCCGTGGACGTGATCTATTAGTGTCTGTTGGAGAAATCATAATATTGTCGGATGTGATGCAAAGATTGTTGCATTTTATTCAAGCGCCAGCAGACGTTCAAAAACAGTACAGTAAAAATTGATTAGCTGTTCGCGCTGTTGAAGTCTGACATCATGTACTCGTGGGGAATTTTTGCAGAATATTTCATGGAAATCAGAGTATTTCATAGGCTTGCCACAGCCAGACAAGTGTTTTATGAATTGTGCAAGACTGAAACTTTTTACTGTAACTTCAGGGCTATAACATTATTTTTTTTTAGCCTGGTTATTATGCAAAAAAGATCAGCATCTGTCAAATTCCCCCATAATTAGTTTCACACTTATGAAGTAAAAGATCATTTTGTTATTGACAAACACTTTATTTGGTTTAATTTAGTAACCTAAGAAGCTCAAACGTCTACTACTACTTAAAAATAGTTACAGTTTTAGTTATAGTTTGAAAGCATACACATTCCTTTTTATATAAAAATATATTTGTCATAATAAAAGCCAATTTTGTAATATTTGTAATAAAAGTTTTTTTGAAAGGAAATAACAGCTAATATAGTTCACGTCTGTCTGCATTATAAGATAAATGTCTTTGCCCACATATACAGAATCATTTTTCTACAGTGCTGTTGATTTTTTTAAATGTTGTTATAATTTTATAATTAAACTCAAACCACATAATTGTATATGCTTGCTTATTTTACCACATTTACCACACCGCTTATTAGGAGCAGCACAGGGACTCGCATAGCTAAACCACGTCACGTTATAACATAGGTTTAAAATGTAGTGTGTGTATGTAGTTGTTATAGTGAGGGTTTACTGTGGTAAAACTATTTATATTCTGTTTCTGTGGTAAATTATTTATATTCTGTTTTTTCAGGTGATATCAAAAAGTTTTTTCCATTGATTTTTTACATAAAAGCTGCCCTGATTATTCTAATTTATGGAGCTTAAAAATGCGAAGAATCTATTTTAATTTGAAATGTAAAACATTATTTAATTATTATTATTATTATGTGGCATTTAAAAAAAAGGGAGGTGCGATTTTGTTCTACATACTCGCGTACATATTCATACAGAGTGCATATACCATAATAACATGCAGTGAAAATGCTTTCTACGACTGTCCAATATGTAAACATGAAAAGAGTGTGTACAATAAAAATAAATACAATTTAAAAAAAGTATAAATAAGTGTAGGTAAAAAGGTGTTAAAAGTATAAAATATAAATAAATCAGTATAATATCTATCTATCTATCGATACATATCAAGAAATAAAGGCTTGATATATTTTACCCTATGTGTGATGAATCTTTATAATACATGGGTTTTACTTTCTGAGATAAGTGACAAAAAATATTCACCTTTTTCGTGATATTAAAAGTTTTTGAGATATATATATATAACTGGCCCTTCCATTGAGAGTAAGACACTGTGGCATGATCACACCAAATATACTTGAGACCGCTTTGACAGATGTTTCACATTTTGGAAACGCTAATTTAACATGTAAATATTAAAGCAAACTTTAAGAATCCCTTTCGTTTGAGCGAAGGGCGAAACAGTTCATTTGGACTTTTCAGGGATTATCTACCCCTATTATAGATAACTGCTGAACTACTTTCTGTACGATCTGAATTCTGTGTTTAGAATTTTAACATAAAATTTAATGTTCAGAATTTTGTAAACTTAAATCTGTATTTTTAATAACAGAAAAAAAATTGCCGTCAAAGAATTAAAATAAAGATTAGTTGTTGTCATGTTAAATTTCACATGTTCTATACTCAAAACAATTGTACAAACAACATAATACTCAACTTTGTTAAATTACACTTTACAATTACAATTCTAATGTTTTCAATTTAAATGCAAATACTTTAGTCATATCTAAAAATCCAGACTAATTCCCTGCTAAGAGAATGTGACATCTGTTTACAGCTGTTATAACATAATGCAGAAATGTTTGCAGAAAAAAAACCCACCAAACTATACAACATACAGATATTTTTTTGTAATCTTACAGATTTTGTCATCACTGAAAAGCTGCTATTGTGCCGGAAAAATAGAAGATATATTACAGGTTATTTATATAATATTAAAATGATAAAATGACAAAATCTATTCACATGTTATTACACTATAGCCATGTATTTTAATAATTTATGCTATAACATTTCTAAGAAAATACATTTTACAGTAAACGCCATTTGTCTTGTCTTGTTATCTAAATGTTATGCTTTATATTGGTTCAGTTTATAAATACTTATTGTCATTGCTATAGTCTATAACGGAGAAGCACAAAAGACAGTATCAGTAACCCCAACCTCTAACCCCTAATTCTAACCCCTAACCCACTAACCCTTACCAGAACCTATTGTTAACTGTAGCTTGTTTATTTATATAAATTTTATCATATTTCTTTTTTTTTTTTTTTTAATTTGAGCTTCTATTTGGCCGTCTGCCTGTAAACTTAATGAAACGAGCGTACACATAGATACTTTTTCCTGAGCAATCTATAGTAAGAGAGTTGATTGTAAGCTGGTTAATTAAAAAAGGAGAGTGCCGTAAGGTCAGTGTACAGCGATTTATTATCGTCTATTGGATTGGTGAGTGAATTGATTGGCCTTGTTGCAATCCTGACTTTAATTAATGGATCTTGAAACATTGCGAGTGGCAAGAGAAACATTTTGGGCTTTACTACTTACAGATAATACTGATTTCAGTTTTTTTTTAATGCAATGCCTACATGTAGGTAGAAAAGTAGTATTTTCCTAAAGTGTGTAGTTTATAGAACCACTAATGCAGACTGAAATGCCACAATATGGTTGTGTGTTCTCTTTTTTTTGAGGATACGTCAAGCAACTACAGCCTGTTTCCCAAACAGCAGTCTCTGCTGAATATGCACCAACCTTGAGCCACTTGGTTCAGTAATTGTCAATCCCGTGTCAAGTGATTTGACTGTGTACACAAAAACACGGATCAATAGCCAAACTAAGCTGACCTTGCATCAAGTAGAAATTGTGTATTGCTGCGTGTAATGTTTGTGCATCTCGGCCGGGGCACTGCTGTGGGGGGTGGGGGATCACTTTGGGGGACACAGAGATCTGTTTTATTAGTAGTAGCAGTGCTAAATAGGTGTGGTAGGGTACTCAACCTTATATTCTTTCACAGGACCCAACATGCTGCGCCCTGTATCTCGGCTTAATCTTCTTTCTGAATATAAGGTGAATACGCATGTGCTATGGCTTATGCTGCTGATTCAGATCAGATTAGTGAGTGTGAGATTTGGAAACACACATCTGACCTCTGATTTATGATGAGCTGTTTCGCTTTTTTGTGTCACTTCGAGATTTCATAACACTTTTCTGTTATAATGACTTCATTATAAGTAATTATACGAATCCACATGAGTCATTTAAAAGGCTTAAAATGATGAAAATTACATTTCAGACTTGATTTTATAGATATTATCAGATATTATTGCAACGTAATCGCTAACTGTTGCATCTGTAGTTTATAATCCGTTAACCTAAATAAAAAAAAAGTTTGTTTTTTAGGGATGCAACGATTATAGATTTTGTTGGTACGATTATAGTAAAAAAAAATATTATCACGATTATTATTATTCATTTATTAATTTCCCAAAACTACTAGTGTATAAAGTGTTATTTATTTCTGCCCTTTGAAACAGATTTTACCTAGTAACCAAGTAATACAGCATAAAATAATAAAATTAATCAAAAAATGTCTGTTTTTACTTTTGGAATTAAAGAAAGGTGAGAAAGGTGTTTGACCTAAACATAAGTACTATTTTAAACTGATAATAAATTACAATGGAATAAAAAAATTATCGTTGTCTCTTAGGAATTAAATATAAGGAACATATTAGCCAAGTATTTCCCGTTTAAAGAAATAAATGTAGTTAAAGGCTTCTGAATCTATTGATTAACTATATTACTAAGTTTACATTTACAGACGCTCTTGGTCAGAGCAACGTACAAGAAGTGCTTTGAGTCACATCAATAAACAGCTCAATACTGATATAATAGTTCACATAAAGGTGTAACAACAACAAAAAACCTGTTGAAAAGAGTAAGGGTTTTTTTTTTTGTTTGTTTTTTTGTTTTGTTTTTTAATGTCAAGAGCAAGGTATTTAAGAAAAAGATGAGTTTTCAAACCCCTCTTTTTAAACCTGTTTTTAAACCTGTTGAAAAGAGTGTGACTCTGCTGTTCTGACATTGATGGGAAGTTCGTTCCACCATTTTGGTGCCAGAACAGGGAAAAGTCTTGAGGCAGACCTACCTCGTGTCCTAGGGGATGGAGGAACAAGCCGAGCAGTACTTGTGGATCTGAGAGAGCGTGGTGCGATGTGAGGAGTGATAAGTGTATGTAGGAGGGTGCAGCTCAATTTCTGGCTTTGTAGGCAAGCATCAGTGTTTTGAATCTAATGCCTGCAGCTACTGGGAGCCAATGGAGGGAGCGCAGCAGTGGAGTGGTGTGTAAAAACTTTGGTAGATTAAAAACAACACGTGCAGCTGCATTCTGAATCATCTGCAGAGGGCGAATTGCACTCAGGTGGTGGGCCTGCCAGGAGCGAGTTGCAGTAGTCTAGTTTAGAAAGTTTACTTTGTATTATTACATTATAATATATTATTATATTACTAAATACTTAGTATTTTAGTATTTATAGTATTTACGGTTTGTGTACTATTTTTTTTTTTGCATTCTGTGATATTTGGCCATGCAGTTTTTCAGAAAAAAAAATTAATATGAGATTTGGCACCCCCTCCTTTTTTTAAATCTTTTTGCCCTTCAGTGTTGGCACAGGGTTTGCATGCTGCACCATCCTGACTTGTCATTGCTGCTCAGCGAAGGCAAATACCTGCTGCTGCCTGCTTGGTTAGTTTGCATATTTGTGAATACAGGGCTGAAAGTGCAAGTGATGCATCACCAATACAAACATAAATAAATTCGGTAAGACTTATAGAAAGACTCCAAGTCTGACTTTTTTAATCATGCATGTGGTTTCCTGTTTTCTCCACTTATGTTCACTTCAAAGCTTCTCTTCACTTCCTGAATAGACAAAGGCATTTTTTATTCACATGACAGATTTTAACCGGAAGATCAGCTAGCCCTGAAAGTTTTATGATAAATAAGTACTACTTATGCATGGCTTTCTGGGTTATTGTGTAGATTTAAATTAAAATTCATATGCTTGCTCACAGCTGCTAAAATTCTTTGTGTATGTACCCAAGATGTGTGTCGTTGGGTTTAATGGGGAGTGCATGTGTGCTCCATATGTTAAGAAGATGGTTTTAACATAAACCACATCAATCATCACCTCAGCACACTACTCTGCAGCGAGGATTAGGACTCCTGCCCTGACACCACCCCCCCCCACACACACACACCCTTATACATGCAGGAAGCCAGGTTGTTGTTTACCTTTAGTCTAGCAAGCTGTTCTAGCATTATCCTGCATATCTCGGTACATTCTTGACACAATGTAACCACTCAATTCCTGCCACCTGTTTTTTCACCCAAATGAGGATGGGTTCTCTGTTGAGTCTGGTTCCTCTCAAGGTTTCTTCCTATTTCCATCTCAGGGAGTTTTTCCTTGCCACCGTCGCCCCCGGCTTGCTCATCAGGGACAAACTGTGTCATTTTTATCTTAATTTCTTTGACTGTGTAAAGCTGCTTTGTGACAATCACCACTGTGAAAAGCGCTACACAAATAAAACTGAATTGAATTGAATAGAAAGGAAATTTAGAAGAATCTTCCATCATCTTTCAATAGCCCAAATGTTTGTCCTTTTTCCTTGGCTGTGTTAATGTCAACTCTACATGTTGTTGAAGATAATTTGTTAGTCAGGGATCAAGCTAACATTTGGCAGGTGGCTGATCAAATTTGGTAAAAAAACAAACAAACCCAGCTTTATCAGCTGTGTAGACCTGCGCACACTGTGTATACTGTAAAAATGTTATATGATAATATAGCAGCGGGATCTAAATATAAGTGATTAGCAAATAGAAAAACAGATATAAGTAAGCCTGTTTAGTAAAGGTCAACTCTGATAGCCGATTAGTGAAACTATCAGCTATTGCAAAAAAATAGTTTTTCAATGCAATACACATTTTTTTTATCACAATTAGTTAATTATCAAGCGGATATTTAAAATTACAAAAAACATTTTTACATGTACAGCATTTGGCAGACGGATTTATCAAAAGCGACTTACATTTATCTCTATACAATTGAGCAAGCCCACAGTGGTGGCTTGGTGGCGCTGGGAATCGAACCCTGGTCTTTCTGGAATTAGTTCAACATCTTAAACACTAAGCCACCACTTGGCTTAAGCTTGGCTGTTGTGAGTTATATAAACTGGTGACAATTAGTCTTAGGCTCAGGAGTGCATCTGCCCCGTCACAATAAGGTTACTAAATGCTTTAGCAGTATTATTTAGTCAGTTTGCAAAATTAACATACACATTTTTGAATGCATGTTTTTTATTTCATGCATTAATCTATGTTCTGAAAGCTTTGCAACAAGAATTCTATTACACTATGTATATTATACAGATACGCTAAAGAAATATTAAAGTTGGTTAGTAAGTAGTTATGCCTTATTACGTTTTTCTTTCACAGGAACTAAGATACCCAGAGACTGTTCCATTGGTGCACAAAATCCCTGATCTCCATAAAGACACAGTGTGTTCTGATTAGTTTTAAACTGATTGGTCTGGAACCCAACCGAACACCTTTCGGATAAAAAGAAAAACCCACAGTTATAAACAACATGGCTGCCATATTCCAATAAATCCTAATTTGCATGGAGTTGGTTTACTTAAACCATTTTATAGATATGTGCAAAATATAAAAGACATTTTTGAGTTAAGATTTTGAGTGATCATAGATAGGGCATGCTGTAAAATTAGTTTTTTAGTAATTGCCTGTTCAGTTAAGCTAAAATTGTGTTGTATTGTTCCTTTTTCTTTCTTTAAAATTGTTTTTTAAACTCGTGGCCACTGCAGCTGCTGGCAGACTATTAACACAATTAGGATTATACTATCCTGAAACTACCCATCTTAACAAAAAATACCAACTAAAGAATGCAACAAGGATGAAATGAGCAAAAGGGAATTTGTCATGACAACTGGCATGAATAGCAATCATCAGGAATTAGTTTTCTAGCTGGCATTTTATTATCATAGAAATACAGTATGTTTACCTCTGGGCTTTATATTATTCTATGTGGCCACTGTTGACACTACTTCGCTTTTGACAAACACAAGTTTATCATGATTAAAGAATGCTGTGTGTGTGTGTGTGTGTTACGAAGAATTCTTGTCGAACTTTAGCTTGAAATAAGGATTGTTTACCTATAGAAAGGAGACTTTTGGGGCACCTGTTGTCCAATTAGGCCAAAGCCTAGGTATATTATCAAGCTAAAACCCTGTATACTAGTCCAGCAATTAAACACTAAAATGTGTGTGTTGTTTGACCTTCAAGTGAAACCACTTGAATTGTGTAGTGCACTTTTTGTGTGGAGAAATAATTAGAAAAGTTTGCCAAAATAGATAAGGGCATGACAAAATAGCATTAGTATATATGTATCTTACAGTGGCTATAGAAAGTCTTTGTGTGTGGTTCTTCTAAAATCTGCTTATTTCTATATTTCACTATTTGTTTCAGAGCACGCCACAGTGGGCATCCCACTGTCTTCCTCAGGTGTCCAACAGTGTTGGCTGCGTCTGTGGCATCAGCCCTTCTACCTGGTGCAACTGAGAGTCATGTTGTCTGGCAGCTGGTATCGGAGCATGTCCAGACCCACCCACAGCCTTCCAGTGGGCAGGGGCTCAGTGACGTCTGGCTTTGTGGTTCTGGAAGCCCAGTATGATTACTCATACCGCGGGGCAGATGGACGGACTGTCTCCATACACGACGGTGAACGTTTTCTTTTGCTGAAAAAGACAAACTCTGACTGGTGGCAGGTGCGGAGGCTTGGAGTTGATAAAAAAGCCAAGCCACTGTATGTGCCTGCCACTTATGTCACTGAGGTGCAAGTCAACACATTGCATTCACCACAGAGCAGCAGCCAAACAGCAGACTCACCACAACACTCCTGGCTGGTGGCTCGTAGCTCACATAACCCCTGCCAACAGATAAAATACTCAGGTATTGTATGTGTATGTGTGTTTTTTAAGAAAGACGACTAGCATTTGTTTCTTTGTGTGTCTTTTAATTGTGCCATTTTTTAAGTATTAAAATTGTTAAAATTGTAGTAAGGCATAAAACTTACTAGGATGTGCTAAAAATTACAATTTTGTTAAAAATAACAATTTCCTGACATGCAGGAAATTCCCAAATATTTCCCAAAGTGTTTTATTCCTTTTAAACCACAGCAATTCATCAATTATTCTTTTTAGTATATTAAAGAATGATACAAATATATAAATATTTTTTCAAGAATTTTAAGTTACATTTAATGTTGTGAATTGTTAACAGTCATTGATTGGGCATTTTTGTCTTATTTATTATAGAATTATAACATATTTCAGGGTTTTTATTAACTTTTAATAAGTATTTTATTTTTATTTAGTGGATTACTAACAAACTTCATAATAATGTCTTCCTAAAAGCTGCCAAAAGTTCTGAAGAGCACCAATGTCTCGGAAGATACTATAGCGTACTATAGCGTACTATAGCGTAAAGATTTCCCTTTACTGAAACTAAGGATGGTTTCCAACATTAATGCCTGATTATAATAGTAATACTATCATGACTCCATAGTAACGTTTTTAAAGCTGCACTTCAAAATATAGTAAGTATTACCAGAAGTATGGAGGTTCTTATAGGAGTAAGAGTAAGATTGAATCTGAAATGGGATGTTTAAAAATGCGTATGGATATGACGCTCAGGTGTCCCAGTTCTTTTATTCATTGTAGTGTTTTTAAACATGCATAAATATTTTATTAGTAATATATTGAAAAAAAATTATTCATTGCCAAGGCTTAAGTATTTTTCTTCTGATTATTAATTAACTGCTGTAGATGTCTAAACTTAATTATTTTTCTTTCATACATTCTAATTCATATTAATAAATTAATAGTAATTAATAGTAAAATTCATTAAAAAAACACATCTTTTTGTAAGGACATTTCTCATTATAACCTAAACATTGTGACTATAACAATAAAAAAAAGGAAAAATATGTACAGAATTACACACTTTAATTCACAGCCTCTTGTTCTGTGGTTTGGTTTTGACCCACACAGACTATCAATTCTTTATTTCTAACAGAAGTAATTGTTTGATAAACACCAGAATGTGCTCAAGAAATAATGAATTTACCTTATCGAGAGTTTGTGCTTTAAGAGTTATGGGAAGTGATGTAGGTTAAACATAAGGCAGGGAATTAAATTTGGCTAGTTTTTATAGATTAGAACAAATCAGCTTTGGCTCAGCTCAGTTCTGGTGGTTGAGGAGAGATTTAGTAGGCTTGGACACCACACTCAAAGCTTGCTGATTTGTATACCACCCAGAGCACAGAGGAATGTTATTTACCTAGTACCATTTTGGCGTTGACTTAACAACACCTGTCTGCTGTTGTTAAGACAAATACACATGAAAATCTGGTAATACTGGAAAGTTTCCTCATTTTGGAAAGTGGTCCTAATGTGTTCTGGTCTTAACATGTCTGTGTTATAAAGTGTTATATTCTACATTTATCTAATTTGTTTTTCTATCTTCTTCCTGTTCAGCTCCTAGTAAACAATTTTGTCATTCAATGGAGGACCTGAACAGCAACACTGCTTTTAGGAACAGGTGCATTGGTAAAGGCTCGTCGGGAGGACATTTCTCCAAATCATCTAACTTAACCACCTCAGGTCACCTTAAGGTTCCGGGATCTCTGATACCACGTAGCAAAAGCTCCAGTTACTTGCCTCAGAACCCCTATGAAGAAATTCATATTAGCAGGCCAAGTCCATCCAGCTCAAATAAGTCATTCAGCCAATGGGATGTGGCAAGCACCACTTCCAGAAACATCCAGGTAACATACACACACACACACCATTTCAAACAAAGTTTTTGTATTAATAAATATGTGATCTCTGACAAATTGTTTTTACCAATGCATTAGATAATTTTTCCGCAATGCTCTTTATACCATAATTATTCAGTTCAACAAGTAGACCAGATCTGGTTTATATTTCTTTTTTACAAATAAAATTCTCGCCATGATAAAATGTGGGGATGGGGGGGGGGGCAATTGCTGTTGTTTAAATGTGCATATAGTGTATCTGTGCGGGTGTTGACTATATTAATGTTGTGCATGTAGGTGATCTGGCAGAGCTATAACATTGACTAAGACGAATCTATTATAAGGAAATTTGGATCTCATAGAAATCTAATCCAACAGAAACGATTTATTAATGTAAGTTATCCAACACCGCTTAAAACCATGTAGATCCATGGAATATTGTAGAACAGTAGATTATAGTTTAAAAACACCGACAGAATAGAAAAGCTTTTTTTAGTTTGGGTATGTGATGATGTGACTATCACTGAAAAAGCAAGCTCTTAATCCATTAACAAAGACTTGTCTTTTAGTTATTTAGCTCACTTTGTCTGCTGTTTATGCTTCATTCTAAACTCTCAGGACTCTGTTTGAATTAGTACTTGGTGCTTTGTTGACCTAATCGCCATTGTTGTGCTATACCTGTCTTTGCTCTGTGGTTTCAATCCTCCACACAGAGCAGTTAGCTACCTAAAATCTTTTAGAGGAAAAAAAATGGGATTTTTTTTATCTGTCTGATCTATAAACTATGTGTTTGTGCGCAGGGCCGTGTGTAGCTCTGTGTGTAGATACGTGTGGGGCCTTGTGCTACAACTTTGGCCTGGATTTAAGTACTAAACAAAAAAGTACATTTTGAGGAAATGAATATCAGTTGATACTTAATGTTTCTTCAGTACTTTCTATGTTTTGTAGAGACAACAATGCAATGCTTAACTTATTTGTTTCGAGTTTTTGTAAAAAATTATTTGTGTTTAAATTTTTTTTTACTTAACACTTTAGCTAAAACACAAGAATTAAATTCAAACTTTATTATTATTATTATGTGGAAATTTCTGTTTCTAACATAGTGTAGCTGGAATTGCAACTATAATAAGATGACAGCAAAGACAAATATGGAGGCATATTTCTTTTTTAAATAAACAACAAGCCAAATGTCATCCCTAATGCTGTAATGTTCATTGCCCGAATTTTTTGTTTAAGCCTGTAAAAGGCTAACTGATGAAAATCTAACTACCATCAGTGGGTTGTATTCGTTTATTTAGTGTGCCACACTTTAATAACACAAAAGTATTTATTGGACGTTATATTAGGTGAGTATAGATAGACAATTTTTTATTCGAGTTTATTTTGTAACACTAGAGTGCAGTAGAACTTCAGATTTAAAAAGAAAACAACAGATTTTTTCAAAGATAAATTCACCATGTGCTCATTTGAAACATTTATTAATATTAACATATATATATATAATGTGTGTGTGTGTATATACAGTATGTCACAGAAGTAAGTACACCCCGTACATTTCTTGTAAATATTTATTATATCTTTTTATGTGAAAACACTAAAGAAATGAAACTCTGCTACAATGTAAAGTAGTGAATGTACAGCTTGTGTAACAGTGTAAATTTGCTGTCCCATAAAAAAAAAAAAAAAAACTCAACACACAGCCATTAATGTAAAACCCCTGGCAACAGAAGTGAGTACACCCCTAAGAGGAAATGTCCAAATTGGATCCAAAATGTCAATATTTTGTATGGCCATCATTATTTTCCAGCACTGCCTTAACCATCTTGGACATGGAGCTCACCAGAGCTTCACAGGTTGACACTGGAATCCTCTTTCACTCCTCCATGACCACATCACGGAGCTGGTGGATGTTGAAGATCTTGCTTTCCTCCACTTTCCGTTTGAGGATGCCCCACAGATGCTCAATAGGGTTTAGGTCTGGAGACATGCCTGGCCAGTCCATCACCTTTACCCTCAGCTTCTTTAGCAAGGCAGTGGTCGTCTTGGAGGTGTGTTTGGGGTCATTATCATGTTGGAATACTGCCCTGCGGCCCAGTCTCCGATGGGAGAGGATCATGCTCTGCTTCAGTATGTCACAGTACATGTTGGCATTCATGCTTCCCTCAATGAAGTGTAGCTCCCCAGTGCCGGCAGCACTCATGCAGCCCCAGACCATTACACTCCCACCACCATGCTTGACCTTAGGCAAGACACACTTGTCTTTGTACTCCTCACCTGGTTTCCGCCACACACGCTTGACACCATCTGAAACAAACAAGTTTATCTTGGTCTCATCAGACCACAGGACATGGTCCCAGTAATACTTGTCCTTAGTCTTCAGCAAACTGTTTGCGGGCTTTCTTGTGCATCATCTTTAGAAGAGGCTTCCTTCTGGGACGACAGCCATGCAGACCAATTTGATGCGTATGGTCTGAGCACTGACAGACTGACCCCCCCACCCCTTCAACCTCTGCAGCAATGCTGGCAGCACTCATACGTCTATTTCCCAAAGACAACCTCTGGATATGACGCTGAGCACGTGCACTTAAATTCTTTGGTCGACCATGGCGAGGCCTGTTCTGAGTGCAACCTGTCCTGTTAAATCGATGTATGGTCTTGGCCACCGTGCTACAGATCAGTTTCAGGGTCTTGGCAATCTTCTTGTAGCCTAGGCCATCTTTATATAGAGCAACAATTTTTTTTTTCAGATCCTCAGAGAGTTCTTTGCCATGAGGTGCCATGCTGAACTTCCATTGACCAGTACGAGAGAGTGAGAGCAATAACACCAAATTTAACACACCTGCTCCCCATTCACACCTGAGACCTTGTAACACTAACTAGTTTCATGAAAACAGGGAGGGAAAATGGCTACTTGGACCCAATTTGGACATTTCCTCTTAGGGCCAGCGGTTTAGACATTAATGGCTGTGTGTTGAGTTTTTTTTTTTGATGGGACAGCAAATTTACACTGTTACACAAGCTGTACATTCACTACTTTACATTGTAGCAGAGTTTCATTTCTTTAGTGTTTTCACATAAAACAATATAATAAATATTTACAAGAAATGTAAGGGGTGTACTCACTTCTGTGACATACTGTGTGTGTATGTGTGTATATATATATATATATATATATATATATATATATATATATATATATATAATATATTGTGTGTGTGTGTGTATGTACATCTATGGCTTCTAAAATAGTATTATGCTCCCTTTAGCCGATTCTTTTATTATACAATGTACATATCTCATGACTCAGAGTTATCTGGAATTGCAGAAATGTTTAGGTCACAAGTTCTCATCACAGTAAAAAAACAGACATACACACACTCGGCACACATACACACCCTCTATTTTGCATTGGGCTCTCTTATGCACTTTTATAAAAAGGCTTGTCTGGGGGGTGGCGGCTTGTTAAATACACAGGCTCACACGCGCGCACACACACACACACACAATAAATTTATGGTGATTCTTTCAGACTAGACATTAACTAGAAATTTCTATGCCACCCATCTGCATGCATGTGATTAGATTTATTAATATTTCTTGGACAACAAGAAATTTCTTGGATTTTTTTTTATCCATTTATGGTTTTGTTTCATTTAAACAACTTAATTCCTGATATAGATATGTAGAAATCATTATAGTCGATTTCTCAATAAGATCATTAAACCGGAAATTGGTTTAAAATACTTATTAAAATGTTTAATCCAGTACATATACTGTATGTAAAAAAAAAATACATTAGTTTAAAATTGTCCACCGTACAAATATCGATGATTTTTGTTGAGATAGAAATCATTACATACAATAAATTCATTATTAATTCATATAAAATTTGCAGCAAGTATCATAGCTGTGTTAAAAAATAATAACAGTATAATAATTCATGTTAAACACAAACATATGCTCACTATAGTATATAAAAATTAGACTTTTCTTTTCTCTTTTCTTCTTAATTTGAAATAAACATGGCATCTCTTGCAACAGATTTGAAAGTGGCATATTAATGATACATTTACTAATGCTAAATATGTAAACTAAAATGCTGAAAAACAAGTGCTTTAGGCTTAAAATGGTGTCAAGATGGAGGAAGCGTTCTACAATAGTATGTGTGTCTAGTAATTGGGCAAATGGCTATGTTTAGAGTTGCTGTAAAATGACAGCAAAAAAAACAATACAATGATAAGGATAAGAGACAAATACAATATACTTTATATTACAACAGGCTGTTTTTAGTCTGTGAATGTACATATTTTTTCATCTTTGACAACAAAATTATTTTTTGACATTATCGGGCAAAAAGCTTACAGATAGCTGACCATTACACATCTGTTTATTTTTTTGTAAGTTCTACTGTAGATGTATTCCCTATTTGCTGTAATAGTGATGTTTAGTCTTTCATAAAGGCTTGTCACTAGACTTTGGAGGGTAGTGCTTGCATGGGTCAGTGCTTCATTACAGACCGGCAGTAATGTCAGTAGAGAAGACCTGGGGCACAGTCGGTATTCCACTTAATTCTGATTCTGGTGTGTGGTTGAGGTCAAGTCTCTGTGCAGGACACTCAAGATCTTTCATACTTAATTTAAAGATTTGGAATATAAAGTGTAATTACTTATTTATCTTATCTCCAAATGTATCTTCTGCTGCTGCTGATCATTTTCCAGAGACGCCACCTGGTGGTTAGTGACTATAAAAATTTTTCTGATCCCTCTTACAAGAGATTCAAGCTTATGAGTTTACTGTCATGTGTACAGGAAACGTCTGTTGCAGTATACGATGAAATTAATTCATGTGAATCCTCCCAGCAGTGTAAAATATAAATCATAAGGGAAACAGAAAGAAGACACAAGCTCTAAATGCAAAATAAATAAAAACAGATTATCATTATGTGCAGGTATCCATGTCCAATATACAATGACAACATTCTAATATTTAATGTGCATTTGAAAAGTCATGTTGGATCAGATTTATGTTGATATTTTTCTTCAGTACAGGTACCTGTTTTCTTTAAGACCTCTTTATGTGTATGATTTGGTGTATAGTTTGGTGTTTTTCATTTGCTAGGCCAATGGTGAATGTAGAGCCAATATTCGCCAGCACCCACTCCACATAGGCCGCATAGTCTGCTATTGCACCTACCAAAGTCTGCTATCGCACCTACCACCGACAGCTTAGAACGTTTGTAGCAGCGTTAAGTCCCACAAAATAAAATATACTCAAGTTGGGGTCCCAAAAATCTGTGTAACCAATCAAGTCCCAAAACGGGTGTGGTTTTCCATCCACTGGTCAATTATTAAAGAACTTAAAAATATCAAAAAACATAGATTATGGGGAAAAAAACCTCTAAAATGAAACTCCAAACCTTAATATAACATTCCCATTAAACATAAGAGACACCAAACCTTATAATAGTAACAGGAGGCCATGCAGTTATGTGGAAGTAATACATGCTTACACAGTGAAACCAGAATAGGATTTGGGCAAGTGTTATTGCTCATACTGTTAGAGCTGTTCTGTTATAGAAAAGTCATTTTTTTGTACTTTCATCAATGCTGTAAAAGTACACTATGACCAACTTTTGGGACATTCTAACCTACTGAAAACCTTTGAACTGAACTGAACTACCAACTGCACCCCAGGCCCATTAATCCAACATGCCTGATCTCACAAATTATGTAGGCTAAATAAGTAGTAAAAAAAAAAAGTGGCAGTAAATCTGAAATAAGATGATTAAAATGGGGGCAGGGTGGCTCAAATGGTTAAGGTGCTAAGTTGTTAATCTGAAGACCAGAAACACCTGAATTCAAGCCCCACCTCCAGCAAGTCAACCACTGTTGGGTCCTTGAGCAAGACCCTCAACCCCTCCTGCTCCAGGGGCGCTGTATCATCTCTGACCCCAACTTACTAAGATGGGATATGCGAAAAATGCATTTCATTGGCTCTGTACATGTACTTTGCACAATGAATTGAATATACTTCTACTATACTTAAAAACATATCTTATTAAATAAATGTAAAGGTCAGGTGTCCAACAACAACATAGTTTTGGTTTGCAATACCGTTAAACCAGAGTATTTCAAAGTATTCTTTGTATTTTAAACATACATACAATGTTTTAACCCTAAAAAAAATTGACAAATTTTCTTTTCAGGGTTACAACTCTCAAAATTCATTAACAGACATGCAGATGAAGCAGTGGGCAGAGATCCCAATTCCACTTCCAGGCCAGAAGCCTTTGCAGAAGCTGCAGCTTTGGGAGCAGTATCACGACTCTACCTCTGGTCGCTTATACTACGTCAACAGTGTTACGAAAGAGCGTTCATGGAAACCACCACGCAGAGCTCGCCAGGCTGAGCAAATCCAAGACAAGGTAACTTGACACTTATTGTATATTTTGTTTATATATCTGATGTATGTGTTAAACTTCATTTCTTAAACACAGTGTCCACTAGGCAATATTTTGGCATTTCAACATTTCTGTTTTTCTCTCTGCTTCATATCACCTGCTTTTGTCATCTCATTTTTAGGCCAATGTTATGCAGTTTAGAACTTCCTCATATGACTCAAGCTGCCTGTCATTTCCTCTTTACAACTCAGGAAGCAGGGTAAAGCATCAGTGTCGTATGTGGGTGTATTTGTACGTTTCTGTATGTCTAGTCCCCTATGGTGTTCAGCCTGAATAATACTTAGTTAAATCCTCCTTGACATTCTCAGTATGTCGATATTTTATTCGGTTTCGTATAACCAAACGGAGCGTATACATGACCTATGTTGCATGGCAGCAACTTAACTGTATTTAAAACCAACTTTAATAGATGGGTTTCTGTAACTCAAAAAAGACTGGCAAAAAAAAGTACATTTATTTTAGTAGAACCATTAACAAATATTTACATTCGCCCATTTTTTAAACAGAATAGAAATATGTGCATTCCGAGGGTCCCTGAAGATCAGGGGCAAAATAAAATTAAAAGAAGATTATGCTTTAGGTTATATCTTCATTTATTTAAATCAAATTGTGTTTTTGTTTAACTCATCTTTCTAGTGTAAACAGCATAATACTTGTTGACTTCCATTGCTAAAAGCCAGATCAGCTTCCTAGACAACTGAACATACACACACAAACAGATTCTTAGGCTCATAGGATCATATTTACGAGTTAACAAACACGATTGACACCAAAGTTATGTCAGGAAAAAGCCTTAGTGAAAACACCAAACATAAAGACTGTTGTTAATAATAAATTTGCATTTTAAATTTACTGTATTATTTACAACTAGAGCTCAACCAATTGTGGGTTTTATTGATAGTGATAGTGATAGTCGATTACTGATGAATTAGCATTTTACTTCAACCTAAATGACTCAAAAAAACCTGACAGCATATTTACAACTTAATTCAAATGTTAACACATTGATAGAATCTTCCCACAGTTATGAACATTGTTCAGATTGCAAGGAAAATACCACATAATGCTTCTGTGGTCAGAGTCGTGTTGTGGGAAAGAGAGAATTGGCTTAAATTGTTTAAAAAAAACCTTATAACCCATGCTGTAGTTCCTTTTGCTATCGCCTGTCTATGTGTGTGAGGACAAAAAAGGAGATATGGCGGCATACTAATTATGCCACCTTCCTTTAAAATTGAGGAAGTTCATAAATAGAGACCAAAAAAGCTTTGCCTCAAATGGGTTGAGTGTGGCATGTTATGTCATTATTCAGGCTGAATGTTAAACTAGCAGACGTCGTCTGGATTAAACAGTCCAAGAGTTTGCTGGATTGTAATTTACGGAGGCAGATTCATGAGCTCTACCGCTGTAGGATAGGCGTGATTTTCTTTTTTACTAAACAGGAAGAACCTTGAATCTGACCGTTATTTTAGCTGACATACAGGAACTACCACATAGCAGCCTCACTTGTGAATTGTTATACTACAACAGATGGTTGACTTAAAATACAACGGACTCAATATTTAGCACACATTCAGATATAACACACACAGAGATGATACAGGTTTGTAAATTTAATGTTTTCTATCTTGTGTGTTTAGACTTAATTTTCGTGTCGCTGCTCATAAACATGGAAGTGTTTTAGCTTGGCTGTGTCTCTGTGACTTGTGAGTGTGTGCTTTTTTTTTCTCTGACACTTCTTCTCATTTTCCTGTTTCTCTCTCGGTCTCTACCTCTCTCTCTTTCTCTTTTGTCTCAGCCCTTCCCTGACCTGACCTACAGTACCCAGGATGCAAATGCACAGCAGCTGAGTCAAGTGAGGCAGCCTACCTTAATGCTATCTGTCCTAGATTAGTGTCTTTGTTTCCCAAAAAAAGCAAATGTAGCAGTAATTCTGAAGATGTTTTAAGTGTGTAATTATAAAAACTTTCCTCGTGCAAAATAGATGCCGTTAACAGTTAGTGCTTTTCAATTTGCAAATATGGTAAATCAGTGATTTTGGGTTTTGAGAAATCTTCCGTCTGCATAGCACTTTAAAGCCTTTCGGAATTTACTCTAAAAAAAAAAAATACATTTGGTGACTAAATTAAATAAAATGCACACATTATTTGTCCCTTAAGTTGCACACAGTCATATGAGGGTTTACCAGCTTTAAAACCAATGGATTTGGAGTTGGGTCTGAAACAGTAACACATTTTTGACTATTTATCAACTTATGTAACTAAATGATTTGAATTTTACAGACCATGCAGTGTGCAGCCTCATCAGATACACTTAGTTTCTCCTCCTTTACTACTGATACCCACAGCACAGAGGGCAAAGATTATGTCACCCAATCCCACTCCATGATTCTGCCTTCCCAAACAGACAGGATCTCATC
This sequence comes from Bagarius yarrelli, assembly GCA_005784505.1. NCBI lineage: Eukaryota > Metazoa > Chordata > Actinopteri > Siluriformes > Sisoridae > Bagarius > Bagarius yarrelli. Next base: position 744,665 of record VCAZ01000007.1, read on the forward strand.
TAATGGCAAGGTAATTCTCAAATAGTAATGTAAACCTCTACATTTACATTGACGGCATTTGGCAGATGCCCATATACAGAGCACCTTACCTTTATCTCATTTACACAACTGAGTAATTAGGGGTTAAGGGCCTTGCTCAGGGGCCCAGCAGTGGCAACTTGGTGGTGTTACGATGTAAACCAAAAGCATTCAGTTACCAGTCCAACACCATTACCACCTCAAAATTAGTTTTTCCTTACAGTGAAAAGGTGCAGGTAGTACAATAAAAACAGTATGCATCTATATAAATCCTGATTATTTTTATACAAATGTACCAAAAGACATAACACACATTTTGCATGTAGTTTTGAAATGTATTTCTTGCAGCGCACACTTATATTTTTATATTGTCATTCAAAAGTGCCACATGGAGGTGGAGGTGCCTGACAACTCAACAAACAGTAGTGATGGAATGACACCGGTAAGACACACACTCTCTCTCTCTCTCTCTTTTCCTTTCTTTTCTTTTTTCTCCCTGCCCTGTCTCTAATGTCTCACTCTCTCCTTCTCTCTCTCTCATATTTAAAATCTGTGTAATAAAAACATTTAGTCTTTTTTAATATAAGACAGGAAGGAATTCAGAAAGCAGATTCATGAACAAACGCTAATGTTTTTACCAAGAAACAGAGTACTTAGTAATTTCTCAGTAATATTCATTTTAATCATCTACATTGCTAAGTGTTTAGAGACTGGGAAGTGTTTCACATCTGTGCTAGTTTTGCATGATGACATGCAATGCATGCAAGCAGCAACAACTGAGTATTTAAATTTACTGTCTAAAATGATATTAAGTTAAATGCAAAACTGTGCAAAATACATGATCTGGAATTCATTTGTGTGAACGCAAACCTATAACTATGTGCCCTGTTTACTAAATAATCTCAGAATAGGTCCTGAGTATGGGAACCATGCAAAAATAGCCATATTTTATAATCGAATTTAAGTACAAAAAAGAATTAAGGAAGGACATTAACAAAAACTAGTCCAAAATTTCTATACTCAGAGTTTCCAACTTCTCCGTTTCAAAGCCAACCTTTTCCATACTGAATGTACAGCAGGTACTGTAGCATTGTTGTCTCACCGATCCAGGGTCCTGGGTTTATTACTACGCTTGGCATATTATGTTTGTATGGAGTATTACAGGTTTTCTCCATGTCGCCCTGTATTTCTGAGTTCTAAGTCCCCAAAGTTCATGAGCAGAATAAAGGGATTATTGAAGATTGAAAGATATTACAAAAGAAAGAAAGAATGATTTGACAAATAAATTAAATACTAAATAATTTAGATGATTCATTCCTGACGAATAAATGAATAAATTAAATACTAAATAATCTTCATGATTTATTCCTATTACTTTTATTTTTACATTCCGCTTTATTGTTAAATAAATGTGTTTAAATTTGCTTTAATATGCAAATAAAAATAGTTCTAGTTCCACTAAATGGTTAAAGGTTTGTGAACACTACACTATCACATCTATATGTGATTATGGGGATTTAATCAAACACTGATGTTGATTGAGGAGGTCTGGGGTGCAGTCAGCTTTCTACAGTATCCATCCATAGGTGTTCAGTGGTATCCACATCATTTTGGCCGTATAGTGATTGTTTTAGTGTAGTTATATTTTAATTTAATGACCATCATTGAATAAAAAATGTTTAATTTAAAGATGTAATTATGCTTGCCGATATGGACAAAGATTATTGCCATGTTTTGTAGTTTGTAGTATCTTTTTTGCCTCTTTATTAAAAGCTTTCACTCCACAAAAACACAACATTTTTGTTTTGTAATCACTATAAAATTTATTTGTAACTAATAGTAAAATTAGGAGGGATTTTTTTATTACAAGAAAGAGGAATATAAGCTAGAGATATTAATCCAAATTTTGTTTCAATTTAAATCAACACACACGATTATAAAGTACTGCCATGCAGCAATATACATGTGAAAAATACATATATTAAAACACATACACTGTGACTAATATGAATATGATGATATAAACACACTATAAATTTCAATGTACCATCCATTCAGTTAAGGTAGTGGATTTTGTGTAGACAGGCTTAAAAGGTGCAGCCTGTGGGTGATGAAACTCTCTCTAATCAGTCTCTCCGTGTTGACCTTCAGGGAATAAAAGCACATCCCTGACTGAAATATGAGTTTGATTCTAAATAGTAAAAGCTTATCGTGTCACCTTATCTTATTTGTAGCTCTGAACTCCTCTTCCTTGCAATCTCTATGTAGCATAGAAAAATAATAATGGTTTTATTGTAATAACCTCGTGCCACCTGTGCCACCAAAACAGTCCTGAACAATTCGGCATGGAATTCAAAAGGTAGTATTTGACACCAAGTTATTTTTGCAGTATTTCTATAAATTGTGAGGTAAAGCCCGCATGGATTGGACTTGCTTGTCCAGCACATTCTATAGATTATCGATCAGTTTGAGATCTTGGAGGCCAGCATCTTGATCATGTTCCTTGAACCATGCATGAACAACTTCAGGGTGTCAGGGTTGATAAAAGATACCTCTGTTAATAGAGAATATTGTTGCCATTGATGTGTTGGTCTTTTACAAAGCTTGGGTATGTGGGGGAAAAAAAAGCATCCACATCAATGCCAGGACCCAAAGTTTTCCAGCAGAACATTGCTTAGAACATTGCTCATTTCACACGCCTGTTTATCCTGGTTTCAACACACTGACGTTGAGAACTGAATGTTCACTTGCTGCTATATATTTCCCCTATGTTACCCCTTGACAGATGTCACTGTAACACTGAGCTAATCACTGAGCATCACATGTCAGTGGAATTAAGTTCAGGCTGATTAGTGTAGTTTATTGTATTATATTTATATACAATTAATAATGGTAAAAATGTTCTACAGCTTTGTGTCAAGTTTAGTGCATCCGAATATGGACATAACACAGCAGACAACACTTAGCTGCAGCTCAGAATAGCTTAATAGAACATCTTGCCTTGTTGTCAGCCAGAAGAAAATATGGTAATAAATGTCGGATGATTTTAAGGCAGTATATTTTCAAAGCACCTCTAGAACAGGTTCCTGAATCATTTTCCAGTAACCACATGTTTACGTTTACCTTATAGTATTAATTAACATTTTGTTCCCTCTAGAGCTTCTTCTGTTTGCTGTATTTTAATGTTAATGAGGCATAAAAATGCAGCTTCCCATGCTTGTAACTGCAAAGGTTTTTTCCGTGTGAAAAAGCATACAGCTTTGTTACAAATCCACTGATTGTAACGAAGGTCCCCTTTTTTCTGTGAGGGCCACCTTATCTTTCTTTATTAAAGTTCAGGTCGGTTTGTAACAGAAAATGACCTTAATCAAAATGTATTCCAGTAATATTGTGGGATTGTAATTATGATTTTAAAAGTGTTTATTTTGCCTCCTAAAGCTAGATAAGTTGATTATTTTGTTTTTATCTTCTGATGAGTTTGATTATTAGTGTACAGACAACCGAGCAATACTTTTCAAGAGATATACAGATTATTAAATAACAAATGATGACAGAGAAAAAAATACTTGTCCAATTGTGATTGATTCATTCTGAATCAACTTTTCCAATCAGTTAGCCAGTTTATATTATCTTGAATTTTTTTTGCTGACTGGCTACCTTAATAGGTTTAGTTCCTGAAGACTTGGTTCCCTATGAGGTTTATGAGGCAACTAGCCTTTGAAAATCTGTCTATGACTACAAGAATGCAGGTATTACCGCCTGAGTGCAGTAAGTCTGTCACAAAGTCAACTTCTAGGCGTGTACCAGGGATGCCATGGAGTGGGAGTAATTTACTGGAGGGTAGATGGCATGGTACTTTTGCCATAGCACAATCCTGGCATCCTCTCTTGTACAATCTGATGTTTTGGGCTATACCTGGTTAGTATTAGGGTGACCAGTGCCTAGAGAAGAAGACGTTAAGATTTAAAAACATAAGTGTGATTTAAAGGGTAGCCCGGTGGAGCAGGATCAAAAACACTAGCAGCAGTGACCATTGTATAGGGAGACTAGTATTTCTGGTGGAATGACATTTCAGGTACCTTAAAGGGTGCTTCCGGGGAATAAAGGAAAGCGCTTTTGCTCTAGTATTTTTAGTCTCTACAGGGTAGAAGATGGTAAAGTTGAATCAGGTGAAGAAGAGGGCCAACCTGGCCTGTCTGGATTTACGTCTCTTCACCATTCGCAGATATTTTGCAGTTTTTAGTATATAGTACAGTATATAGTACTGTATTGTAGTTTCTATTTCTTTTTATTGTTCTTTCCTGTTTATGTTAGCAAAGGAGTAAGGGAAGAAATTTTTTTTTACATTTATTTTCGTTTTCGTGAGTGGTTTAGTTTAGTTTTAAGCAAAATACACCACAAAAGTGCAAATAGTCTAGTGGAACTTTCAAGGACTGTTTCTCTGCGGGGGTCTTAGAGGTGTTAGTTTGTAGTGGGAGTGTTGACAGGACTGGAACAGGTAGTGGCAGAGTAGGTAAACATTGGAGGAAGCAGTCCTTCCCCCACTTTAGGATTTCCACGAGATGGTAGTGTTGTGCAGTTTGAGCCATAGGCACCCTAACACTATCCCAGCAGTGGAATTCTGCAGAACCAACAGTCAGATGTTTACTCTTTTTTTGAGTAAGTCTATTGCAGAGGTCTTCCGAGATGAAGCGACAATGAGGTCCAGTATTGAGCTTTAGGGGGCATGTTTGAAGTATTAAAGATGGAAAACAATGTGAACTAGAGATGAGGAGATGTAAACAGACATTGTGGAGTAGCGGACAGGAGATAGTGGAAGTGGAAGTGGAAGATAGGCTGTATGCGGGGAAGCTAGCACCAGCTGGTTAAAACCTAGAGTGAAGTCTGTGTTTCATAATCGAAACCAGACAACGACTGTGAGAAAGGCGTGCTCTTCAATAGCAGAAAGGAGTTATTAACTGCGGGCGTAATACATTAGTATTCGGGTGATTGGGTAACCTGGTTAGTGAAGAAGCCTGGTGTAACTGTGACAGGTTACAGCTGTCAAAAATGAGTAGGAAATTTAGGGTCCCTTAAGCACATCCACAACCATAGGGCTTCTCTGGTGTGATCTTGGTCTACACTTTTTGTAGTCTTTTCCACAGTTTGATAACTAGTGAGTTTAGTGAAATATTTTTATGCTAGAAAGGTTTCCCTTTTTGCAACAGAAAGGATTTTGTTTAAATTTCTTGTTTATTCAACATTTTTCAGCAGGGGTTCTAAACCTATATAATCCAAAATAAAGACAGATCAGAACACACCAACATCGAAAGACTAAAATTTAAGACCAGACCATTTTATGTTCAAATGCAAATTAATGCAGATTATACACTTTGCTTGTGTGTGTATGCGTGCACCAACACTGACCATATTAGTGTTAAACTTTACTGACATCTGCCTTCTTATGCAGGAGCTTGAAAAAGCAGGTCTGCTTAACAAAACCAAGATTGCAGAAGGAGGTCGAAAGCTGAGGTAAGTTTAAATTATGCAACATGTGCACACACTTCTGTGGTCAACATGTTTACCTTTGTAGTCCAAGAGTAAGACCAAATAAAATTACATAACATGTAAATCACAGTTGTTAGGCCTGTGCAAAAATATAAAAAAATATAGAAAAACTAGGGGCACCTCCGGTTTTGTATTTGTTGTATTTTTGGCTATTTGTTTTACATTTACAGCATTTGGCAGACTCCTTTACCAAGAGTGACATTTATTTCTTTTATACAACTGAGCAATTAGAAGTTAAGGGCCTTTTTTAGGGCCCAGCAGTGGTAGCTTAGAGGAGCTAAGAATTGAGCCCACCCCTTTGAAGTTGGTAGTCCAACACCTTTACCATAAGCCGCTACTTCCCAATGCAATGTTTTGCAATATGTATTGTTTTGCAATTTATTGTATCATGACACATGTATTCTAATATGTATCGTATCGTGAGGCCCTTGCCAATACACAGTCCTTTAAATTATGAAGAAGTAATAATGCATGGTTTACAATTTATTGTCTATGGTTCAGTTATGTCTTCTTAAGCCGCAGCAGTTTGTCCTTTCCACTAAACAAAAGCTATAAAAAGACACCATCTCAGTGTCTCAGATACCATGCTAATAAACCGTTGGTTAAGTATTGTCCATATTCACTTTTTTAATGGTCTGCCTGAAACAAGCTGTCACAATGCTTCAGTTCTCTTGTAACAATAGGGACATAAACTCAAAGAGACCTAAATTGACCTGACGTAGCGTAGCGTAGCTTAGCATTAGCTTAGCTTAAACACTAGCACAAACATAAATAAAACAATAAACATGAACTTGACTAGTATGAACTTTACTTGACTAAGCTTGACACAAACAACAAACAAGAACTTGACTAATATAAACTTAACTTGACTTAGCTGGACAGACTCACGACAGTGGTACAGGGACAAACCGAAAAAGAAAACAAAGAAACACAAGGGCTATAGATACACAAAAAGACCAATAGGAACAAGACACATAGACAAGGGGATCACGTGACAGGAACACATAGGGAACATTGATCACATGACACAGGACAAGACAGGAAGTAAACAAAGGCATGAACAGTAAACACAAACATAAGTATATTTTATAAACATTAAACATAAAACAGGAACCTAATCAGAACAAGAAACACAATCCATACACTACCCTTAAGATACTATAGAAACAAAATGAACTGCAATTGGTTCATTCACCACCATCTTGGTTGGTCTTTATCCAAAAAAACCTGATGTAACTCATAGTGACAGTAATGAAAGATTTGTGGTACCATATATATAGTTATTAGTCTGTTATATAATTCAGTAGCGATATCAGACTTATCTTGCACTGTGTGAGAAATATCTAAAAAGACATTTACGGCATTTGGCAGACGCCCTTAACTAGAACATTTATCTCCTTTATACAACTGAGCAATTCGGGGTTAAGAGCCTCGCTCAGGGGGTCAACAGTGGCAAATTGGTGGTGCTGGGAAACAATTTTACAGGTATCAGTTCAACACCTTAACCATTTAGCCCCCCCCCCTTCGTAAAAATGCTTAAGCCAGACAGCAGATGTTTAAACACACAGCTGCAATAAGAAAAAGCCTATTTTTTAAACTATTTGTAATTCAGCATAATTTAATGTTAGACACCTGATTAATAGACAACGTTGAACATTATTTTGGGTGCTTGTGTGATCTGCAGGAAAAACTGGAACCCCTCATGGGTAGTGTTGGTGGGAAACAGTCTTATGTTCTTCAAAGATCCCAAAACTCAAAATTCTGATAGCTGGGTAAGAAAAAGTTACATGTCAGCTTCATGCCACAGGTATTTAAAACCCATCCTGAATTATCAACCTGCATCACAAATTTAGTGGATTACTCAGTTTCTGTTTTTGTGTATGCCTGTCTTTGTGGGTGTAGAAACCCGGAAACAGCTGTCCAGAGAGCAGCGTAGATCTAAGAGGAGCTCAGCTGCAGTGGGCCAATGAGCTTTCTAGCAAGAAGAATGTTTTCAAGGTAAGAGTACAAAAGATGCATAAACAATGATTAGACACATGAATAGTATATCAAAGCGGGTTGAAGAGCAAACATGTTCTGTGCTGAACGATGTTGAAATGCCCAACAAGGCGATGCTATTGTAACAGCGAGTTCATTTTTACTGTCTTTCTCTCTGTGCAGTTAAGGACAGTTACAGGAAATGAATTCTTGCTGCAATCAGACACTGACACTGTAATTCGAGAGTGGTACAGCACATTACAGAAAGTCATTGACAGACTCGTGAGTTTATCATATATACATTTGATATGACTAGTTTGTTTAGAATTTGTATCATTATAGTGAATTTAATGTGTTTGTGTGTTTTGAAGGATAAGGAAAATCCTCTGGATAATATATTGCAGTATTCTTTGAGAAGAGCAGGCTCCTTGGAGTTGTTGGACCACAGTGGAGATGAAGAGGAGAACCGTACAGGACACAAACCCTCGCGTTAGTCATACAAACACGATTATGATTATGAAGGTTTAGCATTAGCCAAATCATACTATTTGATAGGCATTGCTTATAAAAGCCATATTAACAGTCTTGTCACAAAGCTAAGGCTAGTGACATTCCACGCATTCTGTAATTTTAGTGATAAAAGTAACTATATAGATTAAATAATTCCGAGGTAATTAACTCAGTCCCAAAGACATTTTGTCAACTAAGCAAATCTCTCTTCATCTCGCTTTCCATTCAGTCCCTCGCTCCATCTCAAATTTGGAGTCTTCGGAGCGGAGACGAGTGAAAAGTCGCTTAAGGAACTTAATTCTAAGAAGACCACCTATTCAAACATTACAAGAAAAAGGTCTGATCAAAGGTGAGTTATGTTGTGAATCTTCAGGAGACACTATTATCATTTTTTTTTTGGGCGGGGGGGCATGTTTTTGCCGGCAGACCATTATTAATTGCAAATTTAAAGCAAATATCTAGTGATGTGCTGAATATTTTGTATTATTAGGATTAGTATAGTACATAGACTGTATGAACAAAAGTATTGGGACACATAATATCTCCACACTTCTGTAATAATCTCTACCAGATTTAGAAGTTTGTAGAGACTGTGGAGATTTTGGGCAATAGTACACTCATACAATAGTATTAGTGAGTTCAGGTACTAAAGTCTGATTAGAAGGTCTGGGTTGCAGTCGGTGTTCTAGTTTATCCCAAAGGTTTTTCAGTGGTGTTGAGTCAGTATCAGGGCTCTCTGCCAGACGTAAATTCTTTAGAGGCTTTGTGCACAGGGGTATTATCATGCCGGAACAGTGTTTGGGTTCTTTAGTTCCAGTTAAAGGGAATCTTAATGCTACAACATACAAAGCCATTCAAGACAACTGTGTGCTTCTAACTTTGTGGCAAAGTTTGTGGAAGACACAAATACTGTATGTTGGTGTGACGATAAATTGTCCACAACCTTTTGATCTTATAGTGTAGCTACATGAAGGTTTAATATCACTTCATCTATCTGCATCTCATCTACGGTATATGTTATTTTAAATGGTAAAGACGGAGTGTGATCTGTGTGTGTGTGTGTGTGGGTGGTTATTTTTTTTTTCAGATCAGGTATTTGGCTGTAGTTTAGAGTTGCTGTGTGAAAGAGAGAAGAGCACAGTGCCACGCTTTGTTAGAAAGTGCACTGAAACTGTAGAGAAAAAAGGTAAGCCTATGTTAGATCAAATATCTGACTCCTAAACAGCTGATAGAATTATATTCATTAACTAGTAACTCAATTCCACAAGACTCATCACTCTAAAGCCTCATTTTTTTATTTACCTGCATCCAATCAATGACTGATATTTACTTTTCTATTCCTGATTTGTGCCACAAGCTTGTCTTTAAATTAGCATCAGAACATTTTTTATTATTTATCTTTTGTTCTGAATAAACAACAGTTTAAAATGAGAAGTTATCTAACACAAGGCTGCATACTACATTTATAGCACTTTATAATAGTATTCATTTTATTATTAATAATCTAAATATAAACTTGTATAGTGAACTTATATTAGACAGTATTTTGGTCTAAAGTGAAAATTTGGTGCTGTCAGATTCGTACTAAATCTACAACGCTCAAAATACATTTAGTTCATACCACATTTTATAAGTATTTCCTAGGATATGTGTGTAATTTATAGGATGTGACAAGTTTATCCTCATGACTCTGGCTGGGATTCACTACAGTAACAGTACTCCAAATGATGCTGATTAGTTGTAGTAATTCAGTCAGTGTTTATTTCTTTTTGGTCTGTCTTGTGTTGCTGGATTGGGGGCGTTAATCCAATTTTATGCAAAAATAAATGTTACAGATTCATTCTCACTGATTTCATTGAATTAGTTACTCATCGCCTCATCTCGCTTCGCCAGAATTTCAGATCCTATTCACCAAGAGTGGGTCTGTCTGACATACAGAGGAAACAGTTATAGTTAGTCGGGTTCAGGAGCATGAAAACATTATATGTCAAAAATTTGCTATAAATTGTTTATTCCAGAAAGAACTGCAAATCTTAAGAATCGATACCATACATTTAACATCATTTGGAATACCCAGCGTTTAGTCGATCCTCATGAGCGCTGGAAGAGAGTGTATGCAATAAATGTAATGATTCCAAAGTGGTGTCCGGTTTTATGTGCCATATGCAGCAGATGCTCATAGGTGTGGCATCTGAAGCTAAGAGTTTGTTTGCTTTATAAAGAATTAAAAATGACGTGTGCTTAGTAAATGTTTAGCAAAAATAGACTAGCAGATGTGTAATGCATATTTATTACATTAAGTACATAACAATAATAATCACAACTCGAGAGCATGAAATACAGCCACTAGTTCTATTATGCACAGGGAAATCAATGTAGATAAACAGATAGATTACACAGATTCGAAAAAGCACTGTTTGTCCCCTTCACTATTGCCCTTGATGTAATTCGTCTGACATCATTACCACCTGTAGATAAACTAGCATACTGCCCAAAAGATAATGTGTGTGTGTGTGTGTGTGTGTGTGTGTGTCTTTAGGTTTAGAGACAGATGGTATCTACAGAGTCAGTGGAAATCTGGCTGTAATCCAGAAGCTACGCTTTGCTGTCAATCACGGTAAGATTTGCACAGATTATACAGATCAACAACAGCATAAAAAAGGAGAGAGCGCATTTTGTATTTACCATTTGTGCAATCAGGTGTGGTGTGTAACCCCTGTCCATTCTTCCAGAGCGAGCTGTGTCTACAGACGGTCGATATCTCTTCCCAGAGGATTTAGTGCCAGGTAGCATGTCCAGTCTGCAGAATAATATGAAGAATATTCTTGCTTGATTCTTCTCTAAAGCTAGCTTTGCTTTATTCATGTTGTCTGGAAGTCTGTCTCTGTGTTGCACAACAGACGATTATACACCAAAGGTGCTAATAAATATTTAGCAAGCAATATAGCTCTTCCTAAATAAATTATTTTAAGGAGCACCAACAAGTGGTCCTGGGTGGATCTGTGTATTGTTTGTAACTTTTGTAAAGTATTTGGGTTAAGGATTTTATTGTTCTAGGACAAGTCTAATAAACCTGTTTTAATGAAAATCGTTTTAGGAACCAGTTCTATTCAAAGCATACATATGACAGTAATAACAGGAAATAAACTATATTATGAAATATAGTCTACTAATACTATACATATACTAATATGAAGTATTAATCTGTGTTAACAAAAATAATCTTTGATTGACTGGAAAGATTTGAGAAAAGATATAGTCTGTTATTCCACTGGGGAACATTAGAGTAATTTGATGTACACTATATGACCAAAAGATTGTCACCCTCCCAGCACACCTACTGTATATGTGTGTAGATACGTATACCAAACTCTTGCCACAGAGTTGGAGGCAAACAGTTTTCTTAAATCTCTACCATTTCATTATTACTTCACTGGACCCAAAGCTGTTCCAGCATTACAATGCCTCTGCGCACAAAGTTCCATAAAGACTTGGTGTGTTATGGTTAGATTAGAATATGTTTTTGTTTCCTAATGCGTGTGAAACGGCTGTTTCTGCTGCTCATGACTGACACCTTGTGGCTAGTGTCCCTGCATACAGCTTACTTATAATTGCATGCTGCTCTGTATTGCTTTGTTGATTTTATTATTTGCTTGAATTTATATAGATTTAGTGCTTGGGAAATACAGATATTAGTCAGAACAGCATAAATTTATGCAATAAAATGCTTTAAGCTTTTCCTGCATTTGCATTATTTGTCCCTTGTCTCACTGCACGCTTTGTCCACTGTATTTTATTGCTTTATTTTATGTTTTGTCTCATTCCCAAAAGCTCACTGCTGTGATTAATATAAGAAAATGTATTCAAGTAAACCTGCTTTCTCCATCACTGCACCCTCCTAAAACAACTTAATTTTTTTTATCTTTCTCTATTTTCAACCTTTTTACCCTGTCCCAAACCCAATTTTTTCCTTGGTTGTGGGTCAGTGGATCGTGTGGATCTGGAGGACCCACAGTGGGAAGATATCCATGTGATAACAGGAGCCCTGAAACTCTTCTTTAGAGAGCTTCCTGAACCACTTATACCTTATGGACTGTTTCCAGACATTGTTGATGCTGTCAGTAAGTGAAAGAATAAAAGGGACATGAATGAATGGATGGATGGATGGATGGATGGATAGATGGGTGAATAAATAAGATCAATGGATAGATGGATGAACGGACAGATGTACGGACGGATAGTCGAATGGGATCGATTGATGGATGGATGAATGATTGGATGGATGGAAGTTTGGGATGAATGCATGGATCTATAGACGGACGGACAGATGAAATCGAATGATAGATGGGTGGACGGACGGATGGACAGATAAAATTAGATGATGGATGGATGGATTGATGGACAGATAGAGGGACAGCTGTATGGATGAGATCGATGGATGGATGGATGGATGGATGGATGGATAAAAAAGCCTATAAGATGGACTAAGAATATTTTTTAGGTATTTTTTTAAGAATTCTAAACGTTTTTAAGACTTTTTTGAATTTTACTAAAATTTAAATGCTAATCCATCTGCTACAACTTAGACCATTTTTTCCCCCAAAATCCTACCCAGCGTGTTTGATTGACAGGGCAGCCTTGTTGACTAAGAAAATGCAAATGCGAAGTGGATTGCAGAGTTGTTTTATTTTTGGCTTGTAGTGTGAGGATGAGAAAATGCAATTGCAAATGAGTGCTATTTATTTTTCCAGTATAGTTGAATCATACCAATCAAAATATTGCAACTTGAATGTCAAACAGACGTTGCGCTTGTGTTTTTATTTTGGCAGCTGGTGACTACAAAAATGTAAGAATAGTAAATGATTCTGAAATATGTGCCGAATGATGTTTTTGCAAATGCATGTTGAAATTTCTGGATTAAGTCATTAGTAGGAATAAAGTAAAAATCACTATGTACTAAAAATTAATTGTGCACGTTTTAGAGCTGCCTGATTACATGGATAAAGTGGAACGACTAAAATTGCTGGTGGTCAGCCTGCCTCCCCCGAACCACGATACCATGAGGCACATGATCCAGCACCTAAAGCGGTATGTACTTATTTACAACTGACCACGTTTTAAAAATAGCCTTTGTAATGTAGTAGTAGAGTAACATTAGCCCACTGAATGGAAAGTTCCAGGACCACCAAGCTGCCACAGCTGGGCCCTTGAACAGGGCCCTTAAGCCATATAAATAAATAAGTTGAATCTATGTTGCTCTGAATGAGGGCATCGGTCAAATGCTGTAAATGTAAAATGTAATTATACTTAATACTATTCTTTTTCACCACAAGAGGGGGTTGTGTTCACATTGTCCTCCTCTTGTTCTTTCTATTACCTTCTTTGTACTTTATATATCATTTATATGCTTGTCTTTTATGTGTATTCTTTTCTGTCATTTATCTCTTCTCCGCCTTGTGAGAGTCTAGTGTGTGTTATCTGACAGAAGAAACACCAACACCAGCGTCTTTTCCTTTTGTAACCTCTCTTCATTTTCCTTTTTTTTCAATGTGGAAGTTTTGAGCAATCGCTTTCTGGATCTGTGGTTAAGTAGGAATGGCAGTTTTAAAGACCAACAAAACCCCATACTAAAGGTTTAACCCTTCTTTTGCCCATGTGCCCTTGTTGCACTCTCACTTACTCGCACACTGTCTAATTTCTGATGTATTGCAGGGTGATGGAGCACTCAGATATTAATCGCATGACAACGCAGAACATCGGGATCGTTTTCGGGCCGACTCTAATGCGCCCGCAGATCGACTGTGCGAACATGGCAATTAACATGGTTTATCAGAACCAGGCAGTAGAACTTATCCTCAGTGAATATGATGAGATCTTTGGATCTGACTCTTCCAGATCTCTCTGAAACTGCGGTGGAGGCCAAACAGCAGCAGAAAAAAAAAAATCATACTGTTCCAACCTGCTGTAATCCAGCGTAATCTAAAATGCATGGAAAGGGGAGATAAATATGATCCATGCAACTGTTCATTAAACTGCATTTATGCCACAAGTTCCATCCTGCTGGATGATGGATGAATAAATGGTTGGATGGAAGTGCTTGAGCAACAATCAGCCAACTGGCCTTTAGTGGGCACAAAGTCACACAAAAAAACATGTGTTTTCAAATTGAATCAAGAGGCTTATTTTATGTTTGTTAATATGTGTGTGCGTGTGTGTCTAATGTCTCCTCGCAAGTGTTTCTCATTGTAGTGTTTGCAGCAACTTTGGGAAAACCACACATTTTGTGTTGGCAAAAGACCTTAGCCTTCATTGAACTGAATTCTATAAAATACAATCATCAATAGCCACCCAATGCATATAAAACAAAAAGACAGTTCTGGAGTCTAACCTGTTATTCAACTGTGTTTGAGTCATTTCGGTTCTTTTTTAACAATCCAAATTGCTATGTAATCTCCTTTTCCATTGTTCCAGCAGTATGGCTGTAGTGTGTGTGTGTCTGTGTGTCTGTGTGTGTGTGTGTTTTGCGTGACAGATAGAAGGGCAGAAGTATGTTCTGTATTTTGCTCCTTGATTCGGTGGAGCTTTTTGCCACTATTGGTCCAAATCTCTGTTTTTAATAACAGAACAAAAGAAGAGCTAAAAATGCATTATGTTTAAAAAATGTGGAGTCAAAGCCCCACCACCCCCCATCAGCACCAGGGCTTTGGTAATTTTATATTGACTGTGGCTTGGCAAGAGACAAGAAGAAGTGAGAGGGAAGAAAGGGAACACGAAGAGCATATGGATGTTAATGTTAGAGTTTATATATTTATTTCATTTTTTAATTTTCTTATTATAGGATGATGGAGATTACTGAAGTAAAAAATTAAAATGCTGTTTTTTTTTTACATTAGAGTATTTTTTTTGTATATTTAATGCATTATTACCCTGTCGTTAATACTGTTCTATGTTGTTGTTTTTTTGCTATTATTGTTTTTATATGAATATCTGATTCTCACTTGAAAACCCTCTCTGAAATCTAATCCTATTCTGCAGGGTTTAAAGATTTTCTATGCCCGCCACACACCTGATCCAAAATCTAAATGCGTTCCTTGAGCCTAACACCTTCTCAATTTTTAAAGATTGCCTGAAATATTTTTTCTACGTTCCGATCCGGAACAATGCGACGAATCCCTGCATCCCTGCTAAAGGCAGACCTATAGCTTTAACAGAGGAGAAGTGGTTGTTTGGTGGAAAGGGAAAAGCTTGTCATTGTTTTCTTTGTAGTTGCAGTTTGCCTCACACGAAGCAGAGGAAAATCACAATTTTCGGCTTTAACAGTTTAAATAAATCATGTGTTAAAATAAAAACCCAACATTTTATCTGTGCAAGGCAGTGTTAGAGTATACAGAGTACAGTGTCAGAGTTCTAAACACCAAAGAAAATAAGGTACGACTAATTATGAATGTATCCCCCTTTGACCTTTTAAAAATGTCCATTCTAACATTAACCCCTAAACTCTATGTTAAGTAAAAAAAAGGTTATGCCGGCATGGCTAAATGCTAATTTATTCTCTTTTACATCAGATCCTACTGTTAGCTACTTCAAGCCAAATACTCAACAATAAAAGAGAAATTTGAGAAAATCTGTTAATATGCCTGGACCAGAAAGTTTATTGTTAAAAGAACGTTTGTTTCCCAGTAAATGTACATTAGCTTTTTAATATACATAATTACACATAAAACTACAGCATATAAAAATAGTAGTTTTTATTTAATACCTATAAAATAAAAAAATAAAAAACATAATAATAATAATAACATGATTAAATAAGATGAAACTTTTTTTCAGTCTTTCTTTTGGCTCATATTGAGTGTGTTTTTTGATCATTCGTTTGGAAAAATATTTTTCATCTTTGGTCCCATCAGATTATAGCGAATTATTTCACATGATTTTATTGGTTTTAAAGAGATTTAAGAGAATTTTACTTTTGGTTAAAAAAATCCAAGAAGAATTTGGGAGATTGTTTTCACATGTAGGGAGCGATCAGTATGGGCCAGAATAAAATGCTGCAAATTATTGAAGGTTGCTGTAGACCTCCCCTAAGCTTTCCTGGCCAGTTTTCTGCTGATCTTTTCATCAATAGCGGAGGGACATTCTGTTTTTAGTAATGTGACATGCACCACAGTTACTTTTGATTATTGTGATCCTTTATTCTATAGTTCCTCTTCAGGAAATCGAGCTGCCTCAAAATGCTTTAAGGAACACCCTTTTATCTAGTCCCAATAGCATTTGTTCAATCTGTTCAATCGGAGAGCATTAACTCACGGGCAGCTGACATGAGTTAATGCTATATAAAAACACGTAACCCCTAGTCGCCATAAACTCTATTTCTTCAGCATTTGTGTGTTTTCCGGGGTAGGCCCAAGAGCAGACTTCCCGGCCTATGTGGAGTGGGTTCTGGTAAATAATGTCTCGCCCTATACCCTAGGCCTGGCAGACGAGAACTTAATGTGCTCCACGGTTAATGTGGAATGCAGCCAGGTAGAACCTGCTCACGTCATGTCTGCCAAGCCGGAGATCACTCGCATCATACCTGCCAAGCCGGAGCCTGTTTACGTCATGCCTGTTCATGCCGCGTCCGCCAAGACGGCGCTTGCTCAAGCCAAGCCTGCCACGCCAGAGGCAACTCACGCCAAGCCTGCCACACCGAGCCCACCGTGCAAATGCCCCCTAAATATTTTGTTTTGGGGTAAGGAGTAATAGTGCACAGCCTTAGGCAGAGCTGAGACCAGGGCTGATGAGGAAGACAGTACCCGCTTTATTCCCCAAGCTTGCCAGGATACCACAGCCTCCCGGTGCTCCAAGATCCAGGTCGGCCGGAGCTCAACTGACCCGGTTCTTTGTTTGTTTTTTTGTCTTTGTTAAATAGCAAATAAACTGCATTTGCATCCAAATTCAACCTACAACATATATATTATTACATTACATTACATTACATTACATTATAAATGATATCGGAAGTATTTGTTTTTTCTTTTATCCCTGTTTTCTTTTATGTTGTTTGTCACTGGAATTTTATAGGTTCAGATATTGTTTAAAATGTTAAAAAGAAGCTTTGGACGTGGTATTACTAACTTTACTTTCTGTGCTATGATGGTGATTGCTGTTTACCACCAATTGCCTCAATGTAAAAAATATAGTTGCCCTTTATTTTACTCAATCAATCAGTTAACCAAATTGAATTTGGATTTGGCTCTATTAACAGCATATTATTCCATGACTAAAAGAAATTCTGGCAGAGCTAAAAAGGTCATTGAAATGTGTATGTCTGGAAAGGATAACGAAGTTTTACAGCTGTGAAAATCGCAAAAAGCCAATTGCTCCAAATGGAGATTACCTACAACAGTAGTGAATCTAGCCAATAGTGCCAAGACTACCAATATTCTTCCAAAAGCACATCAATGACTTAAATAAGGTCAGTATACATGATTTCACTATCAGAAATAAAAAAAATCTAATCAGGAGAAACATAAAAGCTCTTTTTACATATGGCTAAAACACTTTAAGCACAAAGCGTTTTGGCATAATATAATTTTAACTTTGATTTTATTGACTAACGATTTAAAAAGTTAATCTATTTGGAAAACATGTGCTACATTAAATAACTGAACACAGAATTCCACAGTAAGTACAGTACACCACCGGTCAAACATGCTGGTGATAGTCTGGGGATGTGTTTCTGCTTCAGGCCCTAGGCAGTTTGCCCTAGGCATAATTCTGCTTGGGCAGCACGATGGCTTTGTAGTTAGCATTGTTGCCTCACAGCAAGAAGGGTCTAGGTTCGTATCCCCTGCATGGATCTTTCTGTGTGGAGTTTGCATGTTCCCCCTGTGCTTAAGTGGGTTTACTCTGGTTACTCCGGTTTACTCCCGCGGTTCAAAAAACATGTATGTTAGATAGATGATTCTACATTGCTGATAGGTGTGTGTGTGTGTGTGTGTGGTTGTTTGTCTGTATATGGGATAAACTCCATCAGATCCACGTGACCCTTATTAGGAATATGCAGGCATGGATGGATGGATGGACAGACGGACGGATGGATGGATTGATTCTACTCTCTACCAGAAAGTCCTTAAGAAGTATGTCTAATCGTCGGTTCATGATCTTACAGTCACTGGCAAATAACCTTTAAATGAGAGCAGTTAAAGGTAGTTAACAGTCTGGGTTACTACCAGAAGAGGCTATTAAATGATCACATTAGTATAATGTTGGAGGAGCTAATCATGTGAGAATTAGCATAAATGTTGTCCTTTTGAAAATTTCATTATTATTGAACATCTTTAGATTTTGCTCCAGCTCCCAACATTTATTACATATATTTAGTGTGAATAAGATTAAGCATCTTCCACTGTGTACATACAGGACAGTGCCATTAAACATTTATATTCATTATTATTAAATATTGTCAGTCATTTCTGACACGATATGAAAATACACACAAGGATCTCTAATCTTCACCAAAAACAAGCTATAAAATGTGACGAATCAGCCGAAGGGGGGAGGAGAGTCAACCGTTAAAAAACTTTATCACCACTAGGGGGTGATGTGAGTGCTTGGCCATGAGTTATAGCTGTTACTAACACTTCTCTCTCCGTCAGGTTTTTGTTCATGTTTAATCATTGTCATTTGTCACATCGGCAGTATTTTTATGTGTTAATATTTGGCTAATAATGCTGAACATTAGTATGAACATTAGTATGTCTCTCATTCTGATTTGACTGCTGCAAAATGGACTGTATGTCAATGCATTAGTCTTTAGTTTGATCTTAAGATCTATTCTTAAGGAGAATAGATCTTAAGATCTAATGAGAAGATGGTACATATGGATGAAAACTAAATCAATAAGAAGTTTACACAACCTAAACATTTGATTTATAGCAATCTTTGGATTTTATGAACAGCTAACTTAAAAAAAAAAAAAAAAAAAAAAAAAAAAGAAAAAAACCCCCACTATCCCATAGGTTTCAGAGATCTTAAATGATGAGTTTTTAAGATGACATTCAGTTTAGCTCATGTATATTAAATGCCCTCTTGGTTTCACATACGATGTTCAACCAGTTAATGGTTTATCTATGATATAGTTAACTAACCAGGGTGTGTTAGGTTTCTAGTTTACTTTACTTTCTTCTGGTTATCCAGGAAGTAGGTGGATGACTGTAAGTAAAGGTGTTCTGAAACCTTTCAGGTTTTTTTGTTTCATTTATTCATTTTAGAAAACAAGAAGCTGCCATTATTTTAGTCAGATACTTCATATATGTCACCGTGTAGTGACATTTTTGTTTCCATATCCCAGCATTTGGAGGTTGTGGTTTAAAAATCGGAGTCAGCTGTATTACAGTGTTTCGTGATCGCAGTGATTAAGGGCCTTGCTCAAGTGCCCAACAGTGTAAGACTATTCATTTGTTTCCTTTGCTCGTTTTCTGTTATGTGTTTGTGCTAACAACAGGCTGAGTAGCTCAACCAAGGGTGCACTATCTAAGCCCCGACTGTCTTCTTTCAGGTCCACTCTGACACTCAGATTTATAAGAAAAACATTTTGGCCCTACCTCTTATTTAATTAAAGGAGATCTTTACCCCAGAGACTAAGCTTTACTGGTACAGTGACTGTAGCACTGTGTTCCTAAAAAAATCTAATCTAATCTGATCTGATGTAAGGTTTGTCCCATCTAAAGTCAGTGTTTCATGTTTTTAGGAAAGAACAATAGACTTAGAAATCAATATTATTCTCATCTTAGCTGCATCACTCTTAACAACATCATCTGGAAATAACAGGATGATATAACTTTCACACTGTCCATCATCACTTGTCTATTACTGTAATCAAGTCTCCAGCCTCATGTGATGTGATGTCATTTTTCATTTTTTTTAGACTTTCTAAATGGTAGAATTACCTGTACGGTTCAAGTGTCTATTTTTAGGTGCAAGCATGTGGACCGTTTTAAACAACGGTCCACATGCTTGTTATTCATCTGCACTTTTATATGTTCTATATGGTAGACGTGATTTTGCCAAGTAGGATGTGATCCTGGATTAACATCCTGTGTTGATCCTGGATCAACATTTCAATCAACTAATTATAACCATCTGATGTCATCAGTGTGTGTCAACCAAACCTTGTAAATCTTTTCTCCTTTTAAAACAAAATGTTATATAATAAATGTATTTATAAAATTAACTGAAAATTCTAAAACACTGAAAATCTATTGAACAACTGAAGGCTAGTTAATATGTAAACATTTCCCTTGCATCCGTGACTAAAAATATAAGTGTGTATGTGTGCAGTAAAAGGCAGTGGTGTGCAATCAGGGCCAGCAAGTCTATCATAAGCTGACCTGTATATACAACCTAAATTATAATATTTATTCTATTAAATTGTATTAATTTATTCCCAACAGTTCATTTCGTCTCTTCATTTCCTAGTGTTTCTCTCGGCTGCACTGCTTCCAGTATGTGTATGTGGACGTTAGATTTTTTGTCCAATCAGATTTCAGTTTCTATGTGCTGCCATGTTAATATTATCTGCCAAAACCTTCAGAATCAGTAGTGCCGCCCATGTAACTTAAACTATCTAATCAGTGGCAGATTGCTCATTGGTTGATATTATTGAAGACTGTTTCTTTTAACCAATCAGATTTCAAGTCCGCCTCCTGAGGCCCACTAGCTGGCGTACAATGACGAGAGTAAAACTGTTTTAGCCCAGTTCACAATCAGAAAGAGCTTTATTGCCAAGTAGGTTTGCACTTACAAGGAATTTGTTTTGGTGACATAAGCTTTCAGTTGCTCATTTCGAAGTAAGATATGAATTAAAAAACTAAGAATAAAAAATAGTAAAAGGTTATTGCACATTTTTATATAAAAATAGAGTATAACTGCACAGTCGGCTAACTCCGAAGCTAAGAGTTTCCAGATCAGATTAGACGAACAGTAATACTGGTTTACGGCCTTTAAATGTATTACATATTTTATTTATATATTTAATGTTTTTATAATGTTATTAGATAAATTTTAATTCTGAACTTCTCCAGATGATGTACGTGGTACTGTTACGGTTGTAGTGTAGAGGTTTAGAGTCTTAACAGGGTTTCTTAAATAAAAATGGTTTTCATTCTTAATACATGAAATGTCTCTCTGTCTGTAATGCCACACCGATTGTGGTGATAATGATGGTATTAAGAGGTGTATACAGTACGTCGGGTAAGTCCCCACTAAAGATCCAGATAACAAATGCACTGGTATAATGTATTTAGGTGTACATGCATGAATAAAAAGTAAATTCATAGATTTTTTTCCAATTATCATAGTAATAAACATTTGACTTGTGATTGTTAAATTTCAAAAGGTTGTGATTCAATTAAACAATCGTTTTAACCCTGTTTTATAGTAAGAATGTTCACAGGTTCACCATTTTGGAGCATTTTATGTTTAATTGTGCATTAGTGATTGTTTATAATTACTGCTGTCTAAATTCATTAATGATGACTGGACTAACATAAATCATTTCAATATAGTTTGTCTATTTTCATGTTGTGATCAAATGTTAATCCAGGAATCATCATAAAATTGTTTCAGAATCAGTGAATTATTTTTTTTCAGTTAAAACTTTTTCAGTTTATTTGTGGACAAAAAGGGAAAAGTTTCAAAAATGGATCGTGGTCAACACAAACTGATGACATCAGATGGTTATGATTGTTTAATTAAAATGTTGATTCATATCCTTATATTATTATATCCTATTTAGCAAAATTACATCCACTTGTTCTAAATACAGTATATAAATATTACTTTCTGATAAATCCTAAAAGTGAACGTGGTGTTTCTGTGTTAAATCGATTTCCTTTTGTTAATATTAATCTATGTAGATTAGCAGATTGGGGAAAACCCATGGTCAACATCTGACTCAACATGTAAACAGGGGGCTGCTCTGTTCATCAACGGATAAAGATGATTCATTCTGCTAAGTTGTCTTTGTAAAAATGTTGCTAGTACCTGAATGTTTAATAACATGATTTAACTACACACATTTGTAAATACTTGGTTAAAAAAACCCCATTATTTTAGCCATAATGGATTCACAATGATCATAGTGTCTTTAAAAACCATGAGAATTAATATGTACAAATTTATTAGATTGCAGGTAAACAACAAATAATTTTATAAAATGGTACAAAACTTAACTAATTGTGTATAAAAGCAACACTGATGCAAAATTAGACATAATATTTAAATAGATATACATTTGGCAACATTTACATGCTGACAGATACACTGACTGACACAGAAATATAACAGGCTAAAACATAACCTAGTAAAAAGCACCATTAATCCTCGAGCAGTTAAATGGTAGCAGTTGAATGGGCATCGATCTGTTACTATAAACCTTGGCATAGTTAAATGTCACACATTAGCAATCCAAAGTTAGGTCATATTTGTTTGTGGTCTTACGCAGCAATGTAGTATGCAGCAACAACAGGCTCGGTTCTCATATCTTGTAAGTACAACAGCTCACGTAAACGGTTGGTTTTCTCTGTCATAGAATCTATTAAAGAGTCATGAGACACAAAATGTTATTCGGAAGACAACTGAAATCCAAGAAGTATTTGCGCTCTTTGATGTCAGGTTGTCTTCGGTAAAGCATTTTGTGCCTAATGCCTTTTTAATGTTCTTCAGGTTGATAATGAAAAATCCTGTTTTTAATTTAATCCTAATTTGTTTGGTCACAAGTGTTAAATAGATGATAAGACAAAAATAAAACGAAAAAAATAAACACGGTAATTTTGTTATTCAAATGTTTGGCTGAGGTAACCCACAGAACAAATCGATGAATTTTTTGTTTATATCTATTATATAGTATGTATATACTAGTCATGTGATGACATAGTGGATATAAAATGTGTTTCTGTAACAGTTCTGGGTGATCTCGATACTTGTCTATGATTTCTTTGGTTAAAAAAAAAAAACATTTTAAAAAATACAGTATTCAGTAAGCACCAAATTTACACTTTAAATTGACACTTTACTTTTGGTTTTCTAGCCCTTTGCGCATGTGTGTTACTGTATCAATCGCAATGGTGTGCATGTTTTGCATTATTGTGTTGAATCAGCATCGATCTAAAGGCACGAGACAAATCTTTAAGCACTTATGGCATTCTGTTCTGTACAATACTGTCCTTGTGTTTTTATACATCTTTAGCAAATTAACTCAGAGCTTAAAAAGTTCTGTGTCCAGAGCGTTCATACTGTCTCCTGATTCATGTCTCTTTGTTCTTCATGCTCCACTTTGATCTCAATGCTGTGATAATCAATTTTGGTGTCCTGTCCTTCAACCTCCTTTTCATTTTTCTTTTCACTATCCTCACGAGACTGTTCCATGGGTTTACTTCTGTCCTCTAGCACCAGCATTTTATCTACCCTTCTCTTGTGCACATGATTAATAAGCAAGTCTTCTTCTTCTTCATCTTCCTCCTCCTCCTCCTCTCCTGTTCTGAATCTTAGTGGTGCTGCTTCCATGCTGGAGTCGCTGAGGAATGTGGCTGTTTCCTCCAGCGACAGAGGATTGTCTTTCGTCTCAGGATGAAGCTTTGTGTGTGGGCTTGTGTAAAGAGCCATGTCCCCTAAAATCTGTTCCTCTCCCGGAGCATCTGGGTCGTTGTCTCGGCCACAGAAAGCATAGCGGTGGTTCATGTGCTGTGAGTAAGAGCCTGAGTGCGAGAAACGCTTGCCACATTTGTCACACTGGTAGGGCTTTTCTCCAGAGTGAAGTCGGCTATGTTCTATAAGGTGGTGCTTGTGTTTAAATGCTTTCTTACAGATCTGGCACTCGTGTGGCCTCTTTCCTATCAAAAGACAGAAAGAAAAGACAATCAGCTAGATGAACCTTGGAATTTTTTAAGTAAAGTCTGTTAATGTATTACTTTTTGTACCACAATAATGATGACTTAAATTAAATTAGTCTTCTGTAATAGTATGGCTTTTACAGGTTTATACTGTATTAATCCACACATGTTCTATATTAATAGGCAAATCGCAGGATCTTTTTATATTAAACAGACTTTCCTTTAAATAAAACTAATGGTTGATATCGTGACTGTGTGAAGATGATTATTAATGTCTTTAGACATTTTTCTTCCTTAACAAAGAAAGAACGAGCAAAAACCTGTAATTACTGATAGAGAAAAAAAGTACATGTTCGGTGGACATACCATAACATTAAAATTCATATAAATGTAAAATGTGTAACATTAAAAGTTTTACATTTATTTTGTTTAGTTTTAATTAATTAGTTGAATTAATTATTTAAAAAAAAAATCGATGGGATGTTTATTCATAAAAAAATTATAAAAAGAAAATGAAAAACAAGAAAAAATGCATATCAAATATATATTTTTTATACATATTATACATACAGTATATTATACATAATACATATGCTATGTGTAGTATATGTGTTTATTTACCATATCATATTTTATTCTTCTCCTTTCGGCTGTTCCCTTTTAGGGGTCGCCACGGCGAATCATTCTGTCTCCACCAAACCCTATTCTCTACATCCTCTTCACTCACACCCACTAACTTCATGTCCTCATTGATCGCATCAATTTATTTTTTACAGAATTTTACTTTTAAATTATTGATATTGCACAAACTTCCAGTTTTATCCAAATCCTGCCAGTCCAGGTACTCCTGAACAGTGCTTTTGCCAAGTTTTTTTAATAATCATGATTCACAGAAGACACAATTACTTCTGGTATCAGTAAATTACTTTTTGCAGCTTAATTAATAAATCAATATTTATTATATTACAAAAAAACTCACACAAATCTACATTAGGTAGGTGTGGTGTCAGTACCTGTATGTTCATATTTATGGCGCAGCAGGGAGCTGCTCTTCTGAAAGCTTTTATCACAGATATCGCAGGCATATAATCCTTCATCTGTTTTTCTGAGTCTCTTTCTCCCTGGACCATGGTCTCCATCCAGCCCCTCCTCCATTAGAGTAAGGTAGTCCAGACATCCTCGAGCTCTAGCATCACCCTTAAAGGTAGAACTTTATTTTGTTAATTAAGGTCAGTGACAAGGCCACATAAATAATCTAAAGTTTGTCTTAGGATTTGCATTTGTAAAGTCATTTTATGAGTGTGACGTTTGAAGACGTTTAATTGTGTGTAAACAGGCTTGCATTTTCTCTGCCCTTTAGGCATGTTGGGGTTGGAATTCCCCTCTGAGTAATAAGCTTGTTTACAGCACAAATGGGGAAACAAACGCATCAAGCGCAACCTATCAGAGTGTAAGATTTCACAAATGAGGGCCTGTTATGATTCTTCGCTTGGCATTAAAGATAAGTATTAAACTCATGATTTATTTTTAACAAGCGATCGTGGGTTAAATTGCTTGTATTACTCAAAAGCTGAGAAAAAGACTGTGGTGGGTGTTAAAAAAAAACGCAAAATTTAACATTAGATGATGTGATAAGGTATCTAAAGCAAGCCGCGACATTTAGGATGGGTTTTTAATTTTTTCCTCTGAGACAGATAATCTATGACACATCGTCACATGATGATTAGGGTCAGTTAAAGTTGCTGATTCAGTGTGTGCTCTCACCATGACATTTATTTCCTGATGCATTCTTTTCAGCATGGTCTCCGGCTCTGTCTCCATCACATATGATATAGGGGAAAGAAAGCCAGGGCTGGGTGCTGGTGGTGTTAGAGGAAGTGATGTTAGACCATTATGGCCCATGGCTACAAGGCTACTTGAGATGATAGGATTGAGAAAGGGGTAATTGCTGAAAACTGCACTTCCGAATAAAGGTCTATAGGCCCTCCCTACTTCATGATGAGACATTGGGCTTAACCTTCTGCTCATATGCTCCACATCCCTGTGGTCCAGCTGTGGTGAGCTACCATTGCATTCTGGGGCAGGCTCTGAGCTTTTAGGTGCTTTGGGAATGGAGAGGTCTAAGGGTTCACTCTGAGAGCCCTCTGATCTGGGTGATGGTCTGTGTAAAACCGGCTGGCATGGTGATGTGCCTGAGGGGGAGCTAAAACCTGCACGTCGGTGTTCCTGTAGTGATGGTGAGACCGAACTCATGACGCTGGAGTTTCCGGGGCTGTCGTTCTTTCTGTTTGACCAGAAGGCAGGTGCAGAATCAGAGCGGAAGTGCATAGGTGACTGCAGTGGCACCAGAAGCTGCTGGGAAGCAGAATGCCAGGATGAACGCTGTGGAGAAGAGAGCGCTCTGCTCATTCCGTTCAGTTTTGTTGGAGTTTTGGGTGTGTCATTCTGGGACATCCGTGAGAAGTTGAGCGGTGATCCATCTTTGATGTAGTGCAATTGTGTAGCATCCTGCTCGTCTTTTCCCTTGCACAGATATCTCTCATGCTGCTTTAGAACAACTTCATTTGGAAACAGCTGAAAGCAGCGCTGACACGATACTGCTCCCACAGGAATATCACTTATCCCTTCTCTCCTTTCTTTCTTGTCTTTTTCTTCTTTGTCCTGCCTGCTTCCTAACCTCTCATCCTTCCCCACTTCCTTTCGGAGCATTTCCTGCAAGAGCTGTTCAAACTTGCCATCCGAGTGCAGTAAGGGCAGAAGTGTAGTTCCTTTAAACAACCCCATCCTCATGGCTGAAACAGGATCCCATGGTCCACTTACATCTGTAGCTGGGAGGGCAGAAACAATAGATTCCTTTCCCTGATTGGCTAACTGGTCTGGGAAGCAATGACTTAGTGGGGCATATGGAGAGCTTTTCCCTCTGTCACCATTTCTGCTTCCAACTACAGAAGGTGATGTTTGGGAGGGGAAGAGAAAGGCAGGGTGCGAGTGACCATTGAAGTACGCGCTGTTCCCAGATCCGCCTCCACTAAGACACTTTTTGCTGCTCAGGTGTGAGCTGTAGGAGCCTGAGTGGCTAAAACGCTTCTTACAGTTTGAGCACTCGTAGGGCTTCTCACCTACACACATGAGAAACCAATATTCATTAGAATGATATGGCATTTCCAAATGCTGTCTTAAAAGGGTTTTAATATACAAAGCTAACTTTATATCATTATTTTATATCAATATATATATATATGATATATTATATATAGCATATATATTTATGTATTTTATATATTTTACACTGTACTTTAACTATGTTCAAATAAAGCCCAGCCATCATAACGAATCTCACTTTTTAATACGTCACCTCAGACGTACTTTTCTTGCATTTTATTGGTTATGGTAAATTTTTATTATGATAATTTATATATACAAGTAAATATAAATATATATATATATCTATATATTTATATATGCAAGAATATAACAGGATTCCGTGTGTATTCGTACAGATGCTTTTTTATGATTGTATAAAGTAAAAAGCACATTTCTCTTACCACTATGAATGCGTAAATGCTCCTTAAGATGATGCTTGTATTTAAAAGCCTTTCCACACTGTGTACACTTAAACTTCCGGTTTTCTGTATTAGGGTCGACCCCAGAATTCTAGACACAGAACAGAAAGTGAACCGCCCATCAATTGTTTTGCATTATTTAAATTTTCTGATGTTCTAGTCTGTTGAAGTCACGCATGGCAGCATAAGCCCCCACCTTCTCTTTAACCTGGGTGTGTAGTGCCATGTGCCGCTCCATCTGGACTCCGTACGGAGCGGTGTAGCCATACAGTGGACACACACTGTGTCCTCTCTCCCTCTCCTGGCACAACTTCATATGTTCCCTGAGATAGGTACCCTGGTGGTACGACCGCTGGCAAAATGGACAAAGTTGCATGTCAGTCCCTGCTGGATCAGGACTCCCAGGATCTGTTATTCAGAAAGAATAATTTATTTGGATTTTTTTTGTTTTTTATATATATATATATGTAGGTATGGATTTTAGTAATTTAATCTAGTTTTTTTTCTGATTAATGTTAAAATAACAGCTAAAATAACTATTTTAAAAGAGCAGCTATCTCAGCATAAAATTAACGCAGGTCGCAGCACTGCTATTAGCCCCCCCATGACCTTTTTTTAAAGCACTTTAGCATTTAATTTGTTTTCATTATGACATTAAATGTAACTATACTACGTACATTAAATGCAACAATTTCTAATCTAAAAAATGTTTGTAGGAAATGTATTTATTTACAAATTACTTCCTGTTTTCACTTAAAAATAATAGCAAAAATATACAAAGGCTCATAATTAATTACTGTCAATTTTTAGTTGCGTTTTTTCTCATATTATTACCAATAGGGTTTTTTTTTTTTAACCGAGTTCTCATTTCCTTCTTCTAAACCATTCGACTTTTGCACTGACTGTATTGGGTCACATTTGGCCTAAATTTGCATTGGTGATGAACTAGTCAGTTGGGCTGAATGAAAAAATTTAAACTCTAGCCTCTTGCTCCCAAAGCATAAAGGCTGCAGTAACCATTTAAAAGATTTTCTCTCGAATTTCACATACTGTGCTCAGATTTCCTTTCGAGCATGTCTCGTGTTTTTATAGATTAATACATCAATGAATACTTTATAAAATGTAACAGTTACTTGCGCTATACTGTTATCTGTGAGTATATTTGGACAGATTTTTAATGTGCTGTTTATATGCCACCAAGTATTTATATAAATGTAGTGATAAATCTAGACTGTATTTCAGTCTGGTAAATACTCGAGGCTTTTTTCTAAAACTGTATTTGGCCTTTAAATTTTTTACTTTTAGTCAAATTAAGTGTGCGTCGACTTTTGCACATTTTGTATTTTTGATCTTAGTGATGACAATCCTGAAACACTGCAGCAATTAAGTTTGCTCTGGTTTTTATTACTGCATTTTATTTTTTTAAATTCTGGTCCCAAAATTTGAATTATTGCCAAATCCTAACGTCCATAATCCTTCCGAATTATATAATACCTTTTCCCTCGGGTGAGTCCTGAACGCGTGGTGACAAGGTGGACGCCGTGTGGTCCTGCACGCCAGCCGTGTGGTAAGGGGGAATGGAGCCGTTGTGCTGCTGGCTGTGTCGTGAGTCAGAGAGGTGCGACACTTTTCTCAGCTGCATGAGAAAGTCATACCGAGTCCAGTCCTCCTCCACACCGGAATCTTTCTGTGCTGAAAGGACAGAAGCAAAATTCACTGATGTTAGATCAACATCTGTCTTCCTGATCAACGTCATAATTACGTCACCTTCTAGTTTCAGAAAATGTTTCTGCTAATTTGCAACAAGCGTTTAGTGTGTGTGTGTGTTGTGATTATAATAATTTAAATCCTGTAGCTGCGCAGCTGCTTGCATTATACAGCTGGCGAAAAAAGAAACATTTACACACGTGCGTTTGTTTGTACTGTGGTGATAATTTTATGAGCTAATACAATTTATTAGTTTACCCCAATTTGCTGACAGTTTTTAGCCTATAGAGGTCATAATAACCTTTACAGAAATACATGATCACATGACTCACATGAATTCCACTTGTTTTTAGATTTATATCTTTACACATTTCCTCTTTCTTGCTCTTATTCCTTTCATTTACTTTTTTATATGTATGGAATCTGTTTACACAAATGGGAAATCACTTTCACGTGATGTTACATGTGTTCACTTACGGCAGCTTCACATAAATTTTTCACATGATCAAATGAGAAAAGTGTGTGAATACGTGTGGGAAATGATGTGTGGACTCTCCTGTGTGTATACAGGAGAGAACACAGAACCTTATATTACTGCATTACATTTAGGAAGCAACCTTCTAAATCATAACACCACAAAAAAAAAAACCAAAGTATATTTTCTTGCACTTTTCCTAAAGCTAAATTAAAATTGTATAAGACTGTTTGAGGAAATTTAAAGGGTCCTGTAATGGGAATGATGAGAGTTCAAATGAGAAAAATGTTGCTGAGAGTCCAAACCAAAAAAATCCCCTATCAAATCATAATATTAAAAGAAAGCCAGGACAAATGCCAGCCCTGCACTGTGACTTTGAAAAGAATTTTTTCAAATGTTTGCAGATGTTGGCATCATTTTTCCAGCTTTTTTTTTTTACTACCGCCAAGGAAGAGACTGAGCACCTAACCGCTGCACAGGCATCTTTTACATCACTGGAGAGAGAAAACAAGTGAGCCATGACTGTTTCTGGATGATCTACTATTATATCTACGATTATTAAAGTCTTTAGAGGCTTTAGAATAGGAATGTCAACTAATTTAACATAAAAACCCTTTTGTCATGCATGATGTGACAATTAAAAAAAAATAACCTTAATACTATTTATGTGCTGGCAAGAGGTTTCGATTTGGATTAACAGTTTGGCTATTTATCATCTCTGATATCTTGTAGGTGTTGGAAATCGCTGATGTCAAGCAACTGGTTTAGAGTCACAGCGCCTACAGCGATTATAATCTTTGCTTAAAACATCATAACTAAACAGACTGGATAGCTGTGAGTGTGTAACTAAACAAAAACCATTCTGTCCATGTTTAAAAATGTTACACGCTCCAATCGGATATAAACATCAGCAGGCTGCGCACTGTCAATGAAAGGATAACTGCTGAATTTTTATTCTGTACATCCTGATCCTCCGAAGTCTCTTTTAAGTTATTATTACAGACAGATGTTATATCTGTTAAGAATCATGTCTGTTTGACGTTTGAATCCCATTTTTTGACCCTCATGATCTCATTCTCAAGATCTGGTCAATGGCTATAGATTGTTTACAGAATTGACAGGAGTTTTTTTTTTTTTTTAAACACATGTCATTGTAGTCACTTACCGTATACACTGGTCTCTGCCTCTCCAGTGCTCATTGGAAGAGTCGTGTTCTCTGTCCCGTCCCAGTGCTCCAGCGAGGGGCTCGGACTGTGAGCGCGAGTGGAGCGAGCAGGACTATCAGCCTCTGTGCCCTCGCTGAGGGTCAGACTCATCTTATCCTGTTCGTTTCTTTCATCCTGTGCATCCGTCCCCCATACACACCCCTCATCTTCTCCCTCAGAGCCCAGAGAGCACTCTGTAAAGAGCAAGAGAGAAAGAGATCGAGAGTTAGAATTAGTTTTAATGGCACTTAGGTTATTAGATATTGCAGTAATAAATCATAAAGTTTGTGTTTCCTATATGCTTCATTACATGGGATAATAAATGCAAAACTGCGCTATGTTACAAAATGTGTGTTTACTCATATAATTAAAACCAAGTTGAGGTAAACCCCCGTTTTCAAACTTAGGGCTAGTCTTATTGTATGAATTGTCATTTATATTTTATTGTAGACTAATGTAAAAAAATGTGGAATTGTTTAATATCTATGAATATATTGAGGTAAAGTTTGTTATATTTAATGGACAATTTTTTTAACACAGTGAAATGTCATATTACCAAAAGTACAATTAACAACATTTTATAAAATAAATAAACAATTAAAAAATGATCGCATAATCACATTGTAATAGAATTTATATTCTTGTTTATTTTATGCCTACAACTCCAGCATATTCAGAAATGAAGATCGGGAGACAAACAGATTCTTATGCTGCATTTCTATATCACAGAAAATGCACACCCGTAATTGTGGCTCATTTTGATTGTTTTTCTGGTGCTGAGTACTTTAATTAAAACTAAAAATTAACAAAAAAAAAGTCCTATTAACCTAGGGGGTGTGTAAAAAATTGTTACATTTATTTAGTTTTAAATTGGTTTTGTTTTATGGTTTAATTGGTTTTATTTGTATTTGTTAGTTAAGTTTGCTTCAGCAAAACAGTGTTAAGTAAGCTGTCTGTCTGTGTTTGTGGGAGATAATAAACACTGTATCAGCTGGAGGTGACTTTCTGAAAATGAGAATGATGATCCAGCATGTCTACAAAAAGAGCAGCCTTATCGCTCAGGGCCTACAATCGGTTCAGAAATGACTTTGCTCTGTGTTCAAGTAATAATGAAATCGGAAATCGGGTTTTTATATATATATATATATATATATATATATATATATATATATATATATATATGTTTTAGAGCTATAACACTATCTTAGGAATATTACTAAGATTATATATATAATTTCTAAAATATAACTGAATATAATATATAATATTTTCTCGTCACCCTTGGACTGTTGCAATGTTTTGTACACTTGTTTGATCTACCGTTGATCGTTTATACGTTGTTTAGTATGCAGCTGCAAGGCTTCGGACTAGAACCAGCAAATGGTCAGGAACATGCTTATTTTCAGGATTTACATGCACACTCCCCTGTTCGGTCTACTGGTTTAGACCTTTTAACTATTCCTAGAACAATCATAAGACGAAAAGTGAACATTCTGTTCAGAGGGACAAGCTTTTAATTAACAATATGGTTTGGTTGTTACTAAGCACTCCTCCTAGTCTGTAAAAGATGCTGTATAATTGATTTTCGTTTACTTACTTACTTGCCATCACAGTTCATTTCACAAACTTATATACGATTTATTCATATTTTTTCAGTGGGGAATGCAGTTCATTAAAGCTAATTGATAAGTACATTAGGAAAATGCATTTAACAGTGGTTACACCTTGGTCTGCTGTGTGTTTATACATCTGGCCTCACTCCTTGCTGCCTAATAAGTATAAACCCAATGGCATCATGTGGCAGGAAGCTACAGTTTCAGTTCTACTGTGATGGAAATAACAATGAAGTTCTAGCCATTTGTGTATGTGAGCGTAAAAGAGACCTTAAGATGGCATGTAAAGTTCTACTGTTCATCCATGAACAATACACCCTTATGACCAGGTGAAACACCCCACCACCCACCCACACACACATACACATACACAGTTTGCACAATTCAATCTTTTCTTTTATGACTGTACCGAGCAGTGACACAACAATGATCTCACCTCCCAACAAAGTCTGGGTTTGGACAAGGCCTTGTGTTTGAGTGCGCATACACACACCGTACGGAGAGGCCTTTAAGTTAGTGTAAGGCCTGAACAAATGTTAATACTAACAGGCTGTCAAGTATTCATGGGTACGGTTATTTTATTATCCAGTATATAATTTATATACTGTTGCTGTGGTGCTCTGAGTGGTACACAATACACAAGTAATAACTTCTGGTGAAGTAATCGATCCGGGACACTGAGGACACACTGCCAAACTACAGTGGAGAGTTTTGCTGTAGATTTTTCTTTTAACAATTCAAAATACAATTTTACATTTTTAGATTGTCAAAATCAAAAACTAATATGTGATATTTTAGGATTTTACAGTTATATATCATATCCATATCCATGCCACCAATTCTGGTACTGATTTTTTACAGCACAGAACCAGATTAGAGCAGCAGCGACCAATTATTCGTATGTCTCTGTATGCCAACATCGCTTATTTTCCTCAACAGCGTTTCACATAAACCATCTGACATGTTTCAAAAGAGTCCATATATATCCTTGTCTGTTCCCATTATTTTTATTCGTACTGTGTAGTGTATTAAAAAATGAATTTACAATTTATTTCAACTGTAGTTTCAAGTGTATAATAATTAAATATTTAGATGTATGATTTATTTCTATTATAATATCTCATTGTTTTGACACAACAGGCATTACAAAATATAATATAAGAGAGAGACAGCTATTTAAAGAATTTACAAACTTTTTAAACATAAAGTATTTGAATTGTTTGACAAAATTTTCCGTGTAACATAATATAACATAAAAAAAACTACAAGGTCAAGGCATTTTCATCAGGACTTTTTTGTCAGAAAAATATATCTGCCAGTAATTGCGGGTAAGTATAGTAACCAATAGTAGTAGTAGTAAGAGTAGTAAGAGTAGTTTTAGTATTATTATTAAGAATAACACTAATAATAAGGTATATCTTTTACAGCAGTAAAGAAAATCCATAAATAACTCTGTATTCAAACCCACTTTAAATCACACTGCTCCTCTACTGAAAAAGAAAAACTTGCATTTGCAGGCATTATCTCAGTTTTATTGTCATTCTATTCAGGTATGTATCATTACTGTACTTGTTACGGTTACACAATAACCAAAAATACAATTTTAAAAACTCTATCGTAACACCATACAGTCATGAATATCCAATACTACGCTGTTATTATGTATGTAGGTGTTTCTCAGCTTTCGTTTTTGCACACAAAAGAACCGTGACCACTATGTGAGACTGAAAACTACATCAACTTTCTGACACTTTGACATTAAAACCTGGAATTGTTGGTAAAGAACTTAAGAAGGTATAGAACGCCGAGGAAGCCGATCTTAATTGTATCTTGCGGTACAGAAATGTGCAGAGAGGTTTATCAGTACAGTGAAAGCCAGAGGAATTTTATTTTACGATGGAGAATTGAATTTGTCAGTCAGCACCACAGCTTTTCTGTCGCTTTTATTTTTTATTCGTTTTAAGGTTAATATCATTAAACAATAAGATTCCACTTTATTACAAAACCTGACTTCAGCAAGTCAGAACAGATCAAAGTATCAAATGCAAATCTAATTTTCTGTTTTTACCTTCTGTAGGAGAGGAAAAGGCTGTTCATGCATTAATCCATTCTTCAAAAGTTGTAAAGGGCAAATAAAAACATTTAACCTCTTCGATCTTTACACTGTAAAAGACGCTTGAGAAATTATCCGAAGCTGTTATTTTTAAACTCTGACAATGAGTCACACACACACACACACACACACACACACATATACATACCACATCACAGCTACGGCACTCTCTACAGTTCTTCTACATACTAGATGCACACACACACACACACACCCACACGTACTGTACATAGCCGGAATTCTCAGATTAGCGTTACCCAAGATTAGCGTAGATAGGAACTGAATGTATGCGTTGGTACAGATGGACTGTTAGTGTAGTGTATCACACGGTTAGCGTTGTCTTTAAGAAAAGCAAATCTGCTTCCTCAGCTCAAATTGAGTTGCCACATTGACTACAAGCAGACTTTCAAAGTGTGTCATACTGCGTCGTGGGTGATGCATGTGACAATATGTACTCTTCAAAGAAAAGGGTGAAAAGAAAAGGTGAGGTATGTGTGAGTTTGAGGTCAGGACATTTAACATCTCAAATGACAGCTCACCAGAATATCTTCATTTAGAATAAGCGAGGCAGGTTTATTTTGTACAGTTTTACGCTTTCGATCTTCCTCTATACTCCAGTATCGTTTTTATTCTTTACTTCTGGAGTAAGTCATAAATAAACAGTAAAAATTGCAGCTAATTCTGTGTTTAAAGCTAGTAAGCAAGTGTTTGCGCGTGTATGCAAGCGTGGATACACACACGTTCCCAAATACGCTTGTGTGTGGGTGTGTGTGACAGAAACAGGCCAAATGATTTTTTTACTAATTTTTAAACACAAAACTATGTAGAAACCAAAGTTTTTTTTGTCTGCATATACATCCATACTCATAATCAATCCACCCACACATGCCTGACCTTACTTAGTTCTCGTAATCAATGTGGTATGCATGGACACCCGTTTCCACTACACAAGAACGTATACTGGCACCACATCACTCTTCAGTTTAATATTCACTAACTCAAAACGGATTACAAGCAGATTTTACTTCCAGTTAAAAATAAAAAGCTCTTTTATTTCTGTATAAAATCTATTTATTAAAACAATCTTCTTTGCACTTTGCAAATGTCTCCCATTGTATTTATTCCTCAACAAAGGAAGTTCTGATTCCAAGCATAAGCATTGATATTACGCAGATTCAAAAATGTTTATATTATTTTTAATACTAAAAATACTTCTATTTATTTTTTTAAACAGTTGATCGATTTGCATGAAACTTATTTAGTTTGCCGTGTAACAGCTTCTTTTAATAATCAGTGTAATAGTATTAAACTAAATTAAAACACTAACACTGTGAACCCTGTTGTGATATGTCACACATCTTAAAGTGTCTTATCATGACATGAACTGGAATAAAAGCTAAAGTTGAGCTAAAGCCTGATCTACAAAGTGTGAATTTGGCTCTTCTCAGCTAGTAACACAGGGTAGAGACAGGGTATCGATGCAGAACAGGGTTTGGGCCCCCCCTTTTCCGTGCCACTGATCAAATAAGCTTGCAAAAGACGGGAAGAAGACAAAATTTCTGAGAAGGACAGAAAGGGGGAGGAAAGTGCTCACTTGGAAAGGGCGATTTGTAGATGTGTGAGAATGTGTGACACAGTAAAAGACCCTTGATTACTCAGATCATTCTAGAGCAAATAGTTAAGCAGCACAGGAGAAGAGATGCACAGGGAATTCCCAGAACACAGGGTGACGAAGCCGCTTACATGACTGCACCCACACTGCCACCTAGAAGCCAACCAGAGCTTCATCAACTAACATCTTTACGTGTAAAAGCTGTTCAAGTTCTTTTTTTTTTATAGATGCGAAAGAAATCACTGTGCTGATCAAGTCATTGTTAAATAATTGCACTTAAATAATTTAATATGTTTTATAAAAAAAAAAAAAAAAAAAAAAATTGCAAAGAATGCTGGCTGCTGGAAAGGACCGGACGAATTTTGTCATACAAGATCAGAACAATACAATTTCTAAGTACCAGTTCCGGTTGATTTTGTTGTTAAACTTGCTTAAGAGGAAATTATTTAACCTTTCAATTTTATTAGTTTAAAACACGCTCACACAAGAAGAAGAAGGAGAAGAAAAAGAAGAAGAAGAAGAAGAAGCAACAATCATACAGTCTTTATTTGTTGGAAATTGATGGATAAAAGGTAAGTTGTAGCTCAGTGGTTAAAGTCTGTTGGACTGCTGATCAGTTCAATTCCAAGGACCACCAAACTGCCATTGCTGGGCCCCTGAGCAAGGCCCTTAACCTTCAACTGCTCAGAAAGATAAAAGAAAAAAATTAAATAAATGGAAAAGGGTGTGTGCCAAATGCCAGAAATGTAAATGTATACTGTCACATTATATTTTACCCTTACGTGGTGTTTGGGACCTGATTTTTAAGTTTGTTTATAGAGAAATTATTCTATTATTTCTTTTTCAGCCCCAGAATTTATAATTTGTTTTATGTTGAAAATAAATTAGAACATATTTTCCATAAGATGTCAATTTTAAGGTGAGTATTTACATGAACACTGGCTAGGTAACAAAAACACCACTTGAGGGTTAATTATTGTATTTACCACATTAAGCTTGAACACAATACATTCATATAACATCCTGTTCCAGATTACACCTATAAGAGCTGAAAGATAGAAGTGGTTACGGGGTTGGACTGCTAACCAGAAGATTGTGGGTTCGACTCCCAGCACCACCTCCACCGCTGGACCCCTGAGCAAGGCCCTTAACCCCTGATTGCTCAGTTGTATGATTGAGTTAAATGTAAGTTGCTCTGGATAAGAACATCTGAAAATGGCATAAATGTAAATGTGCCCCCCTGGAAATGATTTCCACTATAGACTAGAACATGCGACTGTGGAGATTTGCTTATTCAGTCACAATAATAAGTAAGATTAGACACTAACGTCGGTTGAGGAGGTCTGGGGTTTTAGTCGGTGTTCCAGGTCATTCCAAAGATGTTTAGTGAGGTTGAGGTTAGGACTCGGTACAAGTTAAACACTGTGTAAAACGCCATGTCTTTTTGGACTTCTGAGGTTTTGCGCACAGAGACATTGTCCTGCTGGAACAGTCACTGTGTGCTTTTTGGGGACATCACTAACGTAGTTGTGCTAGTAAAGTGTTGAAAAACTTTGGGTCATATAGTGTACATAAGAGAAAGTCAGAGAGACATGCAACAGTTATAACCTGTTAGCAAATG